>VXAY01006699.1:222851-290985 GCA_013399855.1 Oxyruncus cristatus
TTTTTTTTTTTTTACTTTGTCAGCAAAGATATCCCCAAATGAGAAAATGGGCTACTAATCAAGCAGAATATTTGACAGCAGGACTACCCTCATAAGGACCCCAACCAAAACTTTCAAAAGAGGAGTCTGAGCAAAAAAAGACATAGGGATTTCGTGACACATCTTTACATCTTCTATACAACTGTAAGCTTATAGACATTAACAATTTGTTTACTAAATTAATGGTTTATTTGCAGCTTATTTCCTTCTGGTTTGTTTTGTAAATAATATAAAGCATTATCATTTCTTATTTGCATTATTCGGAACACATTTGTACCAAAAGGCTCCCGTGGAGAATCAGAACCATTGTCTACTTCAACTAACAACCAGAAAGTCACCCAATTCATATGGAGGCAATGATTTTAGACTAGGACAAGGATAAAATACACCGTCTGAAGCAAACCCTGCCCTCCTTCTACTCAAAGAGCAGAACTGGTGTGTTACGCATCACACATCTAACACAAAAGCAGCCATTCAGCCCCAGAAAGAATAGCTTGCAGATGTCACTTCCAGGCAGTTTGCTGTCAATCTAAAAATAAGATACACGATCTTAAAAGGTGCCAAAGAAGCATTCTAGAAGCTCTTTGCTGAGTAGCAAAGGACTGGACACTTGGCAGAGTTAATAAGCCTTTTCTAACACAGGGTTGATGAGAAGTTGCTAAACCTTCTTCCTAGAGCATGCTGGAGCATTCAGAAAAGACTGTGACTTATCTGGGCAGCCAAAGAATCTCTTTTTCTCACAGTCCAGATATAGGGCATGCTGCAAGATTTCGCTGTAGCTGCCATCCTGGGCTTTTTACTTCATTCTGCTCCCGAAAGTACAGCAGTGAAACACATCTGTTTTGGCATTCTTCATTAGATGTGACAAAAAAAAAAAAAAAAGTTTGGAACCACAGCCTCATCACCTATCATGGAAGATGACACTCTGTCTCATCAGGGTGCACAGTCTGAATGGATCTGGACTCGTAGTTCCTTGAAGGGAAGATGAATATATTTGATGGCAGCTGGTAGAACAAGGAATATATTGAGCTTATACTTCCTTTCCCTCTGGCTCGGAAAGACCTCCTCCCAAAGGAGAACAGCTCCAGTCAAGCTGAGTAAGAAGATGTGCTGTGAACTGGTAACTGTTTCCAGGTTTTCAAAATCTGATTTCAATACAGAGAACACAGAATACTTATCATGCCCCTAAAGCTGAAAGCAAGAGGTGGTTCAGATAAATTGGAAAGGTATACTTGCTCAAGGCCTTGTTAAAAACTACCTCTGGGTAGCCTTTATCCCTAACGATCAGGCAGAACAGATGGCTAACGGGTTTCAGTCCCTGCCTGGAAGCAGTGGGGTTTATTTTGTGCCCCAAATCTGGTCCCATTCCATGGCTGGATGCCCACTGCAATCTGCAGTTTGGAGAGAGTCTGAGGGTAGGGTCAAATCGGAGGAGGTAGGTGGTAGAGGACCAGAGGAGAAGCCTGAGGAGTTGAGCTGGACAAGCAAGTATCATCAGATTCAATTTTGCAATAGGAGAGGCCACAGCAGAAGAAGAAGCTGTGAAACACAGGCTGGGGGCCATGAAGATCTCTGTGTGATGAGAATCAGTAACAATACAAGTAGATCATTCGGAGAGTTAACAGTAATAAGTTAAATATGAAATACTTACATAAATCTTTCTAAAGGCAAAGAGGTGGTAATCTTATTTTTTCTTTATATGCATGTAAGAGAATGGATTAAGGAATGTCATTGGTTGGAAAAACAGACCTGTATCTTTCACTTTGCCTACTTCCAGATTATAAAAGGATCATTTCCTATATGGGTTTCAAAATAATCCCACTTACTTGAACAGGCAGTCAACTACAAAACCAACAATGCAGAACAGTTAATTCAGATGCAAATATTAACAATTACAGTAACACAGAACTCATATAGTTAGCACTGTGGGACCAGATACTCAGATAATGAAAACTAAAATAACTGCTGCTATCTATAAATTCAGAGATTCTTACCCTGCATTTTTATAAATTTCAGCCTGCATATCAGTGTGCTATTAACTGAACTGAGCTTAAAATTCTGTGTGCAGCCTTTAAGATAATTTTGAAAAGGGTAGCCTTCTGAGGATAGTTATTTAAAATTCAGAGGGCTGCCCAGAATATCAGAGTAAGTTCAGCATTAGTGTAATTTTTCAACCTGACCCCAGAGACCTACGAACTAAAATGCCAGCAGATTAAAATGCTTTTTAAGAACCATACTGCACTGAGTGTATGTATGACAGAGTTATACTTTGAGCTATAAGCAGATAGTATCACATTGGAGGTGGCAGCTGAAACAGTCAGACTAGGACAGTTTTGAAGCATGTGTCAAACAGTTGCAGGAGAGGGCTAACAGAGAGGTCTCCATCACAGCAAGAGCAGTTTCAAGGTTAGCTTGGGGAGTGGGGTCAGAGTCAGGCCTGTCCCCTGCTGAAAGCAGTCAAGAGGAAGGTATAATTTTGTTCATAGTAACATCTGTTTTTTCACAGTTTATAGGAAGCTATTGGCACCAATATCACATTGTCACCAAATGTGTCATGATCTTTCTCCCTGAATGTTTCAGCCTAACATCTGTTCAAAGTACCTTTTAAAATAGACTGAAATATTTAATAGGCAATTTATCACCACAAATTATGATGTTTTGATACTGAGGCAGCCTGGAAAGTGGTTTGCAAAGCTAGATCATAATTGTGGAGCTTTTTCCAAGAAACAGGCTGGGTGAAAAAGCCTCAGCTTCAAAAGAAAGACACCTCAGGAAATCTCAAGCTTGTGGTACGTTCTGTGTCTGACCCAGACTTGAGACTGGCTACTAGTTTGCTATCCATTAGCAACTGCGTGGTATGAATTCCTCTTCTTCTGGACTGCATGACTTGTACTCATCAACTGGGGCCTACCATCCCTGTAGACCAAACTGAAGATAAAGGCAGAGGCACTAGAGGCATTACAGAAGGATGTAAGGAGCAGGATGCTCTTTAGATCATGAATTACAGTTGTAGATAAGACATGCTTCAGACACACCAAAGAAGCTCCAGGCCAGCTTTAGATCTACTTACTTAAGTATTCCTTTTTAAGTATCACTGATAAATAAGTTAAATTCTTAGAACACACTCAGGTTTCCTTAGTCATTACATGCTATATCAGCTGAAAAAAATGTATTTATATTTAGGTAAGAGTATGTACAATATATATCTAAGAATAAATTAGAAAGCAATATGCACACATATATCATGGAAAATCATTCAGTATCTTTCTCAAATTTTTACCAGGGATCTTTCAACATATATTACTACCCTATTTTTTCTAAATGTATTTGTGGAGTTACGTGTTAGATGCAATTTTCCAAGCATGAAGAATTTTAGAGAACTCAGTGATTTCACTAAAGCAAAGTAAATGACTTATATATCACCTCAACTTCCAAACCAAAGCTAAGTTAAAACTCCTGGTATGCTTCATTAAGTTTCAATTTTCTAAAAAAATCTTCACTTTGTTGGTCAAGCCAAATAGCTCCTACTGAATAATAAAACTGATATTTGACTATTGCCGATTTATCAGATTCAGATCCTTTTTTTTCTAGGCTGGGTTCATCAAGTTCATTATATATATGCTTATGCTATAGTTATATCAGACTTCTTGAAAATCCCGTGAGAGATATCCTAAAGGCATCACTTAGAGAAAGAAAAGGTTAAAAAATTTGTTATTTCTCCCAATTTGAAGCCTCTGAAAGTAATAAATAAATGCAGCTTGCTGGTGCCCAAACTGAAACAAATGTTGAGAAAAGGCACTGGGACCTCCTGACTTTCCCCCAATATTCAGTCTTACCACACACTTGGGGTCACAGCACTTGGAGGCAATTATTTTACCATTGATGAGAAATTATTAGCTCTCAGTTATCTTTCTAGAGCACTCTAATTTACATATGCAACCCATGAACCACAAAACCGGTCTTGAAGGGTTATGATGAGAAGCAGAATCTCTTCTAGGCATCATTTCCATTTACCCACAACCAGATTAATAGTCACTACTTTTGAAGTTGTGCTATCCTGCATCAGTGAAAGAAAATAAAACCTTGAAAAAGCTCACCAATAAAAGATGAAGAAAGAGTAGAAAAGATGACTTTTCTACTAACTAAATCATACTAAAATGAGTAGATGTTGCAAAAGAGGCACAGTGATGCTAAATACTGAGAAATAAAAACTTAAGAATCACTATAAATTAAATGCATTTTTCCCCCACACCTAAATTAAATACTGTTTTTCTTTAACAATTAGTCCATAATCATGCAGTTACTTATTAGAACTGTATCCAACTATCCTGCATAAACATAATTTTCAGTTAGTCTGTATTTTAAAGCAAAAAGGAGTTTGATTTCTGAGACCACACCCTAAAAGGTTTGTCTTTTTTTTTTTTTCCTGACACGCAGAATAGTCAATATTCTAGCAAATAAAGATTCTTGTCTCCATTTGCGTTCTTGGCAAAAATTAGTAACGTATCTTTGAAAAGAAGTGCTTGTACCCTCAATTTTTTGTACCTCTGAAAAAACAGATTTTTCAATACTTTATAAATTTCTGATAACAAATGTAGTGTAAATAGATAATAGCTTTCTTATATCAGCAATTTCTGTATAAACTGAAACCCACCATTATGAGAAACGTAACTATAAATAATGCAGAACACCATTTCCTAAAATGTTTTACCACATTCAAATCTTCCACTGCTTTCAGAGTATTATTGCGTATACCACAGTTAATGACTGTTACAAACAAATATTAAACCCCTTGTTCACTATTTGCAAAAATGTCATGCTGGGCTGTAGTGGCACCACTTAAATGAGTTAAGTTCATTCCTAACAAGAAAAGCAAATAAACAATGTCTATGTATTTGGAGCCACGCTGACCTAAATAATACTAGGACTATTCTTTTCCATACATCTATGGAAAAGAATTAAATAGTAGTAGGGCATGGATTCATGTCCTGGAACTATTTTTTTTTTTCTGAAACATAAAATCTCAGGGCAGTCTCTGACACTTTTTTGATCTTGGGTACTTGACTAGCTGTCTCCCAAGGGTTTCCTGGGCACAGCTAAGGCACTAGCCCAGCCTGGAGATCATTCCCAAGGGGCAGACTGGATGCAGCCTGTGCTTAGGAGGCTAAGGGAGCTTAACCATATGGAAGTGTCTATGCTCAGCTGGCCTTCAGGCTAGAGGGAGGCCTTGCATTGTTCAATTTACTTATAAAAATTATAGGCAAGGAGCAGAAATGCAGTTGTAATAGAATATAAACCCCAAACATGTAAGCAACAAACATTCCCAAATACTGTCCCAACAGTAAACATTCACAATTAATCTCTCATTATTACTGGAACGAAAGAGACAAACCCTGACAAATCTGTTCTTATGTGTCCCTGGGGGATAAACAGACATGAGTGGCCAGCTTCTGTCTACCACCATGCTGGGGATTTACACTGTATCTCCATGCTGTGCTTTCCATATTGACCCAGCGCACTGGTGCTGATACACAGCCGAGTCTAGAGGCAAGCTGTCTCGTCCATAAGCACTACTTACTGATCCATGTCAAGTCATATAAACAACACATATTCAACCTGAGGTGCTGAAAAAATGGACTAAGAAAATTAGATCTTTTTCCATCTGCACAATAAGTCTTCACCTATATTTTAACTCTACATCCTGAGCCTATATATTGCTCAGTCAGAAGGCATTTTCCTCTTAAAGTCCTTAAAAAGACACACCTGATTTCTCTTTTACTACTTTCTTTAGCTATGGCAAAGAGACACTTCTTTTCCTCTTTCTTTCTCTTCTAATGTCTTCCTCAATGTATTCAGGAATAAAATAATCAACCTTCCATTAAGCAAGTACCTTTCAAAGAAAGCACCTGGAATACTTCCAATACTTCCACTTTATGCATTAGACTAAAACCATGATCTACCCAATATTGTGACTTCTCTGAAATGGGGCAAGAAGTATTCTCCCCATCAGGAAAAATGTTTGGAGCTTTCGAAATTCTTTTTTGGAAGTTGCAAAAGGAAGTTTAAAATCTTTGAAGTTTAGGAAGAAAAAAATTCCAATTTTGGACAAATCAAGAATCTTGTGTCAATATTCTGGGGACTTCATTCAGTTTTTATTTTTTATTTTTACAAAAAAAATCACCTTATAGGTTAAGAAAAAATAGAAAATATATCTTTTAACTAATATATAATCACAGTGCACAAAAATATATGAAAATATGTCACTTCTACAGACAGTTCTGTTTTCAATAAACTTATGTCTGAAAAATCAAAATATCAAAGAAATTTCAACCAGCTACAAGTGTTTTTCCTGAGAGCTGACTGAAATATCTTCAAAGAAAAGATTTTCATAATAAAAAGTTTTGATCCATTCTGAAGTGACATAAGAAAAATTTATTTTTTAAATTTAATACTGAATATTTTCAAGGTGATGAACAATAAAGAGACATTAATCAGGTATATTTACTTTTTGTAAAAGAGAAAATTGTTTGAAAGTTTAGAAACTATTATCCCCTTTTCTTGTTTTTCCTCTTTTACTCACTGAAATTCTTTCCTGTTTCCACAAAAAAAAAAGAATAGCAGAAAAGAAAGTAAAAATCACACACATCAGTAAAAAACTCATATTCTATTTTTTTCTGAAACAAATAAAAAAATTCTAGTTTGCTTTGTTACAGAAGAAGAAAAATGACAAATCTGAATGACAGATGTTTTCAGTACATTTTTGTTAAAGAAAATAATTTCTGTTCAAGGATAATTCTCATGAGTAAACTTCTGCCAGGAAATTCATACTTTGTTGTTTCTTGCTATTAAGTTGTGTAAGGTGGAGGTATACAAAAAGTCTGAGACATCTGCCTCGTAAATAGTCCCTTCAGTCCCCAGCAGAAGAGACATAAAGGCAGTTACAACACTGTAGGTCCCATATATAAGGGAGGAAAGAATTGTTTCATTCATGTTCACCTAGATCTACCTCCCTAGCAGCCAGGGAACAGTCCTGAAGGAACTGCTGGAAAAGTAACCACGGAAATGACACACGTTTTTAGGCACATCAGAATGAAGGCCTGAGTTTCCATTTTCTGCAGTTGCACAGTTCATCTTTTTGAAGCCCATACTTTTGGTTATACCTAAAGGAAGTGAACTTCATTTTTAGTGCAGATGACTGAATACACTACACTGAAAGAGTAGCTAACAGTCAGTTGTAACCAGGTTTTTTCATATGCAAACTGAGAACTTCTAATCCTAGGACAAATTTTTCACTAATTCTCCTCAAATCTCCTTTTCCTCTGAATGAAAACTCTGTGGTTGGTAAAAAGCATATCAGTCATATTTTCTTTTGCAGAATTATTTGCCAAAAAGATTAGAATAGATTATTTTATACAGATTGTGCATCACCACTGAGGAATGTAATTTTCCACCAAAAGACAAATAAAGACATGTTGTTTGACTATACTGATAGATTCTCTGTAGAGAGACTTTTTTCCTACTGCAAATCTGGTTTACTTTACATTCGACATTAATCCTTTTACAAGAGGCAGGAATGTGAAATTATAAAGAGGAAGGATTTGCTGCCACCTCTGACACTATTTATACTTATAAGGCACTTGCAAAGGTGAGGACACACAGCAGCAAATTATCTATTTCCCCCCAGATCTTACTTCTGACATCATGCCAAAGTCAGCTCCACTCAATCCAGTCAACTGTCTTTTCAGCCTCAGAAGTTGTTATGGAAAAATGGTATATCTATTTACTGTATTTTAAAAAAAAATACTCTAATAAATTCTCCACTGCTCTACTGTCATTTTCCATTTTCCTAAAAGCTTCACATTACATTCACTGATAATCTTTCCTGTTTCTCCAAAGTAAGACTGTAGTTGCTTTTTCAAGTCTTAACAGGAAAATCTTAACTGTGATTGTAGATGACATTAGCCTATAGCTGGCAAAACATCTTTCAGATTCATGTTTTTCAGGACATGATGTAGCACTGGCTTCACATACTGAAGTGCACGCTCATTCGGTTTTCTTCCTTTTCAGGATTTGGCTACTAGTTGTTTCTTTTTTATTATTATTATTTTGACAGCACTGGCTATTATTTATAACCTTGAGTTTAAAACATTCTGCAGGAGAACCATTAGACCCTGCTGTTTTACCTTCAGGAAACAGTTTAACCACTCTCAGCTATTTATTGTGCTGTCATATCTTCCTCTGTAACTTGATGGTCATACAGGAAGAACAACCAGCAAATCCCTGATGGGGTGAGGAAATTATGCAGTAACAAAGTAGAGCATTACATAGATTTTGATATTAAAAGAAAAAATTATATATGTATGCACATGTATACACACAAATAAATGTGTATACAAATGCACACAAAATCTGTTAGGGCCATCTGGATTTCCCACATAGGAAATGGTTATTTTCTGGCTTTAATCTTCTTTTATGGTTCCTGTTCTATCGGTATGTCAGCTTTAGTTACTTCTCCCATGGTCAGAACATGTTAGGTAACTCAAATTTCATAATTTTATTTTTAACCTCAGTTGACTTATTTTATGTTTTACTTTTGTTTTAAGCATCTTTCATAAGAGTGCATTTGTCCCTGCCTTGAAAAAAACCCAATGAAACACATCCTAATATATTTTTTCTTCATTTTGCCATTTCTCTACCATTTCCAACTTCGTTTCTAGGTTCATTCTGCAATTTGCCAAACTCAGCTGTGTCTGTCTACCTGGCAAAAGTCATGCCTTCTATAACAGTAAGAGGAAAAATAGAAACAAAACTGTCTGCACAGAACTCAGGATGCAGAGTAAATCCATTTCCATTGATGTGAACTGACTTTTCTCCCATGAGATGCCAGTTTTCTAATGCTGTCATCATAGCAGAAATGTCAGGTTGCAGAGGAAGGTTTTGATGTAGGGTGAAAGTCCATCAGTTAGTGCAGAAAGTTTACATGCTGCTGAGCAAGATTAGGTACCTGTTGTAGAGGACAAATCCCTTATTTGTTGTTTCACTTTGCACTTAATTCTACATAGGATTAATTCATAAATATTAATATTATATTTGCATAATTCCAAAGAAAAGGTGTGCATATATATGTATTATAAATTGGTTTATTAAGTCCTTTTATCAATAAGTTTTGGTATTCACAGATATTTTTTAATAATTTGTCTGTTACGTAAAATCCCGTCATCCCTTGTTAGACTCTGAATATGTGTCTGATATAATACAGTCTAATAATTTTATTTATGACAGTTCTTTGGAGACTCCAGCAACTGTGCACAGTCAAGACTGTTCAAGCCATTACAATACAAGATTGTATTACAGTGATGTGAATGGATAAAAGTTCTTTAATTTCCAAAAAGAAATTGATAGACACTGTTCTGTGATGTATTAGGACAAACACGTTACTTTAATCCCCCAGACAGAGAGCTGTATTTTAAGCCATACTGTTGCAAAAAATATGATCCATAAGGACTATGAGTGTTAGTGTAAAAAATTACAGGAATTATCTATTTATTTATTATGTGAAACATGCTCTATCAATTCAGGTTCTTTTAAAAGCTTTAGACACATTTGGGGATATGTAACAGTTTAAACATGTGGGAATGCCTTCAATTTGACTTCTTGAAAAATGTCTGAATCTTCCAGAATTGGCTATTAAAGTCTACCTTGTGCAGTGTTAGTTCCCGGTATGTTATATAAAGTTCATTTTGTAGTAGTCCTTCATTATAAACTTCAACGTTTACACCTTACCTTAGTTCTTTTGGACTAGAAATATGAAAGAGTACAGCTGTGAAACTCTTTTTAAAACAGTTCAGAGCTTGCAGTACTTATAAAGTATACAAAGCATTACAGAAAAAAAAAGAGCAGAAATATTTAAAGCTTTTCCCCTGGAAGTTAAATTTAAAGTTGTCTAATGCTGAAAACATTTTATAACCATGGATTTAAACACTTGAATAAACTTGGGAAAATTATTACTTTTCATGGTCATTGATCACGAAAGCATCTTTGTTCAACAAAATGTGATTAGGTCCCCTTGAGGTCAACACATGCTTAAGGACTAATATTTATTTAAGGGTTTTGCTGATGTGAATCTTTCTGCAATTACCATTTCATCTGATTGTGTTAACAACGCACAGTAATGCTTGTTTGTTCAGGAAGAAATTTTGTGCTTGCAGACTTGTAATACTTAAGAGAGAGAGAGAGAGAGAGAGAGATGGTGGAGCTAACACAGTATTTATGCAACAGGACAGAAGTACTGTTAAGTGCTATTGCTGGGTTGGGAAAACCAAGAGCATAAATAACATAGAAAAACACAGTCTTGGTGGTAAATGGTGTCTGGTCATTTTCCTTAAAAGATTGAAAACTCTGTTATTACTATTATTTGTTTAATTTACATGCGTTTGTGTTCTGAACCCAAACTGAACTAAACTAGTCTTTCTTGTATATCCATCTTTATTTCATTTAGCTGGCAGTATATCATTTCAGTCTCTATGTTTTTCTAGGGAAGATCATATTATCAAGGAAATATTCTGACTGCAGTAAGAGAAAATTGAACACACACACAAACACACACATACATACACGAAAACAAAGCTCAGTTGAGACTAGACATAGTCCAGTGATTGATATTTTAAGTTGCACGTGACACTCTTTCCTTGTTCTGTTGCACTGCATTTAGATATTGTATGGCTCTCCAGACATGCTATGCATAATTTTACATACCATCTGCTTTACATGCCATGTTCCATATGTACAATGTATAACCTAAACCCAATATTTTGATTGATTTGAGCGACAGTGGAGGCTTTTGTTCTTAAATTGTTGAATAGAAGAATATACTTCTAAATAAATTTTCTGATGAATGTGTTCTAGGATTAACAATAACATTTATTTTGAAAATGTCTTTAAAAGTGTAATAATGTCAAAATTCAGGTGACTTTCGAGAATCCCACTAATATTGCTTCCTAGATTCAAATACGAAGAGAATTGTAAATACTGCCTATCATTCACTTAACAGCCATAGCAATACAAGGGCATAAACATGTTTCAGAGTCAGACAAGGGACAGCCAAAATAGTCTTGAAATAGTAATCTGAATAAAGATGAACAGCACTTATTCCTCAAAACAGGATGAGGTTTATAAAGATGCTAAAAGTGAGAATCATGTCCTGGAGTTTCCCGGTACTGCATCACCTGGCTTCATTCAACCCAGCTTTAAAAACTCAAATCCTATATACTCTTCAGTTACAGGTAAGCCTTAAAAACCTAAATTTCTATTTTGAAGATGCTGTCCACAAGAACATGTCTGAGTCTCTATATATTCACAGATGAAGAATAAGTAATGAAACACCAAAATGAAAAAAATACAGAATTTCAAACAATGGCTCTAAGACAAACCCAAAGATTTATTCAAATATTTATCCTCAATTTTAGAACTGCTGACTCTCTTCATCCAAGAAAGCAAAGAGCATTAAGTATTGCTTTGGACACTATAAAAAGAACCATCACTCCCCTCTCCTCCCTTCCCCCACCAAAAAAATGCCCAAAACTCTTAATATGGAAGTGATTACCATATTTTTCACATTTGAGTTCAAATGGAGGTATTATCAACAAAAATAGGTTTTGGCATTACAATGTGCTAGTAAACAGTAGATAGAGTATAAAATACAGGAAACAACAAAGTAGTGTGAATAAAATTTTTCTCCATTCAATGTCTTATAAAATGTATACCCTTCACTGCCATATATGGCACATGATAAAAGAAGCATTTAAATTCATAGGAAAATTGGAAAGAAACTTGTAATATGACATTCAAAGAATGAATGTCATATTGTCTTGCCTTTGCACTTGCAAGGAGAGAAGAGACAATCAGTGAAGCATTTGTCCATTTTGTAGGGGTTTTTTTCCCCACTGTAACATGAACATCTTAATCTGTTCACAGTTAAGTATTAGTGACACATTCAGTTCAGTTCAATGACAGTTCTACCAGATACCTACTAATAAAGCTGAATAAGAGGTGTAGCACCTCAAACTTTTTTTTATGCTTGCCTATTAACACAAACTTGTGCTTAAAAGGGAAATATTATTATTGGACCATTACTAAGAAAGGTTATATTTCTTCTTTATTGGGTTTTGGTAGTGGCAGGGGATACAGCGGTGCTTTCTATGAGAAGCTGCCAGAAGCTTCATCTGTGTCCAACAGGGCCAATGCCAACCGGCTCCAAGACTTGCTGCTGACCAAGGCAGGATGTGATAGCAATGGTGATAGCACCTCTGGGATAACAGATTTAAGAAGGGAGAAAAAACACCCTGAGCAATAGAAACAGCAGTCAGAGAGAAGAGTGAGAATATGTGAGAGCAATAGCTCTGCAAACACCAAGGTCAGTGAAGAAGGAGGGGGAGGAGGTGCTCCAGGTGCCAGAGCAGAGATTGCCCTGCAGCCTGTGGTGCAGACCATGGTGATGCAGCTGTGCCCCTGCAGCCCATGGAGGTCTATGGCAGAGCACAGATCCACCCATGAGAAGCCCATGCTCAAGCAAGCTCTTGGCAGGACCTGTGGCCTTGCAGAGAGAGGAGGAGCAGCATCCCCCTGTGGGGGACCCAAGCTGGAACAGTGTGTACCTGAAGTAGCACACCTTGTGGAAGAGACCCACACTGAAGCAACTCATGAAGAACTGCAGGCTGTGGGAAGGACTCATTGGAGAAGTTCATGAAGGACTATCTCCTGTGCGATGAACACCACACTGAAGCAGAGGAAGAGTGTGAGGAGTCCTACTCCTGAGGAGGAAGGAGTGGCAGAGACAGTATGTGATGGTCTGACCCCAACCTTCATTCTCCCCTGCACCAATGGGGGAGAGGAGGTAGGGAATTAGAGTGTTAAGTCTGGGAAGAAGGGGAGTGGATGGAGGTGGGGGGCTGGGAAGGGTTAGGGGAGAGGTGGCTGTTCAAGATTTATCTTTTTTTTTCTTGTTATTCTACTCTGGTAATCTCTGTCAATAAATTAAACAAATTTTACCAAGTTGAGTCTGCTTTGCATGTGAAAGAACCACTGAGTGATCCCCCTGTCCTTGTCTCAACCCACAAGCTTTTTGATACATTTTCCCTCCACCTCAGAAGAAGGATAGCATGGCTTTGGTGAGTCCCTGGTAACCAGCCAGTGTCACCCCAACACACCTATAATATAATAATCACATTCTTCATGTAGCGTATTTCTGATACTTTGCAAGGTTTTTTTACCACATTCAGCATTTTGGGGGTTCTTTCAACACTTAGATTTGAAGAAAATTAAGAATCACATTTTCTTTTTTGAGGCTTTCCAAGCAGTTGACAGTGGTTAGTCAGGTTACAGGAATAAGACTAGCTTTTGCCATTTGAATATCAATACTTTTATTTGGTGCTTCATTATATATCTGACTACTCCCAATCTAAATATTGCACTGAATAGAGGACATTCTGTGAACTAGAACTTCCATTTGCTAATGGATTTTTCTCTTTTGCACAAAATCTTCTTTGTAGTCCATATGAATATGGGCATTTTAATTATTAATCAGAAGCATTCTTTCTTATTTGTGTCTGTGCTGTGAAAGAGTTCTTAAAAATGGGATAAAAAATTAATGTACGTTTAGATTTTTCTTCTCTCTGGAGGGAAGGTGTTCATGAGTTAAATGCTTATGCAACACCTTTCATTACAAACTGTACTACATTTCTCTTGTTACTTCTTTACTGAGCCCTTCTGGGCCTGACTGCAGGCCACTGAAGTCAATGGGAGCCCATATAATTGTCTCAGAGGTCTCCCTCTGCTTTCAACTTTTTACTGAGAACAAAGATATACAGCACTGGAAAAGTATAAGGTACTAAGTAATACTTTATAATGTCTGTGGGTAAAGCAATGGGCTTCAGCCCATCTTGATATCACACACATTAAGAAATCATTACAGTATTTCACCAGTGTAAAGTGACAATGAAAATCTAGGAGATATTTCTGACACAGTGCTGCTAAAGCTCTTCAGCTAAAACCGCTGCATTTAAAAATGAAGTTTCTTTTATACATCTCACTCCACCATCTTTTATACATTTCTCTCACTTCAGCATCCCTATGCCTTCTGCCCATTCCCTTTCATTCTGTACTGACCAGAACCCTTTTCCTCTGAAGTCAATTGGGAGTTTTGCCATTGACTTCAGCGGGGGAGTTATCATACCCAGGATGCAAAACACATCGAGAAGAGATCCTTGTCAAAGTATACATAGTAAAAGTAAGGAAAAAAAATACTTCAGTGATTTACCGAGGTCCACTTAAAAATCTCCAGCAATTGTGAGCTTTTATACGGGTTTCCCACAAATCGCAGCAGGCAGTCTAGGAGAACAAAAAGCCCCTTGCCCGGTGTCCCTGGCATTTGGTAGCCGGAGCTGAGCTCCCGCCTGAGCGGAGTTAGTCGTGCGCAAACCTGAGCTGAGCAGAATCACCCGCTAATTGACAGCAAACATTTTGCAAACATTACGCTTCCCTAAGGGACGAGGGTTTTGCCACCGGAGCCCACTGCAACGCAGGAGGAGGGAGCATCCAGGACGATGAAAAGGCAGGGGAGCCTCGGGCACCCTCTCGTACCGGCCAGGGCTCCGCTCTCCTCCCCACGCCCCGGCGCGCAGCACCTGGATGCTCCTCTCCGCAGGTGAGGCGCCCGGCGAAGCTCCCTCTCTGTCCGATCGGTGACACCGCGCCTCCTGAAACACCGGACCGCGCTGGCAGTCCCTAGGGACGCGACCAAAACCCAGGTGGGGAACAGCAGAGGACAGTCCCCGGGGCGTACGGGAGGCATCGTTCCCTCCCTGCCCCGGTCCCAGCACGGCGCGGAGCGGAGCCGCCAAGGAGGGAGCCCCAAGCACGGCAGGGCACCCTCCACACCTTACCCGTCCCCGGGGGACCCCGGCGAGATGCGGAGCCCCGTACTCACCGCGGTGCTGCAGGCAGCAACCCGCAGTGAAGGCGAAGGGCCCCCGCCCCGGCCGGTGCCCGATGCGGTGCACAGACCCCGTCCCTCGGCGCCCACATTCAAGCCCCGACCGCGCAGCTAAAAGTCCTTCTGAGGAGCACCCGGCGAGCCACGCCGCCTCCTGCCTCGGATCGCTGTCCCCTCCCCTCCGCTCGCCCCGCGCCCCCCCCGGCGGGCGGCAGCGGTATAAAGCAGTCCCTAACCCCTCAGATCACGGACCCGCAGAGGTGCCGGTCCTCGCCGCTACTTACCGGGCATCCTTCAGAGCGGCAGGCGGGAGCGAGGGAGGAGGAGGAGTAGAGAGAGAGGGAGGGAGGGATGGATGCAGGGAGGGGGCTCGTGGCGGGCTGCGCGGCGCTGCGCTGTGCTGCTCGGCAGCCTGGGCAGCTCGGCAGAGTGCTGCGAGTCACTGAGTGAGTGTCTCCGTGCGTGACGGCGTGTGCGTGTGTGCACGACGCTGGACACCAGCGAGCCGAGACTCGGGCACCGAGGGGCGGCGGGGAGCGGCGGGGGAGNCGTCCCGCCGCCGCGGCGGGAGCTGCCGGGGAACGGGCTGGGGGAGGCGCCCATCCTCCTCGCTGGCACACGCACCGCCGGGGGAAGGGGGAGAGCAGGGGGAGGGATTAAAAATAACGATAATTAAAAAAAGCCCAATCACTAGGAAAGGAAGGAAGAGAAGAAAAAAAAAAAAAAAACACAAAACTCTGTCTCTACTTTCCAGACGAGGTTTGAGCCCCCCTCCCTAGAGCTGCGGTCCCGCGGCAGCGGCGCCCTCCCGCCGCGCCGGGAGCCGTCACCGCCCGCGGTGCAGCACGACAGCAGCTGCTGCTGCCGGTAGCGCCCAGCTGAGGAGCCAGAGCCTCTCCCCGCGTATGGAGGAGCCTCCCTCTTTCCCTCCCTCCCTCGTTCCTTCCCTTTTCCCCTCCTTCTCTTCCTCTCTCCCAGTCCGCTAAGGCGGGCGACGCAGCCAGGTGGTGTCGGCTCGCCCTGCGGCCGAGGGAAGGGCAGGGCAGGGCCCTCCGCCGGCGCTGGCTCCTCCGCGGGCAGCGGCCGGCCTCCTCCCGGCACTCGGGCAGCGCTGGGAGGCTGCAGAGCCGGGATGCGGCTGGAGGGGGAGAAGCGAGGGGCAGAGATGGGGAGCCGGCTGCCCCCAAGAGCTGCCGGCAGGGCCCAGGAGCAGCGGCGGAGGAATGAGGTAGCAGCCGGAGGGCCCGCCTGAGCCGGGCAGCGGTGCGGTGCTCCACCGCACGCCTGCAAACGCCGTTCCCCGCGCTCGGCTGCTCACCTCCTGCCCTAGCAGAGTGACCCGCTGGAGTGGACCGAGGACGGTGCATCATTACTGCCGGGTGTTTTGGGAGAGGTGGGGGGAGCAAGCGGAGAAGGGAGGAAGGGCATGATTGTAAGAATCAAACGGAAAGCGGGGCGGGGGGAGGAGGGAAAGAAGCAACATGCACACCAAAAAAGCCCATTCTGGGAAAAGATAAAAAATAGCCACAACAGCATCGAAAGTTGCTCGCTTTGTGACTTGAATTATAACGCTGTCAATGCTGCCTGGCTTCTCCGACAGTGTGCCCAAGGAACATGCAAGATGGGAGAGGAGGAGCTATATACTTTTCGTGTGCTTTCCCTTCCTGGCAGCAGTTTGCTCTTTCAACCTCTCTAATAAAACACATTCAAAACCCATTACCCCAACGGAGCACACCCCACACCCCCCACTCCTTTGGTGAAGAGGTGGCTCCCGGTTGTGGTTTCGGAGTTGCAAGAGGAGTTTCCTTGGGAAAGGGGTGTGTGTGGAGCACCCCCGAGAGTACACCTCTCGGGTTTTGGGCCCTCGAGTTTGGCAGCCCGGGAACAGGAAAGAGCAGACTCTGATGAGTTGCCGGAGGACTGTCAGGTATTGCCCGGCGGCCACGAACGGCGGCAGCGCACCAACCCAGGGAGCGGGGGAGGCCGCCGCCTGTTTTCCCTTGCTCCTCCCGCTGTGCGAGTCGATATCTACGATCAGTTTGCGAGGAGGTAAAGGAAAAAAAAAAAAAAAAAGGAAAAAGAAGGCTAGATAAAATCTAACTTTTATTTACCAACAATACCTACCCTGGTTAAAAAAATAGCACCAAACCTTAACCCAGATTACCCAGTTAAACGTATCGAGTCGGAGATAGCGTGGCTGTTTGCCAGACCTATGATCCATTAACCTCTTTAGCTCACTGTTGGCAGGCAACAATAGCACAGGATTAAATTCTTACATTTTACGGACAAGCCATTTTCTTTTCATAGGAAGCTCCCCTCTCCTACGTTGCAATTAAAAATAGGGTATCTTAAACAATAAAAATAAGGAAGAACTACTGTAAGTTTGTAGCTACTTTCTGCTCATTTTTGAGTAAAAACCTTGTTCTACGCTTCAGGTAATATGTCAAAAGGTGGATAGCAGCATATTAAAAATTCTTATAACAAGAATTTTGGATAATTTTACCTTTACAAATGAATTATATACTATTTAGACTGTGTGCCGCTCAAAGTTTTAGTTACAGTTCTTTTTACAGAGAGAAACCAAGCAAACCCCAACATAATCAAAATGAGAGTATGAAAATAGGATATATAGAGCCCTTTTTTCTTCTGTGTGTTTTGGATGTATATATACATATATACCCTTTAATAAAAAAAAATCCTGTCTGAAGTTATATATTCATACATAAATGTCTCTGCCCGTGTACATATTATATATGTATATATATATACACCCATTATATCAATATTTCAAAATAATTTAAAAATTTAGACTAGAAAAGAGGCTGAGCTGCAAATATGGCTCTCAACCATCTGCCAAGCTACCACTTGGAAAAGAAGTCATAGCATCATTGATAGTCATAGAATCACTGACACAGAAAGAATATGAAAGTTATACCTTGCACCTTATTCTTTACACAAACAACTTCGGTAATAGAAATACATCCACGGAAAAAAGGAAGTGCAATTTTGTTGTTGTTGTTGGTGGTGGTGGTTTTTTTTGGTGTAGGACATCAGGCTGTGGTCCTAATTGCCAAAATACTTGTTTTGGAAAGTCTGCATTCAGAGAAGATGAATCTGTCACTGCTGTCTTTCTGGGAGTGGAAGATAAATAGCATGTGCAAAAAAGGATGACTGAGCCCATTGGGATCTGGGAAAAAGGAATTGGAAAGGTGATGGGGATGGGGAGTAGGACTATGTAGGTGACAACAGTGAATACAGGAAGCTGGTATGTTACAGAGGAAGCTGGGCCTGTAAACAAGTGCCATCTCATGTGGAGGAGGCAGCATAGAAGAAGATCTCCATTCCTTCTGTCATGGTCAGGCTGTGCTGTAAAACACAGCCTACTGCTTATTAGAGAATTAATTAATTAGATTGTAAGATAATGGCAACATCTTCTCAAGACCTCCACACATTGTTTCTAAATCCTCTGTGGTTTAGGAAAAGTCCTTTTAAAAACATCAAACATGAGACTGAGAAATGTTAGAAGATCTAAGTTCATAGGACTCATCTTCTTGAGGAAGGTTTTAGAGCTGTATTTTTTGTCACCATAACAAATTCCTCAGACATAGTCAGCTGGCACTGTGCTGTCCTAGCCCAAACAGAGAAAGGCCCGAGGCTCTTTATTGACTGGGTTTTTTTATTTTAATCTGAGAAAATGTAGTCTTGATCCCATTTTCACTAAGATCAGTAATAAAATTAAGAAGTGACCGCTACATTAGCAGAATGTTTTGAGCGTGTGAGACTGCCTGGCTTCAAGAGCAGACATTAGGGATGGGAAAGACATGTAAATCTACACTGTATAATGTTAAATTTAGGCTATATTGCCACCTGTTGTAGCAAGAGTAGTCATTAATAGTTCTAAAAAGCTTATTGCTATGGTAGCTAATATGTTAAATATTGAAAGCAGGTATATTTTAGCTGGTTGCCTTTTCTCTGTTTTCTTCACCAAGTCCAAAGAGTTTTCTCCTTGTTTAAGAGCTGCCTACTGTAGTAGGGAGAGGTATAAGGTATCACACACACTGTTCCATCTTTGCATGTGTTGTGTTTTATAATCACATTGATATTAGCTAATGCAAAACTGTGACGTTCCTGACTACCCAAAATTTCCAACTTCCCTGTGATATAAAGGCAACAGATATTTGACAACCATAATTTTAAGGAAATACAAAGCTGAACCCTCCGTTCTTTAATAAAGTTCTGTTTGTTTCCTTTTTATCTTTTTCTACTATGAAGGGTATTATCCAACAACTTTATTGTATTCATTTTCAGTATTGTAACTTGAAGAAGTACATACCATTTATTACAAACAGGTTTTGATGAGAAATAATAAACAGGAAAGAATGGCAAGGTTGAAATGGCAGCCTTTATTATATCTACTATATGGCTACATTGGTTTGCAATCTCATTAACCCCTTTAAACCAAGTGAGTTGGTTTAAGTCAAAATGCCTTGAATTTGTATAGGATGACTACTCTTCCTTATATAACAGTATGGAACCAAGATGGTAGCATTTTTTAATGTAAAATTTGTGTTTTATTAATAATTCTGAAAATCAGACTGTTACTTTTTTGTTAAACATCTGGTCTGTCATAAATGTATGTTTTATGTAGTTATATCTCGCTTTTTCAAACTTGCATTCTGTCCTGTGTGAAGTGTCTCATCTGCCAACTTTTTATTAACTTATGGCAGGTTGACTTATATTTTGGAAAAAAATTGTGCTTTTCAAGAACTTCATAGGAAGTTAATGTGTTTAAGGATCTTACAAGATTATGTAAATTCATGTATTACAATAATAGACATAATTTTAAAGGATTCTAACCAATTCTGTTAAGAAATTCTATTAGTTCTGTTAGATCAGAACTTGCCTTCATAACCCACCAAAAACATACTTCACTGAATCAGTAAATACTATATGTTTGAGCTGTCTGCATATTATTGACTTTTCTGGTTTCTGGAAAGCATTACATCAGAAGTCCCTTCCCCCCATTGTTTTCATACCAGAAAAATCAATTCAAATCTTAGATATACAAAGCAACAAAGGTAATCTAACCTTGATATATTTCAGAATTTATAAAATCTCCTTGTTTGTTTTGTTGAAGCTCTGCTTTGCAGGCTTATCTTCAGCACCTGAGAGTTTTACAACTCTTTCTGAATATATAGGAAAACATACAAAACATTAATAGGCAGAGAGGCAGCTTATTTAAAATCATAGGGGAATGTGACTAGCATGTTAAAGAGAGACTTTCATTTTGGGAAAAAAATTTTCAAAGGTGCTAGGCTTAGAATCAAATTCTACCTTCAAATGTCCATGCATGATTCCCTTTAGGACGAAAAAAGATTGTATGTAAAGATGTAACGTTAATTTTAATGGAAGATCAATGGATATTTGCAGAGCTATTTGGTCACTGGCACCAACACTAGTCATCCTTTTCAGAGTTTTATGATGGTTTTGCTGCTCTTTTCAGTTCCAAACTAACAAACAAGGCCTACCGACTTTTGTTTCATTTCTTGCTAATATATTCCTTGCAAGGTTTATTTTTTTAAGAACTCTAGCTCCTTCAGGTAATGGGGAAGAGACTTATAAGTTGGCAGGGCAATAAGTATTGGTTGAGTTAAGGATGATTTGGTATCTCCATGAAAATATTTACATTTTTTCCAGTTCATGAGCATTTGGAAGTTCAGTTCACACATGCTAAATAGCAGTTTGTTAGCGTTATGCAATTAAATGCATATGTTTAACTGTTCTCCTTCCAGGTAGATTCAAAAGGGGGCTGTATTTGTCTCTCTCAGTGCTGTTGCTCTTAAGCAAGGGAGTCTGTTTTTCCTCTGCCCTCCATTTTGTTTAGAGCCAAAGGTGCACTGAGAAGTAATTCAGTTGAGTACCGGAATGCAAGAAGTCTTCTCTGGATTTCTTGGGACTGGGGAGCTGGCAAGGATGAAGTGACAGGGATTTCAGTGGTAAAAACTATGGAAGAAAGATCTGAGACCCGGGAGGAACTGATAAGGCAGAGACTGAATTCAGATGACTAACTACTAGGTGCAGAAAAAGTGCATCGGATGAGACAATGGATCTTTCTGTGTGGTAGTTAGATGGGAAAACTATGTGAGAAATTTATAATTTTGGATATGCTGATAAGGAAAAAGAAGAAATCAAAATACTGAAGACCGTATCTGGCTAAGTGAAAAGTCAGGTGGAAACATGCCAGTGAAGATGTGAAGATGAGAATGAAGTCCCAGGAGAGGGGGAGAAAGTGAGAGAACTGGAACAAGATATAAAAGCAGAAAAGTCTGTAATAGAAAAGTCAGAAAAGAAACACAAAAGTCTGTAATACTAGAACATAATGCCATGCAGATCTTGGAAATGAACCAACCCTACCAAACCTCAGCATTTCACTGTTATCAATAAATATCTGTGAAACCAGTTGGCAAAGTGTGCTCCTCGCTCTTCTCTGGTGCTGCTCTATACAAAGGGTGGCCATCTGCTACCATTGTCAAACTTCACGGTAGCTCTACTGGCAGAAACATACCCTGCAGGTCTAACTTCCTGATCTCAATGATGAATCTTGTAGTATCAGGCTACTTTTTGAAATACTTGTGTTCATTCTTCAAAGAATGGTAAAGACATGGAAAATGAAAAGGAAGAGGAAAGGAAAGAAGAAGGAGAGTGAAAAGGAAGAAGGGGGCCCTTTAATCCTCATTATAATAAGGTGTTGCTGTAATATATTAGGGAACATTAGAACTCAAGTTGATTTTACTAACTCTATTCAACTTCTTCCCTATTTGTGAATATACATTATAACACACTTTAAAATTACAAAACCCTGTACTGTTTTTCCTTCCATCACCATAGGAGATTATCACTGCAGAAGATGAGTCCTGATTAAGGACCAAGCAGGTTTATAATGTTTTGTTTTATTTTCACTGGCCTTTGGTCAAATCAGACCCTTTTTACCAGTTTATTCAAACTCTACTGAGAAAAATTGTTAATTGAATTTTTAGAGGATTTTTTCTGAAACCAGTCACTATGGTATCTGCATGCCTTGCAAATAATTATTAATTTACTTTCACAGTGCTTCCATTATTCCCATTGTAGAGATGAGAACTAAGACATAATCAATTAAAGTATGAGTATCCACCATCTTTCAGTGTAAAGGTAAATTAGCTAGGAATTTGCGTTTTACTTTTTGAAGGGCTATTGTGTGCTCATTTCAACCAAAAGGTGAAATGAGACCCTCCACATTTTCTAACAACAGCAATGCCAGGATAACCTCTCCTGTTTTCTGATTTGGAACAAGTATGGAAGAAAAATTGAAATATGACCATTTCTTCCTTTACTGTCCAAAATAAGAAACTTCTTTTGCTAAATTTTGTCTTCTGGGAATTTCAAGGGGACATAAAATGTTAATGTTATTTTCATATTAATTTTCAAAGGAACCTGTAAGCCAAATCACTTCAGCTTAAGGACTGATTACGATACAATAGGGGGGCTCCTTTCCCTTTGCTAAAAACCACGGGGTGGGGGGGACTTCTAATTGTGTGAGACTTAGTAAAAGTCACCAGTTGACTATTTTCTCTGAATTGATATCTTGTTGGTTAAGGTCTTTTTTAGCCAGGAATTGCTTTGCTGGATCAAAATAAACAAGCACCTGATCTGTAATCCAAAACCACATTAGTTAACGTCGGGCTTGTGAAGAATAAAGCCAAGAACCCTGTTATTTTTCACTGTGTCTGTAACCACTAGCGGTTTTCTAAGTTACCAGCGCCATTGAAACTACACTACAGACTGCTACTCTGAACTTTGACTGAGCCAGGTGCCTACTTGAATCCACAGATCTCGTTCACACTGGAGAGATGCTGTGGAGATGGGGCCTTTGCTCTTCTCTACAGAAGACTCAGAAAATCTATCATACATATCTTGGCACTCTCTCCTTGTTGATTTGTTTTCCTCCTTGAACTGTCGATCCACATGAAGCTCTGGACAATGGAAGAGGCTGAATTTCTTTAGCTCAGACTCTAGATTTTTGGAAAAATAACAGTAAATATGTACAAGTAAATGTTCAATAATGTATTTCAAGGGTTGCCAGAGAGCGTGACTGTTTACATTTACTTACATATTTAACATTTTTTTTTTTTTAACAAATCCAAACACTCATAATCACATGCTTAGTAAATTTACATTTCATGATACATGTAGCTGGAAGAACTAGAGAGAGATAAGTGGCACCTATATTGCAGGTGACATCCTATAAAGTGCATAAAGTTCCTCTATATGCCATACTTAGAAGCTGGTGTACAAATAAATTTTAATCTTTCAGGTTCGTCTGTGCTAATCTGATCTTTTGTTCAATTTTTCCTTAAGACACATGTGTTACTAAATATATGGGTTCAGTCTCTACACATTTAGGTCTTACAGAACCATATACTACCCTTCTAGAATCACTTAGAAGCACTGATGCCCCTGGAATCTTGCTGGTGAGAATGAAAGTGACACATCATGTATTTCATTTCCACCCTGGCTCAGGTATGCACTAAATAATCTCATTCATAATGGGATTAGATCTACCAATATCTCTTTAAAAAGTTTCCTTCCTAAGTAATATAACTGGAAAAACACTGTCAAGTTTGCTTGGTGTAATGGCTAGAAACCTTTTTAATTTCCACTTAGGTACATTTATGTCCATCTAGAATGTTCTCTGTTTCAGTATTACAATTTAGTGCGCTCTTCTTACCTTTATTTACCCACTGACATATTTATGGAGCTCAGTCACCACCTTCTCTGCCTAATTTGTTTATATATTTTCCTACCAGAAGAACAGTTTCAGATATCCTTAAAATTAGTCCTTTTCTTCTGTTTTCTTCTATAACCACGCTGAAACCTGTTCTCTTTCAAGGTTACCTTTCCTGACTAGAAATCTCAATGCTGTATTGCAGCCGAGGTTTAACCAGGGCCTGCTGCAATGATTCCAGTGCTTGCCTTTCTCTGACAGATTCACCTTTTGCAATACATTCGCAGGGTCTGTTTGCAGTTTTTATTCTCTATCATACTGTCAGTTCATTCATTCAGAGACTATCACGTCCAATTTCTACAAAACATTTCTATCTGATAAGCCTCAAGCACACCAGAGAACTTCTTATTATTAGCTCCATGAGTATGACCTTATATTTCAATATATTCCTATTTCTGTTCATCTGCATCTTTTGGTATTAATTTCTGATGTCCTCTCTCCTATCTTCTATATGCATAGTATCAGCAAACTTTATCAGTATGGATCTGAACCCATGCTTGATTGAAAGCAATAAACCAGATGAGTTTCAAGATTGTATTCTGAGGAATTTGACTAGGAACTGCCTTAATAATACTGCCTGAAACATTTGTGTGCTGCTATCCGTAAAAACACATCTTTGCTAATTTTACAATTTCTACATTAATTCTAGTCCTTTTTCAAGATATATTAGAGTATATCAAGTGCTACTATATCAAATATATCTAACCAGTGACTTAGTAAAAAAATCCACTACATTGTCTGGGGAAAAAAGCTACATTGTCAAAAAAATACATGGATAAGGAAAAATCTCATAATAACAATAAGCCACCAAACCTATTTGTGGCTGCTTAAATATTCAGACAAAACAAAACTTGTTATTTTGATGCTGGAATAGATAAATACGAAATGATATATGCGGATTCTATGAAATCGAGGTGATCCTTTCTATTTTTCTATCTGTGGATGACTGTAGCTTTCTCAGAAACTTACCTTTTGAGCTATACTTTTCAGAGATAGGTGAACCCAGGTTCTCCTTCACTAAAATACCAGGTTGATTCTCTCACTGAGAAGATCAATTAACAGTAATAAGTAAGGCACTTTTTGAAAAAGTGTCCAAATCAAAACATGTCTCACATCATAAAAGACAGAGAATAGTCAGGAAAATTAATTTCCCCAGGTATTTAACAAAAAGACCAATTGACTTTTGTTTTGTTTTGAAGAGCTCTAAAGCAATGCTGACACAAGGAATAATAATAATAACAAAAAAAAAGACAGAATTAGGTCCAAGAATTAGTCTACAATATACAGTAATATCATAAATATTCTCTGAAGTCCTGTAAGCAGGATTGCTGTGGTAGGCAGTGATTATACAATCACAGAATCACAGAATACGCTGAATTGGAAGGGACCCACGAGAATCATTTAGTCCAACTCCTGGCTGTGCACAGGGCCATCCCCAAGAATCACACCATGTGATTGTCCAAACATTTCTTAAACTCTTTACTATAAAATCTTTTTACTAATTAATTATGCATCTCAGAACATACTTTTCATATAATAAAAGGTATATGTTTATACCTACCCATTTCCATTGTGTGTTGTGTCAATGTAATTCATATATCTGTATTTCTTTTGTACCTGTTCATATATATTGCAGAGAGTTGGAAATGGATTATTAAAACATTATACTTTGTATAATGTCTTTTGTACACAGCTGTGTGAACTGCCAGCACTACCAAATCTTGAAGTGGTTTTTTTTCCCACAGCCCATGCTCTCCTTTGTAGCTTTATATATATATTTCCCACAGAGAAACAAATGTTCTCATATTGAGCTTAAATAAGCCTTTTAACAGGCATAAGTTTTGCTTATTCTTGTCAGAGCAAAATTAGATATTAATCCAATGCCAAATAGAATTTACAAGAAAGTAATTCAGACACCAGATTGCAAAGTGCTTTTAAGTACTGCTTTACTATTTCCATATAGAGATTGGTCTCTTAACATTCTGAGGGAGAATAGCTATAGAATGTACAGTGGAAGTATGGAGAATATTTCTTCCCTGTTAATTTATTAAGGTGAATTGGCATAAAGAGGGATGACAAATAGGTCTTTTTTTTTTTTTCATCCACAAAACACTTCCCATTAAAATGTGAATATTTTCTGTACGAGCATCAAGAATAACACATTTAATTACACAAAACCCATGCATCATATGTTGAGAATGTAATATGGAGGGCAACAGAAAATGTAATGTGCATCATTAAATAAAGTACTAAAGGGGTCTACACTTTGAAAGCAAGCCTCTGTGATGCTTGAACTTATTGAATAAGAGAATATTTTTTCTTCTAAAAGGTGGAAAAGTTACATAAAGACTTGTTTTGAGCTGTTCTTCTATCCTGTAAGATTGAACTTATTGCCATCACTACAAATTAGGGATTGATATGTTGAAATATCCATACCTAATATTTAAAAATAATGTGGTCTCTGTAAAATTATAGTGTATAATGATACTTTGTTGATTATGTATATAGACTGTTCATTATTCTCAATATGCATATAAAATATTCACACATATTAATAAGCACATAGTAAAATATATCAATTCAAATCATCACTGAATTTGATGAAAATAAAATGGATATAAATTTAACCTTGTTTATGTCAATGCCTTATCTAGAAGCTCACTATGAAACTTCATAATTTACCATCTCACTGCTTGTAAAGAAAAGTGGCAGTCATTACCATTGCTCATTCGGTAAAAAAACCTTTATAAACACCTTTGTGTTGACAAGCTATAGTAAAAAATCCATATTTTTCATGCTTTCTGTAGTTACAGATATTTGATATCTTTATTTGATATCTATCTTTTATCACCAAGACTAATAGAAACAGAGTCAAAATATAGGGAAGATTTCAATAGGTAAAACATGGTTTGTACCGTTAAATATAGAATTTTCTTATTTGATTTCATTAAGCATGATACATTTTTTACTGTGTTTATGTCCAGTAAGAAGTGAAATTCCTATACATAATGCAACAAAATTAATCTCTATGAACTTTAAAATAAATGCAGTATTGAAAAAATCCCCAACAAATAAATTAAACATACTCATCTGCAGTTTGTGTACTTTTGCATGGTATCATTTCCATACATTTCAATTTTTCTGCTTGCTTTACTTTACATGTCAAAGAATAAGAAAACATACTTGTTTACTTGCTGGGTTAGCTAGTTTTCTTCTTTATCTAAGCAGAGGTTTTTGTAAAAGGTACTGAGACTTCAAAAACATACCTACTTGTGGGTTAGTGAGCTCACTGAAGAGCCACTGAAGAGACCATCTAAGGTCATCTCTTTTGTAATGAGAAATTTTGGTAGGATGCATGGAGTATTACTAATCTATTGCTCTTACTGGAGAATTTTTGTCGCAGAGTCGTGAGTTTTTACTCTTTCAGCTTATTTGTAGCTATTTCTTAGGTTTTGCTCCACTGGCAAGCGAGAAGCAGCTGTATTGCAGTGAGAACATCAAAAACATAAGAGCAGAACTTTCACTGCTGCCTTAATCTAAACAGATGTGTTCACAGGTCTTGCTAAAAGCCTGATTTGTATCTGAAAGCATTCTTCTTTTCCATCACGATCCTTTGCTCTGCTTTGACTTTTTCAGATTAAAGAATCTCATAACTGTAATGTTTCCTGGGCACCACTACTTCATAAACTATTTAGGTTAAATGTAACCAAAGCTAACATGACAGCACTTGCAAACCAAGTGTCATTTAAAAACTTTTTTTTTCACTCCTTGCATGCACAAAATTACACATAATTTAAAGAACCTGTATTGGAATTATACAAGCACCTGAATTGTTTTATTTTGTAGAATAAAATTATATTTTCTCAAAGAATCAAGCTGTTAGAAAGCTTTGCATCCACCAAGATCCATTGGCACAGAAGTTTTATTAGAGTGGAAGGTTTGACTTAACAAAAATAAACTAACTTAATAGGTCTAAAGCCCCTGTTTTCTTTTAGCAGTATTTCACTTTCTTTGCAGAAAACAACTTTTTTCTATTTTACTGTTCAGGGTCTTATATTTAAAGTGCTTTGTCATTTATGCCTGCTATGAGAACCCTGTTTTGAGTGCTGACCCTTTGTAGCTCATAAATCTCTTGGATTTATGCTATAATTTTATTTGAAGTCATCACACAAATTGATATATTTTGGCTTAGTGCAATTTAATAATACCAATCCTTTAGATTACTAGTTCTTGTTCACTTCTTTTGTGTGTCCACAACATCTTTTAGTTCCTACATTTAATGATTTTCACTGGATCTAAGTATATTAAGTGAATGTACTACTACATAACAGCAGGAGTCTATCTGAATGCTTTAGCAATCTCTCTTTAAAAAACAGGTATCAGACTCATGTCATGAAACCACAGATAGCATTTGAGGTCAAGCCAGTGTTTGAAGGTCAGAAAAATGGGAGTTAGAAACCCAAGTAGAATGAGGTAACCCAGCCCACCTATCCATGTGGAGCCACGCAGTCAGGAAGGTGTGAGCGCCAAGGGAAATAGTCAGGTATGAATGACTGTGAACGAAGCTTGCTCATTTAAAAGAACTGCTGATGACACCGCATGAGTAAGACGTTCTTCACTGAATGGAATAATCTTGTTGTTTATGAGAGGGTTGTGTGCATTGTCCAGTGCTTTTGAGGCTGATCAGGAACCCTGCCAGCAGAGCGAGGGGCTTGAGCGGGTGAGCTGAAGCCCTTTAACAGTCAGATGTGAGGATGGTTTTACAGCCTAACAAAGCACTGCTCAGTTGAGAGAGGCTGTCAGAGAACACCTGAGAGAGAAATTCTACATTTACAATCCATATAACAGGAGAGTAGTATTCTCCCCACCATTTCTTCACAAGTTAACAATTAATATTGAATGGTTTTATCCTGTATAGTTAGCATAAAGAATGAAGTGTAATAATTCAGTGATGTGTACTGCTACAGTGAGAGATATTAGGCTTAGGCAGAAATGGCATGGTGGAAAGTCACTGATACCCTTGAATATACAGCAGCTACCTAACCCCACATATTGATAGGTCCACGTAGCTGCTGCTAGATCAAAAAAATGAGAGAATTTCTTTTTGCAGCCTGAACTGAGTAGCAATGTTCTCTGAAAAACTTCAGGGGTGCTTACTTTTATTCTAAATAATAATATTTCTTCCTGACTGTTAAACATGGTCAATCTATAATTTTTATTTTGTATCTTATACATGCCCTTTTACATGTCTCTCACTTTGTATCTGTTCATTCCTATAATATTTAGTACCATCATATGAAAGTATCTGTTCATTCCTTTAATATTTAGTATCATGATATGAAAGTATTATAGTAACACAACAATCAAGGCAGGAATCAAGGTTTTGAAATATAGTGACAGGCACAATACTTATTTTTCATATTACAGCATATATGTCTTCTTGAAATAATTATATACAGTTTTCACCAAAGATGTGATATGCTGCTGAAATAAGTCCACTAGGGCTTATTGTAAATGGTATTTTTGTGGCTTGCTTCCTTATGCTTTTGTCATTTTACCCTAGATTTATAAAGAGGTTCATGGAAAGTCATAATTATTTTAAGAAGGCAGCAGGGAAAGTGTTCTTTCAACATGTCTATAAATCTTTACTTATGCTCTACAGAGAACTCTGCTCTCTATGTCTGCTTTAACAGTGTAAGAGGAGTGTATCATAATGCCTTGAGTTGTCAGAGATTCCAGAATCTTTATAATATGAGATCAAAAGTGAAGACAATTTCATTGTAATAGTCCTGGCAACAAAGAAAGAAAGATACCAATTCAGCTGGCACACTGACATGATAGCAGGTGGATGTTCTTTGGTAGAGTTAAAATGTATGTTGGACTGGAGTGTGTGTGTGTATATATACATATAGAAACATATATACACATATATGTATACATTGCGAGGAAGCTAGTAAATCTGAGATGTAGAAAAGGATATGATTACTGAAAATATGGACAATTTTGTTGACAATATTTCGAGGGAATGCAGAATATAAAAATTCCCCCTCTCTAAATGGTTAATAACTTCCTTTCAGAAGAAGAAACGTTGCTCCTGATGAAATCCTCAGCAGATAGCACTCGGACTATTGCCTTTCATTCTCCTAAACACATGTTTACAAAAGACAATTTTCCTTTCTTTTTCTCTTCTGCAAGGAGATATCCCTTTGTAAGGCTTACAGCCTATTAGAGGAAAGGTGTGGTTCTGGTGGTTACACGTGGACACAGATTTCTTGTGAAGTGTAGGGAATCTTTTAAATGAAAGTTTGGAGAGTTGTGTAGAGAAATATTTGTTGGGAATTTTTAAGGTTCAGCTAATTCTGCTTTGGGTAGTAGTTAAGCTAAATGATTTTTTATGGTCCTTCCCCTTTTTTTTAAAAGCTCCCTATGAGATCATGCTGGTAGGAAAAAACACCTGAAAGCTATTCATCAAAAACACTTTGTTTTAAGAGCAACACAATATTTACTGCCTCTGTTTGTTTAAAGTCGTCTTACGGTAATTTATAAAGAATTGTTTGTCACAGGAGAGTAGAAAGCTTAGACAAAGTTTTAAAAAGTAAAGCCTTACTGGTGAGTCTGAAGGTGCAGAAAGGACTCCCTTGATTTCTAAACTCCCTCTCAGGGAAGGGTTTATGTGTGACTGAATCTTGTCTTAACCTTGGACTGTGTTAATGGTTTGAATTTAAAGGAGTTATAGACATATGGTTAAACCACTTTGTCCTGCAGGTTTTAATGATGGCAAACCAGATATATTTATATAAACAAATTATTTATTATGACAAATTAACAAACAGGTGAACAGATGAAAGATCTTAATCAGAATTATTTACTACACAGTGTAAAAGCTAAATAATCTACTAATAGAATATTATACAACAAAGTAATATAGTGCACTGTAACAAAACAATTATATTAAAGCAATTGTATCAAAGCCAGCAAAAGAAATAATTATGAAGTAGAGACTGATATAACTCACGAGACAGTGGGCAGATCTCTCTCGTAACCCCTGGGGAGTGACCATGAAGAGGCATCTCTGCTTCATGGGAGAAGCTCCACACTCCAAGGAAGTAAGCGGAAGAATATGCCATATGGAAGTTGGACTGGGCTTTTATAGTTATGAAGTGATGGACTGGCAGTCTCAGATCTACAAGCTCACAGACTAGCTTATCTGTCACATCTTGTCTCAAAAGAAGGATGTATATTCAAAGTCTGGGGAACCAGGCTGGTCTTAGCATACTTTAACACCAAGACAGCACCCTGGCACCAGCAGCTGAAGTTGCATGATAGCTTGCATGATGGCTTACGTAGTATGCACTACTGGATTTTAGGTCTGTTCAGGGTGGGCTATCCTACCACATTGTTCAAGAACGGATCTGTCCATAGTTTTAGTGGCTGCTGTGTAAGACCGGTACTTTGGACAGTAAATACTGTATTCTGAGTACATATAATAGAGAATGGTTTGGCTTGGAAGGGCCCTTAAAGATCATCTAGTTACAATTCCCCCCTCCATTAGAAGAGGTTGCTCAAAGCTCCATCCAACCTGGCAGTGAACACAAGGGATGGAGCATCCACAATTTCTCTGGGCAGTATGTTCCAGTGCCTCACTACCCTCACAGGAAATAATTTTTTCCTAACACCTAGTCTAAACCTGCCCTCTTTCAGTTTAAAATCATTGCCCCTTGTCCTGTCACCATATAAAATGTCCATCTCCCTCCTTTTCATAAACTCTCTTAAGGTACTGGAAGGCCACAATGAGGTCTCCCTAGAACCTTTAGGCTTCTTTAGGCTGAGCAACCCAGTCTTCATAGGAGAGGTGCTCCAGCCCTCTCATCATCTTTGTGGCCCTCCTCTGGACCCGTTCTAACAGGTCCATGTCCTTTTTGTGCTGGGGACTCCAGAGCTGGACGCAGGACTTCAAGTGGGGTCTCATGAGGGCAGAGTAAAGGAGGAGAATCACCTCCCTCAACCTGCTGTGTTGCTTATTGATGCAAGACAGGATGCAGTTGGCCTTCTGGGCTGTGCTACCACACTACTGGCCAATGCCCAGATTTTTATCCACGAGAACCCATGTCATATGAATGATATGAGAATGAAATACAAAGAAGCTGAAATATTTTACATGTTGGATTCTGCCACACAGACATTTCATTTTGATACTTTACTTTTAAAAAAACAGATCTAAAGAATAAAAAAAATCTCGAGAGAGTTGAGAAAGATAAAAATTAGGACAGTCAGAAAAAAAATAGCTGGACTGCCAATATATTTTTTGAGGAGTTCCAGTCTAAAATTTTCAGACATGTAAAAAAATTTGTATATTTCTTAGTGGTTACATAAAGAAAGCTTATGTATTTAATGTATAGCTCTTTCTCTTAATTTTCTTTTTTTTCCATTAGCGATATGACTATGAAAAACTGAGTTCTGTCACACCTTTGCCTCATCTTTTTTATTTTATTTTTTAAGTATGAAAAACATGTAACATAAGTATGTATCCATCCTGAGTGAAAAAATTGCAATAAAGTCTACTTTATATACACTGAGGTAAAATCTGGGGGTGTTCTTTAATGTCAGTTTTTCATAATGGTGCTGCAACTGAAAAAACCCACCAATTTACATATAGGAGATTTATTCTGCAGATTAAATCCCTTACTATTTTTGTTACCCCAATAAAATATGAACAAGTAATAATTTTGCTGAAGCATGACATACTTAACCTGACAGTTAAGGAAAATTTGTAATCTTCTGGTTATTGCAATACAATGTATTTAGAATTTTAAGTATCACAGCATGAAAATTTCATCTTTGTAAACTAAACAAGAGCCTTTCTTCACAAAAGGTCCATACAACAAAATTTATTTTTTATAGCAAACTTTTAACAAAAAGTTATCTATAATGATTTCCTGGTACCATGTATACATATGCTGTATATAGTTTAAGTATACTTTAATTAAGAAAAGACTATTATGACTATCAAAAATAGTAAATATATATCTAAAGTCATTGAGTAAAAAGAATTACTTTTGTTACTTTTCCTCTTCTAATTTTCAAAAGCTTACGTAATCTCAGTAGAAAAAGAAACAGCTGCTACAGTTCTTCATGACTGTGCATCTTTGACGCACCAAAACACAAATGAGTTCTATCGTATAAAGTACATTTGTCAAATTAATACCTAACCCAACTACTGCAAGACAGGGAATTTGTCTCCAAAGACCCTGTCTGACTGATAAAAAAGTAGAGAAAGAAAGAAGCACTTGACATCAGAGCAGAGCAGAAACTTGTTTAGTGAGGCCCCTTTCTTTTAATTAATAGGGCTTGGTTAAATGATACTACTAATAGTTTTTGTTTCTGGGAAGGTGAAAGTAGAGATGTTGGTGCCACTGACTAGAGGAACTAGAATTTCTAAGATCTACGTAGCTAAACACGATTGCCATTAGCTTGGGAAAACCTGGTTTTGTAAGACCGTTGCTGGCCTAATTTGTATTCCTGGTCCTGTAATCCCCCTCCTATTATTCTCAATGACTTAGTGAGATCTCATTACTTTTGAGACTGTGAAATTGTCCTGAAGTGTTAAGTAATGATTGGTGGCATTAGAAATATCCTACATGAATCTGGTTATTTTTCCACATTCCTTAAAGAAAGAATATCACATCTCACTGTCTCATTTAAAACCTCTCTTATATAAAACTTAAGTATGTTCCAACATAAAGTTTTTAATTTACTCTAGACTCCAGCCTCACATAGAACACAGGAAACTTGATATTTCATTGATTTCAGTCTATATATTGGTCCCAAATCTTAAAACTGAAATAACAGGTTATTTCAGTCTTAAGCCTACTAAAGACAACAGGTAGAATCAAATCTATCCACCCAAGGATTACGGTGTAGCTGCCACTCAGGTTAGGACACAACTCTTCTCGTACTCCAGATAGATGTGGCGAAGAAATATTTGTTCATTATGGTCCCAAATTGTTTCTGAAACAGATCACTCACCAAAGGTAATGGGAATTGCATTTTTCTAAGGACTATTTACATGACACGTGTGTTGAACCAAGATATTTCCATATGCTCTCAAGTCTAAGTATTCAGTTTACAAAAAAACCCAAACTTTGCAATATATTTTCCTTAATTTCTACCTAAGTGATGTTTTTCTTAATTAAAAAAGTACAACCTGATTATATTTTGTATAGGTGGGTAGTTGAATATATAAACAGAAGAGAAAAGCCTTGTGTTCAACCATAACAGCCTTTCAGAGCAAATTCAAAGAAACAAACATCATATGTCATGATTTATTTATTTTTTTTTAAAGTGACATGCCAAGCTGTTCAAGTTTGGCTTTTCATTCCTCTGGTGGTAATATAGCTGCTGCGACGTTCTCTAGCTCTCCCCTGTAAGTGACTTAGGCAAGATTACAGTGTGGTGCATTAAAATGGAATTGACAACCAGTTCAGAGAGAGGAAGAGTGGGTTTTTAATATGAAAAATTGTCTCCTTCTTCAGATTTTACCAATCATGTCATGTTACATTAGACAGAGTAATAGAACATTAGCTGTGTAATGAGACATGACTGCTAAAATGTAAAGGAGAACACACTTTCAGATTAGCTAGTCCTGTTGAAAGTGATAGCTTGCATCTAATCTGCAACTCTTGTAGATATTATGCAAACCAGCTGTTTGTGAATTCCAGTTCATTTGGAAATTGGAAACAGTGTCAGATACATTATCAGCTGCTCAAAATATTTCTCTCTCTTAATTTTTGTTACTAAATAAAGAGAGGTTTTTGAGAAACACAATTATAAGTTATTTTCATTTAATGCTTGACAGTTTTCTTAGATTCTTTGGGCCAGAACTTCAGTTGAATTATAAATTAAAGTTTTGTTTTAGTGAAGTCAGCAGAACTTCAGACATTTGAACAATTTTAAAACTACTCTCTCTTAGAGGTGCAATGACATAAAGTTTCACAGTACTTAACAGTGTATCAGTTAACAATGTTGGTCCAAAATGATTTTTACCTTGTTATGAAATGATGTTTCATTGCAACTGAAATATTCCATAAAAAGTCTTCAGAGAAATTTTATCAGGACAGAAGAAGGCAGAGATTTTAATTTCAGATTATTTTGAGTAAATAATGGAGTAAAGATCTGACTCTTGAACTTCAAGGTGTGAGGCACCAGATATTTTAAGGCATGTTAGATGTTCTCCTCTATACCATGACAGATAACAAAAGGTTTTCTTTCTTTTCCCCTCTCAACCACTTGCAAACAAGACAAATTTTAGACCCCTGATGTTTTTTGTGTGCTATAACTCTGGTTTTCAACCATATCATGCAACAAATCAATCCAGTTGTTTCAAAATCTGAACATTTATAATGTTTTGTCTTTGTAGTACTGCTGCTTGTCACAGCAATGCTCTGTATCATGTGGGAAACCCTTAGAACTTGATCACATCCATAAGTTACATTTTGTGTCTGGAAAAGGAGAACAAAATGGTTGGCATGTTGTAATGGACCCTTAAGAACTTGGCACTAGATTTATGTTTTGGCTGTGTTGATAAGCACTGACATGATAAATGATGAAAATAACCTTAGCAGTGGAATATGAGATTCATTTGCTCAGAAGAAAGAGCATTAAAAACCAGAAAGATTACATATATGGAAATGTACATCTAGAGAAAGTCAAAAGATGCAAGCTTCTAATGCTATCAAATCAAACTGTTCATTATTTCCCTTACATTTAATATTTAGAAAAGTGATTCTACTTTCAAGTATTTCAGTTTATTCAGAGTGCTGCCATTTGATTAAGATATGCATGCTAGCAAACCTAACTTCCTCTGAAATCACTAGGAATAGTCAATCTCATAAACTGCAACTCTCACTTAGGACAGGAAAAATAAAAAACAAGAAAAAAGATATTGATTTTTGCAATGCTGATTGAAAATGTACGTTTAGAAGGAAAATGGAACAGACTGAGTCTATGAACTGTTATGTACGTAGTTTTTGTGAAAGTTTCTCATTTATTATTACTGTGCAATTACAGTCTTATATATCTATAACAACCATAATTTAGCATCAGTGTGGATGAATTGCCAATACTTGGCTTCCTCTGAGCAGAAAATGCCAAATTGCTGAGCTGAATTATATTATCAAGCAATGTAAAAATTTTTAGCTGTTCTGTCTTTATTTGCATCTCAGGAATTACATTGCTAAATCTTCACATAGTATCTTCAAAGAGTACCCCTTTATGACTGTTTTTTTCCTGCATATACTTTTTATTTAAATTGAAGTTGTCTCAACTTACACTTTTAATAGCATCAAAATCCTTTGGGTTCTTATTAGATGGAATCCAAGCACAAAATTCTCTCATCTTCTCTACTGTACAGATCTTTGAAGGGGAAAGAAATTTCTTCTATATTTGCAGTTGTGGTTACAGACTGATACGCTTATGTCTTTACATTGCCAAAATGACAAAATTTTATGTAAGCAGTTGCAGTCACACTCAGATGAGAAAAAAATATGAGAAGAGAAATTAAAGTATGATTTCTTCAGATTCTGGTTTACACTTCTGCAGATACAGACCTCTTAGAATTTGTATTTATAGAATGGATCTTTTTTTGAGTTCTGATAGGTGGTTTTTTTTGTTTGTGGGGTTGTGGGGGGGTTGTTTGTTTGTTTGTTTGTGGATTTGGGGGTTTTGTTTGGGAGGGAGGTGGGGGTTGAGGGTTTTGCATTGATTTTAGTAGAAGCCTTGCACTTGAAACAGATCCAGAAGTAGGATCTTTACCGTGGTTGGACCGTGTTTAGGACATAGGTGAGGTAGTTAAAAAGATAACTTTTTTTGTAAAAATATGGCTCCAAAAGTTTATGTGCCTGACCTTAGTGCCAGCAAGACAATTTGTTTACAACTTCTCAATGTAGATTTCATCATGGATGGCATTTAAATACACAGAAGCAGAATTTTGGAATTGTATTGACAAGATAGCTTATCAAAGCTAAGAGGGAAGCCCATTAGAGAACCTGTATGACTTATCCTGACCAGAAACTGGCGAAATATAGTGTCTAAACTAAGTGAGACTTAGAGGCAGCTGTCATTTATAAAGAAGAAAGAAGAAAAAAGAAGTGATTTGGGAAAAAAGGAGTAAGAATCTTGAAGTTATTAAGCTATGTAATTGCAGTATCTCTTTTCTAACTAAAATTTCATTATAATGATGATGATGATGATGACCATTGTTATTATTATTACTATTTACACAGGTAGAAGTGCACACATTTCAGTTTCAGGGGATTCTATTGTAGGATTACTAACGAAGTATGCAGTGACTTTTGTGGGAGGGTAATATCATACAAACCACCATGTTATACAGACATACAAAGTCTCACTGCAGGCAGCAAAATAAAACAAAAACAAATAAAAAAAAGGTCTGGGCTACATAATTGAAGTTCCTCTTTATTATTCTGACATTAGTTAGCCTCAGGCTTTAGAATCTGCTCAATTGTAATGAATCGTTAAGGTTTCAGTTAGACCAAGAAGAAGATAATACCTCATTGTACTTTGTTGTTTGCAAGATTTTAACAAAATAACATCTGCTATCTTAGATTGTGGATGACTTAATTTTTAAACACTTGTTCCCAACCTTTAATTTTCTGCAAAACAACCACATAAATTATTAATTCATCTATATTTCCTCAAGGCGAGCTAGACTTCATAAATATTTAAGAATTTTATTGCAAAATAAACAAAAACTTCCACTTAACTTTTAATTGCAAGTCCCCCGAACTAGCAACAGCATCATCAGTAACAGTAAAGAGAAAAAATTCAGGTAGAAGCACTTTCTTATGAAAGGATTCAACCCTTTTAACTTGTGGAAATTCAACATGCTTTTGAACCAAGTTTGCAAAACATATTTCATCAGCAAAAAAAAATCAGCAAAAAAGGGCCTGTCTTCAAATATAACCCAGTCTTCACTTTAAAATCTCCCCAGTTGTTCCCAGGAACATGAAGTCCAACACAGGTGTACACTTGTGTATACGCATTCTCTAGGAATACCTTTGGTGGTATTGATATGATGTGCTAACCAGGCCCAAGTCTGAGTTGCTGTTTAATTCTGGCCCTGGATCTGAGAAGTGCAGGTGGTCCCAAGCTTCAGGGCTAGCCTAACGTAATTTCAGCTGGCAGCTCCACCCCTTTACCCAAAGGAATTACGCTAATAATTATGGATCACTATGTTTTCTATTTCTCAACCCCTCACCAGAACAGTCCTCATCTCCTAGAAAAAAACAGCTCGCAGAACCCTTTGTAATATTGCAGAGATCACAGCAAAATTGTGCTCTGAGTCCTGTGAATACAAATTTAATTATTTATACATACATATGTATACACTATTTTCTTTTTGTAAAAAGTGTGCTTTTCCATATATTTTGTAGGTGTTTTTCCCCATATTGTACAGGAGAAAAATCCTTCAGAACTATATTTCACTGTTTTCATGTTTCAATACTGTTTTGAAATAAATCTAATATTTTGAAAATATTTATTAGTTAAAGTTATGTATTTAGGCTAAAAATTACCTTTAGAGACTTTTTTTTTCAGCTCCTAAATAAAATCAGTGAATGACCTAGTCAGGTGTTATCTCACTCCATTTAAGAAATAATTTTATGGAAAGAGTAACTGTGTAAAAGTTTAAGTCATTATGCCAAAAGAAAGAAAAGAAAAATATTGTGCCATAAAATGGAAAAACAAAGTGTCAGCATTTTCATGTTTCCTCTAGAAATGTAATATTCCTCTAAAAGGTAAAACTTGATTAAAAATCCAAGTATGTGTGTAAAAGCTGAGAACTCTAAATACTTTGCACAATATGGAAGAGCTTCAGCTGTAACCACTTTTTCTCTTTGCTTTCTTTTCCAGTCTCACGCAGAGTATTTTGGCTGTTGTTCCCCACAGATATGGATTCATGGGTTCTGACTGCGCTCTCATAATTTCCAGCACTGTCCAGAACTAATTCCAAAGAAGTATGCAAAATACAGAGCTGTGAGAGTGGAACAAGGGAGGTTTAAAACAGGCTCGTGAAAGTGTTCCTCCTGCCTTTCCATATGGATATTGATTTCTCTCCCTCAGGCTGAATATAATTGCCTACTCTAATTTAGCATTGATCTACCCACCCAAGTTTCTTAAAGCACTGCACGGGCATCAATTAAATTGTTCCTAATACCACCTTTGTGAAGTAGGATAGCTATAATTATTCACACTTAGAAGATGTTGAGGGGTGAAAAGTGATTCGTCCTGAGTTATGTAGTGAAACAAGTCAGGATTAAAGCATGAGACAATTATACCCTACCATGTGCCCATTATCAGATCATTCAGACTTTTTCTAAAGGCAAAATATTTGCTCATCTAATGTCTTGGGCTTCCAGTGAAATATACCTGGTTAGATAATGAGTGTACTATGACTGCGGCTGATCATATTAGATGTGCCTATTTGCCTTGACTTCTCTCCTTTGTGGAATTTTTTCACTGTCTTATTTTTTGTCTTCTTTTTTTTTTCTTCTATCCACTCTGCTTATAATGTAAGAGGCTTTTTTATTTCCTATGGTTCGACTGTTGGCACTTGACTGCTGTCTTTTTCCCTGATAAGGACTTTTATGCATTATTACATGCAAGAAATAACACCTCTTGCTGCTGAGGATAACAACCATGGTTTTGCTGCTCTGCTTTTTAGTGTCACTTTATTTAGTAGTTCAAGAGAAATCACCTAGGATGCTGATGAGAAGTACAAAGTACAAAGTATTGCATAGACACAACCAAGAGTTCAGGAAAATTTAAATTTATGACATATTCATTATGAAAGTCCAATACTAAAGCAACACTTGGATCAGAAAATTCTTTGAATCAGGTAGTAGCAATAAACCAGAGTAAGACTAGGTATCAGATTTAATTTAGATAGCTTTTCTATGCAATATATGAGTTGTAGTCAACGAAGAGAAAAACACAAAAAAAATTCCCCAGCTATCACACTTTTACAAGGCTTGTAACCTATACAGGGGCAAACATTTATAGATATGTTCAAATGTAAGGTGGACATGACCTTTAGCCTTCTGATTCAAGCTTTATCTGAGAGAAAATCATACTGATATTGGAAAGCTGTACAATATGTACAAACTTTAATTATCAGCTAGGCTATGCTAACCAGTGCTTACATAGAGAAACCACAGGAATGTCGATAACTCAGTACTTATTATTTGACCTCATTTTCCTACACTGCTTGACTTGAACAATGTTAAGTCATTGCATTTTTGGCCAAGAATTTCCTACTTCAAAGAATCCCCTCTGGGAGGCACTTAGGGCTGTAGGTTATCTTTAAACATGCTCATAAGATGATCCAAGTTGCTTTAGGCTTCACTGTTAGGAAGTTCTAGGAAATTAGGGACATAGAATACATACTGTTAGGCTGTTCTGAAACATACATTTTTCAGCATAGGAGATGGAAGAGATGGTAATGAATTCACTCTTACTTCCTGATGAAGCAAAGTGATGGAAATTAGGTATTATTTCCTTGCTCTGCCCCTTAAAAATATGCAACGTATGTCCCACCTAAACCTCTCTTGACATGTACAGCCTGTCAAAACTGCATTGTGAAGGAAATATCGTTATTTTTTTATGCTTACCCATCTTACAACACAGGGAATCATGTCTGACACGAAACAGAGAAAATATAAGATTGTCACAATCTGTCAGTATTTACTGCATTTTAAGATCTCCTGGAAACGTATCTGAGTCCGAAGTTGCACAATTATCATAAAGCTCCGGCATGAAGTGCTTAGTGAAGCAATTTCTAGGCATGGGTGCTGTTTCTCCAGAATCAGCCAAAAGGAGAAGAATGCTTTTCCATTACATACTGACTTCCTTGCCTGTGTTTACACTGCCTTTTCCATTCTGTAGGTATACAGATTTAGTAGTGCCCTTACACAGATGTCGCTGTCATGCCTACCCTGAAACTCTTTGGAGCAGATAGCCCCTAAAATAACTAGAGTAGTAGAGTCAATATTGCACATGAATTTGTCATATGGAAATATTGCTTCTGCTCCCACTTTTCCCCTCAAATAACAGTAAGGTTTGGGGATATATATTATCAGTGCTCAAATAGCACATTTTGTTTATATGTTATTTACAAAGGGATCTATGCTTGCAGGTGCAAGAAATGGAGATAATTGTTATTGTTAATTTTCCATTTGCAGAAAGAAATGGGGAGCATATATATGTATATCTATATCCATCCATACACACAAAGAAGAATGAGTAACTAAAATCTATCAAGTACCTGGTAAAAAAGTAGCAGAGAGTCTTTGGCTTTATGGTGTTGTCCGGGAGGTAAGGCAGATAATAGCTTTCTCTGATAAAAGTTTCCCAGTCAAAGAAAAGCATTTAACATCAGCAATACCTGAAGCCCGTACTGTGCAACTTTAAGCATCACCTCAGTGGTGGAGCAGTTGGATATATTCATGGGGGCTTTTTGATAACCCCAGGACATAATGTGTGCTCTGATCATTTACAAGAAATAGGAATGCTTTTCATATGCATGACCTACCATGCATTTTAACTGGGAAAGGAAAGGTACTTATCAAGATAACACTGACAGGTGGCAGAGCAACTTGAACAGTACAAGATAGAAATTATCAGCCAGAGGGTGGCAAGAGAAAATGAAATAATGCTGACTGGTGTAAGCTGATATGTCTCCAGTTACAGCATCCTGCTTGTGTGAAATAGGACATTTGGAGCAATTTGGATTGATAATGCTGATAATTCCCCCCACTGGAGTTCCTTTATTTTCCTTACAGTATTCTTTCACACTGAATGCAATCATTCTTTGTGCAAGAACATGCAGGATAACTTTAAGACAAAAAAATTCAGAATAACAAATTTTTCCTTTTCTGCTGGCAAAAGAACAATCATTAGATTATGAATCATGTAGCCCCAGTGAATCTGTTTAAATGAAGACACATATTTTTCAAGAATCCTGAGTCATGGTTCCCTTTATATCACTTTGTCACAATTTGCTTTACCTTCTCCATGACCTGAATAAGCTAAATACAACTCAAAGGTGGCACATTATCCTTAGTTTGCTAGCTATTAAGTTTAAAATAAGTTCTCTGTCTTACACTTTTTCACCACCAAACAGAATAGAAAACCAAGTAAGAATCACAGATTCACAGAATATGCTGAGTTCGAAGGGACCCATGCAGATCATCGAGTCCAACCCTTAGCCCTGCACAGAACCATCCCCAAGAGTCACACCGTGTGCTTGAGAGTCTTATCCAAATGCTTCTTGAACTCTGTCAGGCTTGGTGCTGTGACCACTTCCCTGGGGAGTTCCAGTACCAACCTGGGTGAAGAACCTTTTCCTAATATCCAACCTAAACCTCTCCTGACACAATCTCAGGCCATTTCCTTGGGTCCTATCACTGGTCACCAGAGAGAAGAGATCAGTGTCTGCCCCTCCTCTTCCCCTCATGAGCAAGTTGTAGACTGCCTTGAGGTCTCCCCTCAGTCTCCTACTCTCCAGACTGACCAGACCAAGTGATCTCAGCCGCTCCTCATATGGTTTCCCCTCAAGGCCCTTCACCGTCTTCGTGGCCCTCCTTTGGATAATCATTAATATCTTAATATCTTTCTAACACTGTGGTACCCAAAACTGCACACAATATTCAAGGTGAGGCCGCCCCAGTGCAGAGCAGAGCGGGACAATCCCCTCCCTTGACCAGCTGACAATGCTTTGCCTGATACCCCCCAGGACATGATTGTCCCTCCTGGCTGCCAGGGCACTGCTGACTCATATTCAACTTGCCATTGACAAGGACCCCCAGGTCCCTTTCCGTGGCACTGCTTTGCAGTATCTCATTCCCCAGTCTGTACAAACATCCAAGGTTGCCCCATTCCAGATGCAGAATCCAGCGCTTTCCTTTGTTGAAATGATTGCCCAGTCCTCTAACTTGTCAAGGTCTCTCTGCAGGGCCTCCCTGCCTTTGAGGGAGTCAACAGCTCCTCTCACTTTTGTATTGTCTGCAAACTTGCACAGTATCCCTTCCGGTTCTGCTTTCAAGTCATTTATGAAGATGGTGAAGGGCACAGGGCCTAAGATGGACAGGTTTCCAGTCTGATGTTACCCTATTCACTATCACCCTTTGTGCTCGACCCAGGAGCCAATTGCCCACCCACCACATGATGTGTTTATCCAGCTGTGTGCTGGACATTTTGTCCAGAAGGATCCTGTGAGAAACAGCATCAAAAGCTTTGTTGAAATCCAAAAAGATGACATCAACTGGCTTCTCTTGATCAAGTATGTGGGTTACCTTGACATGAAAGGAAGTCAGGTTTGTTAGGCAGCACTTTCCTGTCATGAAGCTGTGCTGGCTGTGACCAATGACTGTGTTGTCTTTGAGCTGTTTTTCAATGCTTCCCAGAATAATCTTCTCCATAACTTTACCAGGCACTGAAGTGAGACTGACAGACCTGTAGTTTCCGGGGTCCTCTTTCTTACCCTTCTTAAAAATTGGGACAATGTTCACCAGCTTCCAGTCACCTAGATCTAAACTTTTAATATGAACTCAGGGTTGGGTTTTTTTTGTTGTGGTTTTTTGTTTGGTTGGTTGGTTAGTTTGTTTGGGTTTTTGGGTTACTTTTGACAGAAAGCAAGTATTTGATACATGTAAAGAGATAACTCTTCGTAAATTTTCACTTCAATCTTACTGCTGTGTAATGAAAGATTTCACTAAGATTACTTGAAAACATCATCAGCACATTGTAGATGCTTTGGACTATTTTTCTAAATCAAAATAGTCAGAAACTCAACATCAACACCACCAGCAATCGCTTTGACAGTTATTTCTGATTTCCAGTTCTTTTGTTTTGGCGTGAGCTACAGCTGCCTGAGAAAATAGGTAAATTTGATCCTGAATATTTTCTTTATGTGCCTAAATTGATTAACAGTACTTCAGTACTATGCCAGTATCAGTGGCAACAAAAGCAGAGGTCAGATTTAAAGTTGCTTTTAGCTTCTTTTTAACTTCATACACAGTCGTGCACGTGGACATGTGAACATGAACTATAAACACACAGATGTCTCTTGACAGATATATATGACTGCTTGCTTTAATCGCCTCTCAACAAACAAAAATTGTTTAAAAATGCCTCTGTATTATCTGATAATATATGGGGTTTGCTGCAGTTTGTATTAAGAGCAAGTTAATCTCTCACAAAACAATGTTTTACCAAGTCTCAAGGTTGGCAGTAGGACACACTATTTTAGCTAATATCACACAGGAGATCAGTTATTTCCCATTGTGATTCTCAATTGGCATCTTGCAGTGAGCTTGTTTACTGCTCCAGAGCAGAATGGATTGTCTGTTGTTAAGTACAAAAAAACTGCATAAAAATAGTGTTAAGTCTCTAGTTTAAGCTGACAAATTCTAGGGAAGTCTAAATTAAAGATAAAGTATCAGAACAATACTTTTTTTTGGCAATAATATTACTTTGGAATGGGAAGGGAAGACAGCATAGACAATAGCCGTTACCATGTTAGTCTTTTACTTAGATTCAGAAAAGTGAATCTAAGATTCAGAAAATCTGAATCTAAGTAAGTTTTTCTTTTTTCAGATTTGAACAAAACAATATAAGTGGGCCAGTACTTGTAGGCCAGCTTTTGGTATGACTCTAATTTGAAATGATTGGGTTATAAGAAGAATAGTATTTTCTAATGGAATGTTTATTGAGCAGCCAGGCAGTGCATTTATAATACTGTCAGGATGATAGAATAATTTTTTTCAGAAGATCAAACCTTCTTGTCTTAAGGGGTATTGGATTAACTATTTTAAAAGGCACTGGTCTGACAAAAGTAGTATTAAAAATCTGGTACAATAATACTTGTGCTTTCTCTGTGTTAATGGAATCCTTAAACACAGGCAGTGAGAAAAATAACATTCACACACAAAATTAAAAAGCAAGCATGTCAAAACAAACATGAAGAAAGGAGCATATTTTGGTTGCTGAGGTAAGAATAGATGGATGAATGACAGGGGGAAAAGTGTTCTTTGAGAAGGGTGACCATAGATCAGAAGACATCAAAGGAAGGTGGGTATGCCTGTGAAACAAATTAGGAAAAAAAAATCCCAAAAGTGTTAATTAAGAGGGATAACAAAGAAAAATAGTAGGGTTTGGGTAAGTTACACATCCAGGAGAAGAATTAAAAAACAAAATTTTATTTCAAGGCAATATTATGCATTTTGGTACTCCTATGCAGAGAGAGCATAAAAATGAAGAATAAATACAAGACAAACTCTTTGGTTCACAGCAGGACTAGACTAACAAAACCATCCTTATCTCATCGGCCCCATCTTCTCCCAGTGTTGTTTCCAGGCCTACAGGTGCCTTTGTTGGTCAGAAGACAAACTCCTGAGTAGCATTCATGAGGGAAAGAATAATCTTCATGTAATTGAAAAAAAAAAAAATGTTTCTGCCATTTACTATTCTAGTCTCAGATTACATCACCTAGCATAGACCACGTAGTTGCTTAGACTTTTTGTATGAACAGTAGACAAAAAAATATCACCTCCAGCCACCAGTGTTCTAATTTATTTGTGGAAACACCTTTCTCCGGTGGCAACTATGGTCCTAAAACAGACATATTTGGCAATGTAAGGTGAAGAGATTTGAGTCTGTGCTCCAAATTTAGCTAATTGTCTTTGCTCTATGTCACCATGTTTATTCAGAACCTCAGTAATAGTAAGATTTTTTTCTATGCAGTGATTCTTCTCAATAAAAATCTATCCTTGTGAAGCTGCACAACTTCTGCACAATAGTTGCTATTTTTCAGCATGGAAGTGGGTTGCAGCTACAGAGAACAAAGTCTGGCTTCTATTTTCAAAGCCCGAGGCTCTGGTCTGCAGTCAAAGCCAAACTCTCACTGCTTGAGTTGTGCAGTGTTTAAATAAAAGTACTCTCCGTGTTAAATTCAAACTCTCCATGCCATAGCAATGAAAGTAACACACTGTGCCTGGGAAGTGCCTGTAGGGATGGAGCCATGCTGCTGGAAGCAGGTGTGGGCATACAAATGGCAAACAGGGAGAGAGAAGCCCTCAGAGAGCACTGGACTTTTTGTGGTTCCTGGAGACCATGTGGCTCAGCAGTTAAGTGTTGCTTTGGGTGGCTGGAGAAACCCACCACTTTCTGTACATAGATCCTAGGAGGCGATTTAGAGAATTTTTCTTCATGTTTTCTGGCTAATTTTTCATAAGAAGCTTTAATACACAAATAAAATGCTGTCACTGAACTAATATGACCCAATTTCATATTTATTTATGAATAGGTATTTCATATTGCTTATTGAAATGAATAAACCCATGTTAATAAGAATGTTAAGTACTTCAAAAGCACAGCTGTACGTCTGTCAAAATATAAGAAAAATAATTACAAGTACATCCCACAAGCAGTGTATTTAGCATGAAAAAATAAAAATCTCTGTGTCAAGGCCCTGAGGGCACTAGTAGTGCCTAGTGGTTCTGACCAGCCTCACCTGGGATCCTCTGGGACTGTCTCCCACACTGTACATATGGGCCTGGATGCTGAGCTGGGATTAGATGTATCTGTGTGTTGTCCCCAGCTAATGTTGGCTGAATTTCATGGGTTGATTTGACCTGGACCGGACTTGTTGACTATTATAGGATCCACTGCCATGATGACTGCCAGGCTTACCTGCTCGGATATTCCAGGGTAATGCCTGTTGATAAGGACATGGTTCTGGATTCCACTCTTGCTCTTGCTCTTCCTCCTTCACAGCACAGCTCCTTCTGCTCCTCTACACCCCCACTCTTTATTCTGTGATTCTGTGAATCTATGTATGTTTCCTACTGGAAGAGAAATGTAGAAGCAAAACTCTATCTTGAAGCCCTGTAATTGCTGAAGAAAGTAGTAGTTGTTGATAGTGCTCATGATTTATCTGCACTTCTATTTTGAAACATGCTTCTATACAGCACCATGGGTTTTAGATAAAATTTATCTAAGGACTTTCTAGCTGGTTTATAAGCTTACTTAACATGCACAGAGAACATTCTTCCAATCACTGATTCTGCATCCCAAAATAAGGGCAGGGATCCTTACACTTACAGTTGGGTTTGTAAAGGCTTAATTTTAGAAGTTCAAAGTTTTGGTGAACTGAAATATACATCATTAAAGCTCTTACATGCAACATCTGCTTACATCCTATAATGTCATCCTGTTGTAAGTGAACATTTAATCCTAACCCATTATGCCTCTCCAAGCAAGCTGCAACTCTGAAACCTAGGAAGGAGATTTTCTTCTGTTCACAGAGATTGATGCAATCTGTAATTAGAACCCCATACTCCTCCCAGCTGCTGTTGCTGGCACAGTTGCATTTGAGAATGATGTAATATGTCTTCTATTGCAGCACTTCCTACTCTTTTCAGTCAAATGTACAAGCCTGCTAGCTTGGAACTCACCCGTGCCAGTCACTAGCCCTTATTTTCTATTTAACTTTGTGCAGAGTTAAAAGAAGTTAGCCTTAGGTACCAGTGACATGTTAACACCCAGTGCAAGAGTTCTTTATTAAATGAAGGAGAGAGACAGCTGAAGATAGTAGAAAATGCTTGAAAAGCATAGCAATAGCATAAGTTAGAATCTTACTTGTGTAGTACATCTAAATTATATATCTAAAACCGAAGTATGTAACTGCTGTTACAGAATGAGGGGCTGCAACTCTGGAAAGCAGCACCTCCAAGCACTGGTTATAGCAGACAAGAAACCGTCCTGTGTGGTGCTGTAGTAAGAGGGCAAAATCGATTTTTGATTAACAGATTAGGAAACAGTGACTCATATTTAGGATATATTTAGGTAATTCTACATCTGAACATGACTGTTGGCTGCAAACTACTCTTTTACTCTGGTTTCTAGATCTGTTTTTTAAAAACTGTGGAAGAAAAAGAATGACATATTTTTTGTCTTATTCAGATAGATTCTAAACTAGAGAATCCAGGTAGCTTCTAATTAACTAGAATTAACTCAAGATGTATGAAAACAGAGAAATATATGGTTTTTTTAAAAGGGGAGTGAGAAATTACATGTTTCCATGAATACATTTCTGAGGAAAACTTAAAAGGTTAAAACTTATCAATGATAGGAAGAAAAACATCTAGTTTCTAGAAACATAAATCAAGCTAATTCAAATGCTTTAAAAGAGTAAGTTTGTAAATTCCATTTTCTCATGGATTTTAACCTCTGAAACAGCACATTTCAATGTGACTAGTCCTTCGACTAATAAGGTCATAAAATCAAGGTTGGATGCCTTTTTAAAAGATATGCTTTAGTCAAAACAGGTTAGTGAACACACTGGAAAGCTAATTGAATGAAATGTAATATGAAGGCATCCAGAGTAGAAGATTTAATGATTTCTTTTAGCCATAAAATTCTGTGAAGCCAACTAAAATACTCCAGTTGACCTCAGTAGTTTTTTTTCCTGTAAAGGTAATGAAGAACATTAGCCTTCTTAGGCCACACACCAATTATTTAATTACTTTCCATTCTCAGTAAACTTTCCAGAGAAATCACATTCTATCAGGATTAAACACATCTTTTTTTTAGTGAAGAGATAAGAGACTTCACACAGAGGAATACAAGAGATATTGAACTGTATATACACAAGTGAATTACAGCATCTGGTATCAAATCAATGGACAATCTCTGGTATCCTTAGGTAGAAATGACCTGATGGCCTTCAAGTTAGTTATGCAGCAAGCTGGAAACTAGTCCAAATTCTGCTGGAAAAACAGATTGTTGTTCAGGATCTATTAGCTAAAGAGAGTAATTGAACGTAATTACTAGTCCAGCATTTCTTGTTTAAATTTGTTATGAAAGCAGCCCTGCATGATGGCACTTCTGTGAGGGAGGTATAGTATTTTGCCCATCAAAAGAGCTGAGAAGGCAAAACCTTGAATATTTTCATTGTCAACCCATATGAGGAACATCAGTTAACGAAATAGGTTTTGAGATTGTTTCAGTAAATGGCTTGCTAAAATAGGTTTCCTCCCTTCTACAATGGAAAATTGGAACAAAAGTAAGATTCTGTAATTGTCTGTGAGGTTTTTTGTTTGGTTCTTTTTTTGTTTGTTTGTGGGTTTTTGGGGTTTGTTTTAGACTAGAACTTATATCTACCTATAGATGTTTCCATTTTTGTTATTGTTGCAGCAGAATATAGGCCTGGAAACAATCTATGGACAATTAGTCATAATGGCATTTAAGAAAACAAGGGGACAAAATGAGCTTTCAATTCCTCTTCCTTTCCTTTTTCCTCACTCCAAAAACACTTTTGCATAGTATTGCATTAAGGAGCATAAATTGGATGGACTCTGTTCCCTGTTACATCCATATAGGCCCCTTGCCATCTGTGAGATGGTCCACATGGGTATCGCAGAATTTATTTCCATGTATCTTGCAATTAATACCAAGTGATTCTCTAAACATGTGGTTCAAACTCTGCAGGGAATTCTATAACAAGATTTTAGTTTCCTGACAGCACTTCAAACCAAAATAGTTTCAAATATGCAGTAAAAGGGAAAATAGTTGCTGTGGGATAAACTTAAGGGTCATTTTTTAAAAGGACATGTTCAGATACAAAAGTAATGCTCTATTCTGAGCTAAGGGACCTATTCTCCAGTTTGTGAGCCTGTATTTCCCGATAATGTTAATCAGAGTTATGTATGTGTACTGAGAGGAGGCTAGATCCTTAATTGTCCTAATGATATTGTTTGAAGTGAGTTGTTTTTGTGGGGTTTTGGGGCATTTTTTTCCTTTTTTTTTTCTTCTTTTAAAAACTTAAGTGTTTCTTCCATTCTTACTGGATTTAGACAAATGCATACCAAGGAAGGGAAAAGATGCCCTAAGGGACTTTCATTTACTGAAAAGGATGTTGACTGCAAGAATCCAAAGAACAAGGCTACAACCCTGATTCTTACTATGAATCCACAGAATTTAGTGGTAATTCAGCAGTTGTGTTTCCCTTAACATAGTAAACTTGTGGAACTCTAAAGCAAGAGAAGACAAATGTTTTATTATATGAATAATGCTGTGATTTCATTTCTTAAATAAATGTTAAGCAAAACATCATTCTGAAATTCCTCCCAAAATCTGCAGTAGCTATAACTATCTGCTATAGATAGCAACATATTCTTTATTTATACTGACCCATGAGCAACCTGAATAAAGACATAAAAGTCTTTTTCCTGTAACTGGTCTGGATGGTATCAAGATGGAAGGTATTTTCCCTGTAGAAAAAACAGTATAAACATCTCTCATACTATCACCCTAATTATCCTATTTGCACTACTACTGCAGATAGGATATGAAGACTGAAATCAGAACAGGTATGTGTACATGGAACAGTCACGCCCTTGGATCCAGTCTAGATCTATGTGCAAGCAAGGAATGAAAGCACTGTGAAGCTCAGGTTAGCTCCTGACCAAGGGACATTCCCAGCAGCTGCCTCCTAGCAAATAAATGGAACTTGAGCACAGAATATCTACTGTGATTTGCATACATGGAGCAGGACTGATTCACTATGATGTTATTTCTGTTTTATGGTGATACAAAACAAGTTAAAACAAGTTAATTGTTGCATCTATCTCAGCAGTTCTCTCCTTTATATTTTATTTAAAACCAATTAAAATGTATTTAAAAACTGGTTGAACTGGGTGCTCAAGACGTCCAGGTTAGTGAAAGGTCAATGAAACAGAGAAACTTCTGTGTTTGATCCCAATAGCTGTGTCGCTCTTGTTAATTTTCTGAGTTAGGTTTTACAATTTCTTAAGAATGTGAGTTACAGTATATGCATTGCTCAAAACCACCACCAAACAGGTTGCAGTGCATGTATGCAGAGGGTACAGTGGGCTGACCAGTAGGCTGATCTTGTCACGTCCTTTTTTCCCAACAAGTTCTTGAGCCATAGGGGCAGATCATAGCTAAGATTTATTGAGACAGCTATAGTTTATTAAGTTTTTGTTGTTAAAACAATCTAGCTGTTGTTATCAGTAACAGATAGCTGTTCACACAGTACATTTACTACTTTCATCACACAGTTCACTTTTAGTTACCCAGTGGGAGCTACAATGAGGAGGTTAACTGGGAAGTCCACACAGAAGTGGAAGGTCACACTGATGCATCAGTAGTCTCTTGGCACAAGATCAGAAAGTCTCTGAAGAGGTGGTAAACATGTAATCCTCTGGTCTTTGCCTATAGCAACCACCACATTCTTTCATGTGGTCTGTCATCACACAACCTGTTGTTCATGTGTGTGTTGGCCTTGCACAAATTTGACTAAATCTTGGTGTCCTGAGTTTATCAGAATCACTAGACTCCAGAGCTCATCTATGTCGTCTGAAACATCTCCCATCCATTCCTTCTCTCCCTGCCCTGATGTCTTTTTTTTTACATTACTAGGAAATAAAAATAAAGTCATATTATTGTGGGATTCTTTTCCTCCTTGCAGAAAATTTCTTTTCCCTTCTGCTAGGAGTTGTCTGTATTATGTCACTTCAGAATTTGTTACTTTTCAGAAATTCCAACATAGCAGTTGTATACAGAGATAATATAATATAATCTCATAATGTGCATGTATTGGTTCATCACTATTAAAAATTGTCAAATAGTTCCTCAGTATTTTGTGCACTCAGGAATCATGGCAAAATTTTTCCAACTAGGGAGCTGTGAATGTCTTCTGCTTCCTTAGTCTGCAAATTACTGAACACCACTTTTCTGTTTATAAATGTTAGAGAAAACGGAAACAGCCGAAAAATTACACAACTGAAAAAAGGTCCATTGTTCTGAATCGTAAAACTGCCAAAAAGGTAAATTGCAGGTCTAAAAATGAATTTATTAAAAGAAGATGGAAGACCTGTTTTTTTCAAACCTTCCAATAGAGGCACTAAATCAAATCCCAAATCTTCAGTAGCAGATATTAGATGTCAAGCTTACAGCTCCCACATTTATCTCCTCGTGCTCTGGGTGTAGCTTGGTTCAGTGCTGGAATGAATAGGGCTGGTGTAATTAAGATGCAAAGACACTGCCTCTGTGCTCTTCCTCACACTATCTATATCGTTAGTCCTTGAAACCTAGGCATCTGAGACTTAAAATAAACTTCATGTGAGGAAAAATAACATTTATTAAAGCAAAACCTCTTGAAAATTTACAACTTGTTCAGGAAATCAGAACATTATGCTTTCAACATTTCTCAGAAAAATCTTTATAAAGTTCTTCTTCTAATATAATAATTTTAAGTGATTTGTCAGTTCTTCAACTAGCTCTTATAGTATCCTTCTGAAAATGTTCCCTTTTAAGATTCAAACACAAAGCTCACTTCTTTTTTGTTAGATACTGCTATGGATATTTCTGAAGAGGGATTTATGGGCTGTAGATTCTCTTACAAGTAAAAAGATTCAAAACGAAAAAAGATCAGAGCAAGTAGCAAAGCTGACCTAAAAAGGTACAGTTCAGGCTTAAAACTTTGATTTGGTAGGTTGCCACTCATGCAGCTTGCAAATTGTTAAAATACAATTTGGTTTCTCTTCAAAGTAAAAGGAATATTCTCAACGGAAACATCTTGAGACAGGATGGGGCTAGTAGTTTGCTGGGATGAGTCAGCAAAAATTAAAGTTCTGTCTATGATATTCTGGCAAAACCAAGCAAACAAGCCAAGAAGTCTCACAGCAATGACAGCCTTATGAATTCCTGGGCAAATGATAGTGACTCTAATGTCAAATGATTATATCTGTATAAAAAGAGTCAAAGCTTTACAGAATGATCATTGTAATAATGTAAAGGAGCTATTTGGAAAGAGAAGCCTAAATTCTGCTGCGGAATGAATAAATAAATAAATAAATAAATGGAAAAATATTTTATAAATATGTTACATCTGAAAGTGCAGTAAGTTTGTGAAAATATTTAGTGTTTGTTCTGGGTATATGCTATGAGAATTAAAGATGGATCACTCTTAATTAGTTTTCTCTTACTAGTCTCTCTTGATTTTACCTCACAAATGGTGCATTTGAATTTATCTAATTTTTAGGTAGCAGACCTGAGGAGCTCCTCACCAAAAGATGTTATGGATGCATGGTTTAAAGGGCGACTAGATAAATTGGAAGGAATATCCATGGGAAGCTACTACACAGACAAACTCTCTCTGTTTCAGGAAATGGCCTGAGCTGAAAACTGTTGAAGTCTAAGGATCTAGCTGGGAGAAACCATGGTTACTAGTTCTTACTTCCCCTCTGCCCTCTGCTGCTAGAGACAGCATACTAGGCTGGAGTTGCCAATGCAAGACATTCTCCAGAATATACTTTTACATCAACAAAAAATCATGTTTGATTTTGATTCTCCTCAACTGTTGTTTGTAGATATATCAACTACTTGCAGCGATTGTTATATATTGCTTTTCTGAGTTGTCATTGTTATTGAGAAAAGCACCTTTCAGAGTAACTTTGATAGAAATTAACGGATGACATTTTTAAATTAATATCATTTTCCTAGCAAAATTTAGTACCCTTAGACTTGTGCCCTTATTTTTCTTTTTCTTCTATTTTTCTACATATAAACACACAGAGGAATACATATTGAAACAGATTGAAGGAATTACTCCTTTAGGAGCCTAAGTTGATGCACACATTGTGTTTTAATGAACAGCTGTGCTCTTCCATCTCAATTAGTGTCCATAGAGCAAGTGGAACTGAAAACAGGAGAAGACAGAGAGCTACATCAGCGATATCAGGAAGAGCTGTAGTACCCATGGGCTCANAAGACAGAGAGCTAAATCAGCGATATCAGGAAGTTTCTATATTTAAGTCAAAGGGAAAGGTCAATTTATGGTTTTTATCAATTTCTGTGAGGAATAAGAGAGCAGGACAATTGAGTGAAGTATGTGAAAAATAATTAATAAAACAAGGGGCAAGAAGTTTTTTACTGAATTCCCCTCTCTGTTTTTTCCTTATGACCTTAGTCTGTAATTTTTCTTATTCCACTATACCGGAAATGATACACCATTATCATCCACTTAGTAAGTACTCTTCCCATATTGACTTGTTGAGTCTTATAGGATTTACTTGACAACACAGACTGGGAGAGCTGTAGTACCCATGGGCTCAGGCTGGTCATCTCAGAGAGAGCTTTTTGTGCACAGCTGCCCAAAAAGACAGAGCTGGACTACTGTCGGGGTAAGAGGGCATTGTAAGCATCTGTAGATGTACTCAGCTGCACTAATCCTGAGGTGGTATCTAGGATGGCATTATTGTCACCTCAAGGTCAGAAGGTACAAGAAGGACATCTGCATCAACTCTGGGAGAGTGGAGAGTGAGAGAGGCATTTTTATTGCATGAATCATATGACCAAACATAGATGTCTAGTTCAAAATTTTCAGCACAGAAATGAATACTTCTCTGTGGGGACTAAAAGCCTTTTTATTCAGATGAATCCCAAGCAGAGGTCCTGCTATGAGAGAGCACTGAAGGTCATCTGCTCCCTGATTTGCTTCAGAACTTCCTCTGAGCAGTGGCTGATGCTTGGATTTTCTGCAGAAGAAAAAAATAATCTCCAAAGGTTTCCCTTTATGATTTTTTCCCCCTTATATTCATTAGTTTTTCTTTTGTATTCCTGCTGTGAATGTATATTGTGTGTCAGCCATCTTGACACAGCCATAACTTAACCATGAAGACATTTTAGCAAACATTCATTAATTTTTACCCCTCAAAAACTTCTATAAAGCAAGCTACTCTATTTCATCAGTGCAAGCAAATTTGTGTTTTGTTTTTGTTTTAGAGTTTTCTTCTGTTTTCTGAAGACAATGAGGAGCTGTAAAGCTACATATATCTGACCAAACATGTTTGCTGATGGAAAGTACCTTATATATATTACGACACTGAAAATGGAGAAGCCTCTGGAGAGTTTGATTTTTTTTTCTAATACAGGCAAAGTGTTAAACATATAATCCTACTCCTGTGTGATTAATTATATTTCAAGTTGCATGAGGCAGACACCCCAAACTTGCAAACTTGAAAAACAGCACCTAGAGTGAATACACTCAGAAATATGTATGAAAAATAAATAGACATCTCTTGAAATTTCCTAAGTTGGAGAGAGAAATGAAACAGTAAAAATGTGCTTCCAAGAACTAACATCATACTTTAAATAACAAGATAGACAGAAACAATGTCTCCTTGTTCCCTCTTGCATTTTATATGAGATGCTGCCTCACTGTGTGACCTGAAGGAGTTGTTGCAGTATAGACAGAGCACCAATACAGCAAATTATTCCTCGTTTCTTACGTAGGCACATAACAATCTTTAAATGTTAATGTGCATGCTTATTGACATCGCTGTATTCTACAGTTCCCCACTCCCCAGTCTCTAACTCCTTCATGTCACTAAGCATGACAGGTCAGATTCTAGCAGAAAAATAGAATCTATTTGATATGTTATCATAATGGAAAATTTTACTCCAAAGGGAGAACTGAAATTACTTCAAATAACCGTACACTCATTGCCATTAAATAGCCAAGGGTTTTTAAAAAACTTTGTTTCATACTTTTAATATGTGGAAAATCTGATATTTTGGATGATTATAGTTGTGACAGCAGAGAATTAATTCTTTCAAAGTACCTGCAGAAAAGTCTGGGGAGAAGGTGCCTCTCAGCCATTTCCCTATGATTTTACAATTCCTGCCTAGTGAAGAAAAGCTGCTCCTTAATTTAGGATTATTTAAGATTGTGCACACTTCTTTTGGCCAAGGATCCAGAGGGGCACTGCACACACCATTTTACCTTTTCCCATTCACATTTTTCTACTGTGCTTCTTCTCTCAAGAACATTTTTGAGAAAAGCTGAGGACTGGGAACTGAAGCAAGTGGGTCAGCTTTGTGCCACATCAGCGACATAAAGACTCTGGAACCAATGCCAAGAGTTCTGCCCCAACTATCTAACCGTGACCGTGGCATTCTCTATCAGGAAGATACTCATAATTTCAGGTAATTAAATGACTAGGAAGCTCATTTTGTGCTTGGCAGACAAAATTAAACATGTCAAATGAACAAAACCTGCTTAAATGAGTGAAATACTGAGGCTGATATTGATTGCAATTGGTTAATTAGCTTTAGGAAATATTTTGATCAATGTTTTTCACTCTTAAAAATGATGTAAATGAAAAACCAACATTTTCTCATTTTTTTCTCATGCTAGGATTGTTGGAACTGGAGGAGAGGTTAGCTTGTATTTTTCTACTTCAAGAACAAAGCTACTGTATACTGGGTTTGGTTATTTACGCTTGTGATAAAATATGACAAATTTTGAAAAAATTAGAAAAAATAGAATAATTCTTTGGTAAAAAATTCTCAGAAAATGTGTACATTCTTCAATTAACCTAATGCTTCAAAATGCAGATATATATATATTTTTTTTTAAGCAATTCTTGGAACAAAATCTAGACATCTATATCTGACTTAGCATGCTCTCTGGACTACTGTATTATTCAATGAAAGAAAAGATTTCTCTATTCTGTAAAAACATTCTTCTATTCTGTAAGTTCATGACATAAAGCTTTTCAGAAACACAGTATGTGCTGTTACCAGATCTGTTTTCACAATGGTAAATGCTACATTTAAAAGAAGTGTTATAGACTCCATTATGTTTAAACCCATATTTTTATGGATATTCTTTTTACTGCATAGAGAAACAGATATTTTAAGAGGCTTTTGAACATTAATATACATATAATGGCATACATACATATTAATATGCCTATATGCAATAACATGTATTGGTCAGAAATAAATTAATTCATATTTAGAACAGTATTCATGATCTTGGCTCTTTTATTTCTCAGAAATAAATGTTTTATTTCTCAGAAAATCCAAAGGTTTTGGATTTCAAGCACCCACTAAGTTTCCATTATAAAACTGTGTTGACAGTAAACACACACAGAATAGATTGCCAGAAGAAATAATTTTCATTCTTTACATTTTTATTATTTGAAGCCTTCTTATAAGTAGAACTTAACAATAAGGGAAATTGAGACTAGGAATTGCTACAGCTACTGCTATTATAACTTCAGACAGAGCAGCACATTGCAGAAAAACATAGACTCTGGTTTTAAAGTATTTCTGAGATTGGATGGCCCAGAGGTGCCTAGTCTGCTGGGAATTTTTGAAGACTTGGTCCCTAAAGGTGCAGCGGAATTATGAGAAAAGAAAGTGCAGACAGTCTCTATTTATTTTGAGTGGTACCTCTGTTTCCCCAAACCTTTCATGTCAGTTGGTCTTTGATTATGATTTGCAAGTCTGATGTCTGTGGCCTGTTTTTCAGACTTTATTTCTCTGAAGTTATAGAGATGAGTTTTACATTGAACACGTAAGTAGAAAACTTCTTGTGTCCAGTTATTCCCCACAACTGCAGAAGAGGCTAAGGAAATCCTGATCCCTAATGTTTACATCCTCTGAACTGGTAGACCATTGAGTGTATGTAACAAATAAAAATTGTTTGTACTGAACCCAGTGGGTTACAAGCACGTGTGAGAGCTTGAGGGGTTTGGAACAGAGGGCTTTTAAATACACTTGCCATCTGATTTCACACTTTTGCAAATGTACTTTGCTGAAAGCATAATGAAGTTCAAATGAATCCCTTTGACACAATGATGGAGAAAAGTTGAACTTCATCGTGATATGGATGTGCACAGACAAGAGATTTTTTTAAATCAACTCAGCTAAATGAATGTGCAGTGTGTCCCCTGCAGAGATGCCAAGGTCAGTGAGAGTGCCGGTAATCTGCTGTATAAATGCCAGATGCACAAGGTATAGTACCTCCAGGCATTTTTAGTTCACATGGTTTATAATGGAAGTCAAACGCCAAGGTTCATTACAGTAAAAAGTTTAGTGTTTCTTTCTGTCTTGCTTTGACATAAATCCAAGTACAAATAAATAAATAATGGTCTTAAGGTTCAGGTAGGATCCTTCTACTGACATCACTTTCCAGTTAACTTTAAGAGCATGTAGGAACTTTACATAATTAGATATTCTTTTAACCAGTTAGGGTACAGGATTTGCCGTTCTGTACAATCTCTCTAATTAAGAGGGAGTTTAATAAAGGAGTTTGCAGTTAGGCATCCTTACCTTTTTGCAAAACATTTGTTTTCTGTTGAACTCCTCCACCACATAGTTTGACCTATTAACTAACAAAGACAGATATCCAGTGTTTTTTCTTTCATGGCATGAAATTGTGTGTGCAGTGGGTTTTCTTAATTTAGTAAGAAAGGAATGGGCATTTAAACTAGTATGGAAGCTCCTGGATCCTCGGGTCCAAATATTAGCTGCTGCAAGCAGTCATTCTTCATAATCCCTTCTGTAAACTTATTTAGTGGTGGAGGCAAAAAGTCTACTGGAGAGATATTACACAGAATATCTTTCTCCTCATAACAAGAGTCCTTCTTCTGATTTCCATGCTAGAATTATTTGCAGACAGTTCCTATCCTTTTGATCTTTTGCCAATGCTGTCTTTTAGTTTAAACACATGCTCTCTTGCCCTGGTGTTTCCCTGTCTGTTTTTATACATAGTAATTCAACATAATTTAGCCTCTGTTTTATTAGATTACCCAAAACAAATCTGGTTTTACTCTTCTTCTAGGACTCTGATACTCTGAGCCTTTTTTTTCACCTGTTCTCCACTGAGAGGTCTTAAATACTGCATAGTTCTCCAAAAGGAGCCAGAAGTACCTTGTGTAAAGCAGCTCAATTGCTATGGCTACTCCTGGAATTACCTCACCTGACAAAAGTATGAATTACCTTTATCTTTTTACATATATCACTGTGGTTCATAGGCATAACTGGTAAACACAGATCCTCTCCTTCTCTAATGTTTTGAGCTTATAACACAAATTCTTAATAGCCCTTAAGTGTATGACATTGCCCTTTGCTCAATTGGATTTTTATCTCATTACTATTATGCAAATCCCTAAGGTCATCAGGTCTTCCAAACCTCTCCTGCATTGGGGTGTTTCCTGGTGTCATGACACCAGTAAATTCCATTAAAACAAGCTATCTTTTTGCACTGAGGTCACTGAAAAAAATATTAGGTAGTTCCCAGAATTGATTTATAACTGGTAAGCTTCCTTCAGCATCTTCAGCTATTTTCTCCCTTTACTTTAGTCTTCGTCTAACTTCTACATTAAACTTTTCCATGTTAACCAATTTGTTGCCGCAAAGCACCCCATGAAATTTTTAAAAGAACATCTCAGAAAAATTTCTTGTATTTTCAAAGTACATTACTAGATCAATTTAGCATAACCTGTAAGTTTCTGACATGTTTTGTGATATTTTATGCCTTTAATTCTTTTTCACCCCCACTTTGAATTATTTTAACATCTTTAATTTCATTCTGAATGCTTGTATAGTATTGAGATCTGATGAGCAGGTCATTATTTGCCTGAAAAAAATCTCCTCTCCTCTATACTTACGATTTTATTGTTACTCCATGCCCTAAAAGGAAAATAAGTGAAACAGAACCTCTGGGAACATGCATCTAGATTTAAGTTCCCTTTTCATCCTTTAGTACTGCTCTCATAAGAAAAGAATAACTAGAACTTTTCCTTTTTAGAGACAAGGTTTGATTTTGTTGCAGTTTTTGAAATCTGGAGCATACTGTATACATGTTATGTACTCTTGCACCTTGTCATTGGTTTACATGGCACATTTAAAAACAAAAAAAAATCCAACACAAAACAATTCCTTTATACCATTTCAGTAAGATTATATGCATGGCCTCTTTCTAGCATGAACAGGAGGGGGATGCAATGCCATAGTTTACAGGAGAAGACTTAAATAATTTAAATAAGAGAGTGAATTAACAAAATACAATGACTTATTGAAGGGAAATATCAGACACTAGTAGGCCAGAGGAAAAAAAGTACTGCAAAGACACTAAGGTTTTTAGACTTAATGTTTCCATTTTATAGTAATTCTGGCATAGACTTTGATTGGCATCTTAACACTGTAAGCCCTAGTCTTAGAGTTTATGAATTCTTCAATTATTTAATCATCCAACATACATAATTTTATATGATCTATAAATGAGCAGTACTTGATAGTCCCAGAGCTGAAGAATTTCAGAGACATTTAAGATTTGCATCCCTTCTTTGTAAAATACTATAATGTCTTTGGCTCAAGAGTTTCCTTGCTCAAACTGTGAGATGGAAAAACGCAAATGACTTTACTGTAGTATTTTCTCCATGATTGCTTTACAAGTCTAATGTTTACCAGGTGTTGAATGGTCTTGTGGCAAAACATAAAGTGGGAGGAAGTTTATACTCTAATCCTAGCTGTGCCTCAGGCTTTTGTATGAATCCAGGGGTGAGTAGTATAACCTCTTCAATCCTCAATTTATTTTACAGCAAACTGGGAGGAAAATGATGGTCTGTCTTGCAAAGGTGTCAGGAGGGTACCTTCTGGCACTTTAAGATGGAATTGGGTGCTCCAGAAAAGCAAATCTTATTAACTTTTAACCTGCTTCTGTCTATAAACCATCAGTGGAGATGGGATCAGAGGCTTTATCATTTGCTAAGGGAAGTGTATGCAAAACTCGGTTTGAAGATTTACCTAAAAAATCAGTATTAATTATTAAACCCTTCATTAACAAATTCCAAATAGACAAAGATTCCTTTAGTGCCATAATTCACTCGTATTTTTGATCATGATAGCTCTGATCACTCAAAATAAATTTCAAATGGGAGGTTAATTACTGATGCTAAGCATCTCCTCTCTCTGGCAATTGTCATTTGGAAATATATTTTCTAGGCATAATCCACACTTAAAATCAGTTTAAATTCATAAGTAATGCCAGTAGTGGAAAGATAAGCTTGGCATCTGGTCATTTGAAGCTGCCAGGTGTATCGTGTATATGACCACAGCTGTTCACTGTGGTAACTGAAGGGAAAAAAAAAAAGAGAAAAATAGAGATAGACATTAGGAACTATCAAGAGGCAGTGCTATGTTATTATTTGACTTACAAGGGGATGCTGATTTGCTTTGTAATTTCAACATGAAGTTGCCAGTAAATGTCCAATATATGCCTGGAATTCTGTTTTCATACAAGTTTTCAATAAAAATAGAGGCTGGTATCAAGAAGGCTGTTTAAACACAATAATCGGAAAAGGAGAAAAGTAGAATGATGACTTTTTACCATAATTTTGGAAGACCCGGATCAATTTCTATGTCAAGGAAGCCATAAGAATAATATGACACAGGAAAAGGAGAAGAAATCTGTAAAATCACTGTTATAGTCTATGACATAGCAGAAATGTATCACAGATCCCTGCCAAAAAAATAATGCATTAATTTAGGGCCTTTTAAGGGTACTTAGTTAGATTTTGAAGTGTTTTTCCCCAACGTGTTGTACAACAATACCCCATGCTCTATATGTATGCATTGGCCTAACTTAACACCCTTGTCCCTCAAAAGAAAAATTTCCAAGTCCTCAGGTAAGTTGTCCCTCTAGGAGCTAAGCTCTTGGATCTGGTTGAGCAGCAGACAAGAGAACATCCCACATGTGTGTTACAGCAGCCCTGTGGTGAGTACACTGAATGTGTTCTTATCCAACATTTCCTTGTTCAGATTTAGGTAGAGATGTGACTTCAGAGAACTATGGAATGCAGAAGTGAAATATGGGTAAATTTTGAATGGACACTTTGTTTGCAGAAGAGGATTTGTGCTACTGAGGTTAAGAAGGATGGTCTTATGAAAGGATTTTCAAAGGTAAGTATTCAAGTCCTAGGCCTGTGATTTCACATCTTTACCTATGTCCTTGAGCAAGTCACCTGATTTCTATGATTTAGATAATTTACTTTCTTTGCTCTTTCTGACAAAGAATATTTATGTCTATGGGTTTGTACAGTGCTTATCATACAGGACTCTGAGTCTTTCAAGAGGTTAATGAGGTGTAAGTTATAGTTTGAATTTACGGTATGAGCTACTCTGTAATAACTGCCTGTACTTATGCCAGGGTAAATGTAGGTAGTTTTCTTCTTTGGTGAGGGATAAGCTGTCTCACTTTTACTGCAGAGTGAGAGCAAGCACTCACGCTATTGTTAGAGAGTAGCAAAAATATTATAAATCTACATCCCAGATTACGCTGTGACAGTTTATATATGTAGCCATCTTTCTGTACAGGGATTTTTTTGAACCCAGCTATAATCAGGACACGTAGACAAACCAACAGAATACTGAAATTATCAAATTTTTAACAACAGGCTTTCAAACATATAATATAAAAGATCAAGGTTTTTTTGACAAATGCAACATCTTAAGCTTCTCATCCTATCTGCCCAGGAAATTTGTAACTGGCTTTTCCTCTTTGATTGCTCTCAGAAGACTTGCAATCATTTTTCTTCATTATCATCCTCATCATCATCCTCCAAACTTCTGAATAGTAAACACACTACAAGGTGAAGATTGTTGGTAACTTGCGTTTGCTTATCAATGAATGTTAGGCTACTGATGGTAGATACAAGCAGTTAAATCCTTTAATCATTAACAGTCACAACACTTAAAATAACTGAAGGTGAACTTGTAAAAAGTTTCATTGTATGTTCAGAATTGCATGTTTACTTTTTTGGTCTTTCTACTATAGCTTTTGTCACACAGGAATCAATGTTTCTTCCTTGTAAAGAGAATTTTTTTTATGTAATTAGTAGAAGTGGTAGAACGCTTTATGGCACAGTTGTGCTTTCTGCCAGGAAACGGTGGTGTGAAGATTTTAAAATTATCCATAGAGCATATGGATTTTTGACCAGTTTAATATCAATATTCGTCATTTCAGCAGAGTCAATTTTGTTGTGACATGTAAAATGCATCATATTAAGTCAATCATTACAATCAACATTTATTAAATTAATATTTTTAGAGTGCATCATTTAATGCAAAATTTAAGGACTTTACGGAAAATTTCAAGACTGATTGGTAAAGACAGAGATCAAAATTCATGAATTTTCTTGGATAGAAATGTTCCTGCTCTTTGTCTAACCAGATAAGTTATCCACTGAATTCTGAGCCACATGATAATATCCCTTTAGGTTTGTATTACATCTTTTTTTCCACTCCCCAGATCTGATATTCATACAGGTTGAACCAGGAATCCATAGGAATACTACCTTTTTCTGCAGAAATTTCTATTCTTTGATTCTTTTTAGCCTTTCAATCTTCCTCTTCAGCACTATTCAGTTCAAGAATCAGTGTTGGTCCTTAGGCCGAGTTAAAAAATAATCTTCCTTCCCGTTATAACAGTCCAGAATGTTGGAAAAGGATTTACTGTCCTTGTATCATGTCTGTATAGTAGGCAATATCCTTATTCAGTTTTCATCATACTTCCTTTCAATTCAAGCTAATTCATACCTGGGTTTTGCCAACTTTTTTTTTTTTCTTTTTAATAATAATTTAAAATCCAGAATCAGTAAACATTGGCTGCTATTATCAGCTAGGTGCCCTTCTGCTGTGTCTGACATGTCACTTTCCTGATGGTGTTATTTCTTTTAAATCTCCATATTGACTGCTAGTATGCTTTGTCACTCTTTCCATTCCTTTTCTCTCTGAATCTACAATTGAAATACAGTTTCGTCAGCTTGCATTTCTTTGTAATTTTACTTAAGAGATTTCACGTTGATTGCCGTGTTGGACAAAGTTCCCAAGATGGTCTTCCTTCTTGTGCAATCTCTGATTCTGTTTTAAAAGATAAGTAAAACTGACGAATTGACCCATGCAAATTGCTGCACTAAAGATCATAGCATTTGTTTTTTCTAATAGGATCACCATTAAGATTTCCCCCCCCTCAGTGTTCATTGCCTTTTAATGTTTCTTGCTGTCACAAATTAAAAGACTAAGGAAAATATGCTCCACATATGTCAGAATTTAGAAAACCATGAAAAGCTTTGAACAGTTCAAAGTCAAGAAAGGAAATTATATTTCCATGTAATTTTTAAATATTACAAATATGTAACATACAGCATCTTCCAAAGGTCATTCAGTTGAGTCTTTGTAAACAAGGTATGGTAGAACCCATTTCACTGCTGTCTAAGATTTGATTCAACATTGTCCCACAGCAGTGGAAGCTGCTGAAGCTAATCAGGGGTGTTATCAGCTCTGACTTTTATTGCTTCTGCATAGCAAACTAGGCAATAAGAAAACTGTAAATGCAGGATTTATCCTTTGCAGGGGTATAACTCATGCTTGGAAGATTAATGAAGAATTCCTGATTCACTGTTTACTAAAGATACCCCTATGCTCTAGTATTTTAATTGTAAATCTCTTATTTGACATACTAACTAATGGTTCCTGCTGAATTAATAAAAGCGACATATTAACTTTAAATCCTCGATAAAGTAAAGATTGCTGTTTTAATATCCCATCCATATCCTTTATCTTTCTACAGGGGCTTTCAGGCCAGTAGTTTTAATAACATGCATGAATGAAGATGCTCTTTTTTTAACACAAATGGTGGCAAAGAGTTTTTCCTTTATATTAGCAGGCAATCAATTCCAATAGCTTTTTAATGCTTTTTTAAAGAATCAATTTTAAAGCAGAAGCTCTTCAGGGGACCCTCTTAAACTTCTTTACAGCCAGTCTCCTAATTTTCTATTACAATGCAATCTAAAGAAGCTACAAAAATAATGCAGATAATGTTTGCTGGGTAATGATTTCCAATTTCCCCATTCCATGTACCCTGTTATTAGGAGGATCATCTTTGCTGTGTAAATTAATTTTCAATTCACTTCAGGGGAACATTACAATGATTTATTCAGCACTGGTGCTGAAGAAAGTGTGGGGAGGATTTAGCAATCTGAGAAACAAAATCAATTTGTTCTGATTATCACCATGTTAAAAAAGTTAAGAGAAAAGGTTCACAGGAATATCTTAGAGGTTAACATGCACCCTACAGAAGCAGTCAGTGTGATCCTAGGTGTAGTTACTTGAGCAGAAATAGTAAGGAAAATGTCTGAGTCTTGCTGATTTCTCCCCATTCTTCAACATCACAGAAGGACTGAGCATATTCTAGGGTTCTTTATGTGTTGTAGAAAACAAAACAACAGATCAACTTTTCAGTCACTAAAACTGTCTTTGGTCAGTGAAAAACATGCTTGCTGTAAGTTAGACAAGGAGTAGATTGTTTCAAAGTTGACTGTATTATTGACAATGACACCTAGGATTTGGAAGGGCTCCAGACTAGGAAGAAGGACAAGATGAATTTCTACTTTTACAAATAAAGTATTTGTTGTATGGCAAGTTTCTGGTAACTAGTGCTCAGAGGACTTATATCAAAGTGCTCACAGCACTGCAGTGCTCATACCAGATAGAGTAGCACCTGTAAGTACACATGGCCAATGAGATCTGAATGTTTGGTTATTTTGATTTAGCTGTTGCATGTTTAAGAGTGAGATTTGTGTCACCGGACTTTCATTGACCACAAAACAAAAATCTGATCCAGGTGAGAGTGACTTTGCAGAAAAGAGAGAGAAGTAGAGAAACTTTGGAGTCCGTGACTGACTTAATTAGATGGTGAGCCAATCTCTGTTATGACTATTTTCCTTGAGTCACAGTAAAGAGAACTGGAGTGATTATTTCAGACCAAATTACAGATTTTTATATGAAAGAAACAGTAAACATGTTTTTAAAATGAAAGCAAGTTTGTTTAAAAATTCAAGCTACATTCACATAAAATCAAAGCTTGTGAAATTGGTTGAAGGTTTTAGGGATGACCACATTCAATTACAGAAGGAAAATAACCAATAAGTTCTGAATTGGCAAACTGAAGATTGTCACTTTTTGTGGTTACAGTGGTAGGAAGGATAACCCAAACATAAAAAATATCATAAAATCAATTGGTCATAACCCCAAAGGAAGTTTTCAATGATAATTGTGATTTGTCACTACTGCTAGTGTTTCCACATATCATGCAATACAAAAAATATTTATTATTGAACTATTGATGCATAATTTGAAGCTGAAAGAAGCTTGATTTCAATGAGACCTGTGAAAGATTAAGGCAAAAATTGTGCAATTCCCTTGCAGTAATGTCTTCCAGGATTTTTCTTCCACATTGATAGGATATTGGAAACCTAAGAAAGAATTGCCTTTTTTTTTGGTCTTGGGACCATAGTCAGGCATTAAGTATATCACAGTTATCGTGCTTTCAGAATGCTGGTAACGTAGTTGTCAAATTGAGTTTTTTGCAGCATGTTGGCAGGGAGCTGAACTAACATGATTTATTAAAAACAAAACAGCAAGGAAGAATAAACACTCATGACAAAACAGGAAGTGAAGGTACTGTCTTGTAGGGTATATATCTAGGTTACCTGATTTGAAAAAAATTGAAGACTTTTCTGAGTATATGATTTTGAAAAAAAAAAATTAAAGAGAAAACGATATTATTTTTCACTGTGAGCCATAGACAGTTGCTAAGTTTTTAATTCTAACATACACAGAATCTTATGGACCTGTACAGCTGAGGATCTAGAATTCTCTATGGATACTTATAGATGATCTGTAGAGAGTCTTAGAAAAGTGCACATGAATAGAGAAATTGTACTGCTATATGTTGTCTGAAATATCACGAAAGCTTTTGAAAATGAGCCATTCAGGGACTTTTTGTTGAAGAGACTATATATGGTATATTTTGATAAATCTAAATACTTTCTTACTCTCCATAAACCACTGTCACCCACAACATCCTGTTGCAAAGAAGTCTACTATTTCATACAAGATGGAATTAAATAGTATTCCCTTTTTCTATTTTCAAACTTTCTCCCTACTGATCACATTCTATTCCTCCAAGTCATTTCAACACACATTTTAATGTGCAGTTTCTCAGTTTTTGCTTTTCCATGTTTGTCATTATTTTATTCCTCTTTATATTTCTCCCTCAGGTTGGAGAGTACTGGTCATTTTAATCTCGTATAGTATGCAAGCTATTCCAAACATATAATTATCCGTACTGCTCTTTCTGATACAATTTCTGCTAGAAACTTAATACTAATTAAAGGTAAGCTAAGAAAAAGAGAAATAAAACAACTTACTTTAGTCCTCATGAATCCCACATTGCAAAAACTTCTGTTGTACAATTATTATCATTGTTCTTTATTTGGCTTTTTTAATAGACGAAGTTCTATAGTACATGTTCTCACCTTTAATAGTAGTATCAGGGAGAACATTTCTTCAGTGCCTGTAAATTAAAATAATATATGGATTTAATTTCATTACACTGACTGTACTTGTAAATGTCAATAATGTGAGAAAATCAGAAGGAAATATATTTTACCTAAATCTATGTAGGCATCCAGTGCCTCTCTCTCATCAATGTTAGGTGTTTACTGCCTCCTTTGCAGTCAGTAAGGAGAAATAGGGGCATCTCTGGAGAGCTATTCATCCCATTTTAAGAGAGATGTTTCTGTTATGTGGTCTGAATTGTTCTCTAGAGAATGGGAATAATTGCTCTATGGAGGACCCTCTCTTCTATACCTCTAGGCTCTCTCAATCATTGATAGAAAGCAGTAACTTTGATTAAAATGTGAACTTTCAGACAACTAATTAGATGAAATTGTTCCTATTCTCGGTCTCTCAGTTTGTAAGGGAAAGACAGTAAAAGAAATGTTATTTGGGGTTTTCATGGATAGCAAGATGTAGTTAAAGTAAAGGGCAGGGACAGTCCCCTTGTCTCAGTTCCCACACCCTCCTCAGAAGATAAGGGGAGCCTTTCGTCTCTGTATAATGTGATTCTCTTACAGTAAGCATCAATCTTTCCAGGCTGATTTAGCCACATATTTTAGCCACACATCCAGATCAGATTGTCCTGCACCTCCTTCCAGAATACATATTGCAATGGCAAAGGAGATGCTCTTAATTTGCTAAAGAGGTTATTGAAACATGTCCTGCCTTACCAGACCCCACCACTCCTTCCCCAGACTCTTCCAATTTCTTCTCTTTTCCTTTCATGTCAACAAAACAAAGAAATCATTTTTAGCTAGGCTCAACCACAAGTTGGCAAGGATAACATTCTTAAATATCACTGTGCTATTATGATAAGCGCAACATATTCCAGGCAGAAAAACTGCAGATTATGGAAACCTTCAGTAAGTATGGATAATATAAAAAATTAGATTTCTCTTCTTCTTTTTTTTTTTTTTTTTAGCACCCGA
>VXAY01006699.1:291062-391313 GCA_013399855.1 Oxyruncus cristatus
AGAAAAAAAAAAAAAAAAGGAGACCCTATCAGGATTTCAAATAAAAAAAAAAATAATATTGATCTCCCAGATCCTCTGTGCATTTTAACCAGAAAATGACATGCACTGACTTCAGAAATTCGGATACCATATTTGAACATCTGAGCTACATGAAAATACCAGAAATACATATTTTTACATTTTCTTCCAGTTTTATTTGAGACTATGAAGGTGTAAAAAGAAAAATAGGTACTAAAACTCTATGTCATGGTCTGTTTGTCTTTCAAAAAAAGAAATATGACTGCTTCACTAATCCAGCAAAATCCAATCTTGTCATAAGTACAAAACATTCATTCCATACTCAGTGCAAATAAAGAGATTTTTATAAAACAGCCTAGCACAGTATTTATTGAAAAAGAAGAACTGCCACTGTGTGATTCTTTCTGAAGCTAACAGAAATCCTGTTACTACTTAAATTCTTGAGTGTCCTACATTATGTTAGTTCTCCAATGATTGCCCCCAAAAAGAGCAGGTTAAGCAAAGAATTACTAACCAAATGTAATGAAAGCTGAGCAAATAATAGTAATGAATAATATATTTATGTCTTTATACTAACTTTCAAGTCAGTAGATACTGAAGCCTTTATCAGGTGTAGGCTATGTCATCTTGGTATACAAGAGAATGCCAAAAGAATCAGGACTGGTTCCTTCTGTATAATTCCCCTCACATACTCGTTCAAGATGTCTGTGGAGCTCAAGGGTGTGCAAGACCCAATTCACAGAATTTCATACGTTTGGATGAACTCTAGAAAACCATCAAGTCTCATTCTCTGCTCAGTTCAGGGCCAGCTTGGAAATTGCATGAGGTTGCTCAGGGTCTGGTCCAAGATTTCTAGGTATTTCCAAGGATGGAGATTCCACTGCCTTCCTACACAGTCTCTCCAGACTTTGACCACTATCAGTGTGAAGAACTTTTTACTGGAATATAGTAAATCTGAGCTCAGCTAAATTCTGATTATCTCAAAAGCCATCTTGGCTGTGTGATGCTATTGGATCTCCAGGCCAAGACCTTCAAGAAGCACCAGAATGGCCTTGTCTTTCTTTTGTTGGTTACATGGCATTGAGGTATCACCCCAGGATCAAAATACCAAAGGTCATTGAAAAGCAATGTTTAAGTGAAGCAAAATTCCAGGCTAGTTCCATGTATCTCGCCTGCCCTCATAGCAAAACATGGTTTGTCTTCCAGAAGACAGTAGACCAGATGGACATTTCAAGAAGGATTGATAGTGAGTTCCTGTGCTTCCACTTTTCTAAAGGTTTCTAAAGATGTTTCTGAAAACCTCCGCTTCTGCAAATTACTTGAGGGATCTTACTAAAGAGAAACTCATCCACCTAGGTAATATAACAAATATTAAAGTTATAAGATAGGATTCCTGTGCTGTGACAATGTGTTAAGACTTTAGATAAATATGTTTCCTGGTCAATTCTAAAGGAACAAGGGGAAATGCCTAAAATTTCATGCTGATTCAATGATTCATCCTATTTTTTTTTCTAAATATATTTCCATTTAAGAAATTATATTCAATTAATGAAAAATAGATCAAGATATAAAGGCACCCCAGATCCTAAAATCAATGGATAACCAATGATACAAATAATACTTATGTTGTTTTTTGGTCACTAACCAGTCCAATGGGGTCTGCCTTCAGAAGACACGATCCTGCAGCTGTGAGGCAAAAATGACATCTCTTAATCAAGAAAAGAATGTCAAGTTGTCCCCAAAGCAAGGTACCTTTCAGTCAGAGGAAGAAGAGAAGAACATAGGAAAAATAAAGCACAAAACTAAACAGCCTCTAAAAATAGATTTTCTTTTATGCCTGACTGGTGGGGCAATCTTCTGTTGAATTGGATTTAGGCTTTCTTTTGTGTTTAATTTCTCATCCAGAACTGTTACCTATTTTGATAACACTTTTTTTTTTTTTTTTACAGTATAGTTATATAGACAACAGAAGATGTTTTATTTTTGTGGCAAAACAAGTCACAACAAAATAAAATCTATTTTAACAATGTTGCAACATTTTTAATTCTTTCACTCAAATTCTGACTTAATAAAATAAACCCTTATAAAGTTTGCCTTGTTATAAAAGTTATAATTGAACCTGCATGATTTTCAAAAAATCCAAAATAAATATGAACTATTTTAACTACAAGTCTCAGCAAAATACAACTTCTTACTATATCCTCATTAGAATTTTGCTAAATTAAAAGGATAGTCTGCAATTACGTTTCTTTCTTTTTTTTTTTTTTTTTCCCAATAAAGATAAGTAGGTTTTAGTTCTGTATTGAAAAAAACCCAATAAAACTATGTATAAGCACAGCTCAGAATGGCACCATTTTCCTTAAGGATCCCTTAAATATAGTTAATTTTCTTTAAGAGAATCAGTTTGGCACAGATACTTTGGAAAAGGTCTGGCATTCTAATACAAAAGGATAGATAGAGTGACTTAATTTTCCTATTTTTTGTGTAGTCTGACAGCACAGTATGCCACATTGAAGATGGTGGCCATGAATTCCTGTTCAAGAAAAATGTCAAAGGAGCAGCAGCAGCAGCAATGTGTCCCCTCTACACTGGCCTTTTTATTTGCAATTAAATGTTTTTAGTTAAGGGCTTTCTCCAGTCCAATGTGTGGATTAATTATTTCTTCTTGTATCAGAATCTGTTCCAAATAATCCTGGGCCTATGTTTTTGCGATGCTCAGTGAACTAAGAGAAGTGCAACTGCTGTGCAAATAGATTAGATTTAATAATAGAAGCATATGTCCAGGGTCTTTTAGTAGTTTTCTCCAGTTTGATCAGATCAACATATTAGACATAACCATGTTTTTGTGTAAGCTTTACACAACAGAAGCATTTTGTCATTAAAATTACAGTTTGTTTTTGGCTCAAATTACTGCAATATCACAGCTGTACTTTATGAGAACATGTATAAATTCTTTGCAACCATTTTGGGCTGGATTGACAAATGTCATATTTCCATTTCTCTTTAGAATAATGCCATTACAGTTGATTGTTAATTTTAAATTGTGATAAGTATGAGGTTAAAAAAAAAAAAAACAACAAGGAAAAAGCCACTCAACATTAAAATGAAACACTATGAGGAATAGTTTTAGTTTATTAGTCTTGGATCGTATATCTTTTGTTTCCCATGGACCTTATTCAGTTATGTTCTCTTTCTGAAAGTCATTTCAGATGCAGAGAAGGTGGAAGCTATTCTGTAGCACAAAGACCATTCATTTAGTATATGTGCATTGTAAATATACTGTGTTGTTTTTCATCTGTTTATTACTATTGCCACTATGTTTTTAGAAAAAAACAAACAAACAAACAAACCAAAGCCCAAACCCATCTCAAAAGTCTGTGTGTTCTCACAATTTTTTACTGCAGACTCTGTGATAGTGTTTAGTGACTACAATATGGCACACTGAGAATAGTAGTGGTGAATTACCATGACCTTTAAAATGTTCTTAATTTTGGTTGCCTATTCATTCAACTCATCAACATTTACAGCCATACTCATTTCTGGGGAAGGCAGAGCTAGGTACTAAACCAGAAAATGTCAAACGCTCCTGTTCTCCAAGGACATGCTAGACATTCAAATTCTCATATTTTATTATCATAGCAAAAGATTGCAACAAGAGGAGGAAATAACCTTACGTTAATCTGCACACATGACAGACTGTAACAAAGGGGGAAAATGGCACAAGCCACCCTGTTACGACTCTAAGATGTTCCCTTTGTGGTTACCTTCAGATACTGTTCATACTTTCTCAGATGAGTCATAAACAACGGAGTCACTGAACGTGATTGCTGGTGTGTACCTGCTCTGCTCCAGTCGAACATGGAAGCCACATCAGGAGAGAGTCTCCTAGAGAGGCTATACCTGCTGCATGCTGGTTACTCTGGCACTTCTGGATCTGCTTGTGGTTACATTCCATTTCAAATGCAATTGCCTGTTCGCTTGTCTTTCCAATTCTCAGTTTGTAACTTGCTTTCTTACCTTCAGGTCTATCTATCTTTAAAAGCTTTTTTCCTCCTTTTCTCATTTACTTGCAATAAAATGTACTAAAATTCTAGAAAAGATAAAACAGCTTCAATGATGTTATGAGTGTATCACAAGTTATGGGACAAAATGTGACATAGGAATAATCAGTGGCAGAAAATTTTATGCTAAAAAATTTGAATTATGCATTTTATTTTAATACACTAATTAGCTATAAATTTGGCATGTAACTTTTTTGCAAATTAATGACTAAGTTACTAGATAGCAGAATAATATCTATGAATGTAATGTCAAACATGACGAATATTTAATTTTTCTAAATGTTATTTAATAGGTGCCTGCAGCGTGACCACTTTAGTTTACATTCCTAGTAACTTAAAAAACCAAAAGTTAGATTGATTTGTTGTTTTCCTATAGAAAACCTAGAGAGCTATTTTATTTTAGCAGAGGATCTGATTTAAATAAAGTTTGTCAAGCAGTATCTTAGACAATATATTTCTCTTGAGTAAATGTTCCCTTTTTTTTTTAAATAATTCTTTCCTTGCACGTCAGTTTTACCATCTAGACAACCACTGATTCAATAAAATAATATTTGCATAAAAGCAAGACTGAGAACTGGAAAATCACAATTTGTCTGCAATTATGTTAGAGGAACTTTTTCTTGTTACGGGGAGCTCACTTACATTAAAAGAAATAGTTCTGCCTCCACTGAACAAGTAATAAAAATTTTCAAAGCAGTACAGCATTAGACAAATTGTCTTAACTCTGATGAGTTTTTAGGTTTATGAAAGCTTTTCTTTCACTCTGAATATTGTGTTATTTTCTTCTCTGAAACCATTGTGTGCATAGTCTGTATTCCACTGAATTACTGCTGTACACCACTCTAGGAGGAGAAGGGATTCTTGACAAATCCCAAGGGGTGAAGGGTGTTAGAATGTACAAAATTTATATGTCTTGTTCTTGTCTAAGATTGGCTCAGTGGATATTCGAATTTTGTGGTTTGTGGTGTAGAATGTGGTAAGCCGCTAAATTCAGGTTTTCTCATTTAAACACAGGTCATATCTGCATCATATTACACCTATAACTGGCTCCATAATGTAATGAGAAAATCATTGGTTGAGAAAATCTTAAAGGACCCAATACACTTTTAGAGCCATGTCTTTTCTGAAAATCAGCATAAGCATTTCTTATTGAACAAAAAGTTTCTCTTCAGGTGGCAGAGATGCAGATACTCAGGTAGTGAAATATGCTTCACATTTTCCTGTAACTTTTCTAAATAATAAAGGAAGCGGCTTTTAAACTTCCATCCTTGGTTTAATACTGAAAGAATGAACATAGGTTTTAAAGGAGCTTTTACATGGAAAGCCAAACAGACACCTGGCATATGGCCTACAAAACTATCAGATAGTCACTTCAGGAAGAGTGAATAGTCTTGTGAAACTGTCAAAGAGTAAGGCTGAGTCCCATGTGAAATCATGGCTCTAACTACACAGGACACCTTGAAATACCTACCATGTCACACTTCCTGTAATACCTCCTCCTTCCAGAATTTCCCATACAGGGTATAAAGTCTAATTTATTTCTTCAATAATTATCTGTAAGGATAATAATTTGAAAGAGTTCGTTAGTAGCTACAGTATTAATTTGGCAAACTACCTTTTGTTAGAAGTAGTCTTCTAATGATGAAAGAAACTCTAGCCCTCTAACAACTTGCAGGTCTATTAAATTTTTTTTCCCCTTGAATTCTGGGGAAAGACATTAGGTCAGAGTCTTTTTATAAGATCAGTTTCTCCACTACAAATCTCCTCTGGGGAATATAGGAATATATACCAGAAAAAGAGTAACAACAAGAGATCTATTCTTTTATGATCTCTTCTGTGAAAAAACTTGGACAAGAGTAAAGAATTTTCACATCCGTAGAAAGAGAATATAGGTGTTGAAGGACAAGTGATAGAACAAGATTTCCAGAGGTAAAATAAGGTGTTCAGTAGATGGTGTGGGGAAGACAAAGTGCGTGTTTGGTTGGATTTTTTGGTTTTTTTCAAAAGGAAAATGTACTAATGAGTCACCCACAGTCTGTGACAAAGGCAATTCAAGGATAATTTTCAGTTACGAATCTTAATCTCCCAAACCCTTATCTCCTTACCTCTTTGAATGCATCTTTCTACAGTTTTGTCTTTTTGACTCACAGTCAAACATCCATTCTCGCTGCTTCATTCCATCTTTTTCCACCTCCAAAAACCAGGACTTAACTGTTAAGCTACACACTCAGCTGCCACAGATTCCCTTGAGGTCGCTATTGACAAGTCCCTAACCAGACCTCAGCTGTGTGTTGAGAGGGGAGAGACTGCATACAGTCATGGATAGCAACATTACCACATAGTACAGGTCAGTTTGTTCCAAACCGGGGAAATTATGGCTACCCCTGCCTATCTCCTATGTGCTACCAATCCTATCCTCTGAGGACCCGGACTTTTAGGAGGAGAGTTTCTGCAGTCTGTTGCACAGTTTTCTCTGAGGCGGGTAATTAGGAATACAGGATGATCAGACATGAACTGGTGAAGGGGAAGGAACAAATTAAGGAACTAAAACTGGGGGACTGGAGAGAAGTGTGATGGAGCTCCTTACTGAAATCTGGGTAATTCAGTCTCTTCTGGATCTTCCAGTAGCAGTTGCTCTGGGAAAACAGAGGGGTTTGAAACAGCATTGTGCAGATAGTTTTCAATGCAGACATTCACACTGGGATGGGAATAAAAATTCAAAGTCAAAGCAAGATATTATTTCTAATTTAATGTAAAGATGTCTTTTGGCTATTTTCACACTTCCTGTGTCCTGAGTCAGGTTTGTTTGTTTGCTTTTTTTGTGATACTGGAATTTGTCAGTAAAGTTAAAGATCATGACTTAAGCCATAAGCTACTCACCCAGTCAGTCCTCTAAGAAATAACTGGCATAACTGCTTTCATGACGAGGTATGTTTCTATTCATCAGTTTAACCTAATTCATATCAGTTGATAGATGTTTATTCTTTTTTTACTTTGTTCCTTGTTATTCTTAACAATTAATAAAATGACATTTCAGTAGATGTATTTAATATTCTTCTTTATAACACCAAAAAAATATATTAAGTTGCAAAAGTGCATTGTATTACTTATATGGTGTTGATTTCTTGTTTTATTGGACTTAGCCATGTCATTCTGCATTCTGAGTGACTGAATCAGTTTGACTTACTATTTCAGCATTTAGATTTAATTATATTGTTGATATTTTTCCCCTCTTTGTTGGAAAATCAATAAAATGCACAACCAAATTTTCAGCCATTATAAAATGACAGAGTAGAAGTAGAAACACATGGACTTGCGCCAGCTCAGACTCAGGAATATAATTATATTTTCCTCGAGGCAGACAATTAGAAAAGAAGTTTTGAATCTTAGGTTTTATTTATTGACATTTTTTTATTATATAAGAACACCATAGCAATATCAAACATACCATGTTCTTTCTTGTTTAAAAGACTTCTTAAACTCCCTCTTGGACTGTAATACAGGTGTTATACAGCTGAACTACAGACTTTACTGTAGGGAGTGTTGTAGTCAATTTGGTGTGTAGTATTACACAATTGAATTCAATATTGTTTTTCCTCAAGCAAAACAATTTTCATCCTTTCATTTAGGGATGGTCACACTTCTTTAACTAACAGCATTAGGTGTGGCCAGGGATTAGTCCTCATTTTCTCCCTGAGTGAGCCCACTGAAACTTGTCTTGAATGTACAGGAGGCCTGAACAAAACAGCCATTCTTTGGTGCATCTCCCACTGTCATCACTGATGTGCCTCAGAGTTTTTGATGAGGACTAGGACTTAAAATAGGATGACTGCTGAAATTTTGGCTGATGAACCTTGGAACAGGACTTCCCACCACGGTCTGACCCATGATCTGTCACTGCTAATGGTCTTTTGCTTTCCTCGGCTTGTCCAAGCAGATATCTCAAACAAGAGTATCCAAGGAAATGTCAGTGAGCACACATTTTTCTCGGAGAAACTTTGAAAAGATTTAAAAACTTGATACAGGAGAGGTTTTACAGCTTTTTTCATAGAGCCCATGGAAAACTAAAAGAAGCAGAAACAGGTTTCTTGGTTTCTGCTGTTACCTGGAGAATATAAAATTATAGAATTTCTTCACGAAGAAGCAAAAATATTTTTCTCTTCCTTCAATCCATTATTCTCTAAAATGCTTGGGACTCAAATGATGTTGTGGGAATAGTAATGTTGTGTTGTGGTTGCTGTTTACAATCACTAAAAATTACTTTAAAAATCAGCTACTATTTCACTTATCTGGAGTGAAAGTAGGTTACTCCATTTAGTGAAAGCCTCAGATTACCTTGGTCCAATGGTCGACTTCCTCTTTACTGCCTGCAATGGAAGAAAGCAATAACATGGTCGTATATTTGGCAGAGAAAGAGTCTATATCCACAGTTTAGTTCTTAGGAAACCTGAGACTCCCAACTAAAAAGTCTCTGGAGATCCCTGAGACCAAGTTTAGGAATGTTGTTAGAAGGAAACCAGAATCATAGAATCACAGAATATGCTGAGTTGGAAGGGACCCCCAAGGATCATCAAGTCCAACCCTTAGCCCTGCACAGGACCATCCCCAAGAGTCACACCATGTGCCTGAGAGTATCATCCAAATGCTTCTTGAACTCTGTCAGATACTGTGACCACTTCCCTGGGGACCCTGTTCTAGTGCCCAACCACCCTTTGAGTAAAAAACCTTTTTCTGATATCCAACCTAAATCTCCCCTTATACAACTTCAGGCCATTCCCTTGGGTCCTATCACTGGTCACCACAGAGAAGAGATCAGTGTCTGCCACTCCTCTTCCCCTCACAAGCAAGTTGTAGACTGTAGTGAGGCCCCCCCTCAGTCTCCTCTTCTCCAACTGAACAGGTCAAGTGACCTCGGCTGCTCCTCATGCGGCTTCCCCTCAAGGCCCTTCACAATCTTCATTGCCCACCTTTGGACACCATCTAGTAGCTGCATATCTTTCATATATTGCAGTGCCCAAAACTGCACACAATATTCAAGGTGAGGCTGCACCAGCGCAGAGCAGAGCGGGACAATCACCTCCCTTGACCAGCTGGCAGTGCTTCAAAACCAAACCAAACAAAAACCCCATTTTGTTCTTCTTAGGCTGTGAAGGGAGAAACTGGAACAGTCTCTAGGGTCAGCTTGATATCACAAACTAAAACCATCAACAACAAAACTCTTGGCATTGAACAGGAAAGTTTCTGTCACAAAGACGGATATTAGAGATTGTGTACCTCAATATAATCAATGACAGCCACGGTGCAAATCTTCTTCTAGGAGCTGACAAAACTAGAAAGGTAGAAGCACTTGATAGACTAACTGAAGCTGGAAACAACTTAAAGAAAGTCTCAGATATACTAAGACAGTGATGCTCCCCTCTCTTGTACTGACTGCATGGGTCCAGACTCTGCTTCTGGGAGCTGTGCAGAAAGTCAGAAAGGAAAACAAATGTGTATAAACCACAGACAAATCTGAAAAAACCTCTGAAAGAGCCACAGCTTCGTTAGAACCAAAAAAAAAAAAAAAAANAAAAAACAAAAAAAAAAAAAAAAATCTTTAATTCGAAGGTGGAAGTCACGTGCATTAAGCAATTAGACCAGATTTGTAAAACCCAATTTAAGTTTTTTTTAAAAAGGGAATCCCGATTAAAATAAGTGTTCTCAGAAAGTGATATTTGAGATCAAACCAAAATCTGAAACACACTGTAACAAAGGGGGAAGAATAATTTTTGATGTAAAATTACCTAGCATTTGTTTAAAGGAGAATATCGCCTGCCTCCACTGCTGTGAAAACATGGACAATTGCATAATGAATCATTAGGATATAAAATGTTGTATTGTAAGTGCACGGCCCAGTTATTTTTCAAGATTTTTCCTCTATCATATTAGAAAACAGTCAATGAAGTACTCAGCTAATTTAATAAAATCCGTTGCTGGTGGTTCCCTGTAGGTGATATGACAAAACCTATACCCTTGTGATAAAACTAAAACTGTAACACATAACTTCGCTCATAGATAAAAATTCTTGAAAGCTTGAAATTATACTTTGAGCTAAAAGATCCTAAAGAGATAAACAAAGTCAGGATAAGAACTTTCCTGACTTGGGAATAGGTTGTATCTCAGAATCCTCAAAATCAGAAAACATTAAAAGGCAATTTCTACAAGGAGCAAAAGGCACAGGCAATGAGGACTAGCAAACATGTGGAAAGGACAGAAGAAAATTAAGTAGGAAGATTAAAGGTCTTTTGGGATACTTAAAATTCTAAAATTTTATTTAAAAAAAAATTTATGTCAAGAGGTGTCAGTGCATGAGCCTACAATAACAGTTTTATGCAGAGCAGGTAAAAAAAAAAACAGTATAAGGATTTATCACATCAGACAACAAGGCAAATTCAGACCTAAGAGGTAACTGAGGGTAGTGTTACTTATAATAGGAAGGGATGTACCAAGACAGCTTTTCTTATCCTTATTCGTTAACCAACAATGTATTTCTCCTACTAATCTAAGACTGAATACATAAGGGAGAAATTGATTCCTATTACAGAATGGTGTTTAAACAGCTCATGAATAAAAATATTTATTTGCCATCTTCATTATGGTACAAAAAGAACATGCCAGCTTTTTTCAAGGATGTTGATTCTATTTTAAAAAGGAAATGTTTTCAAATGTAACATTGCTAATAAAAAAAATGTCCAAATCTTGGGGAAAATTAAAGTTCTGTGAGGAGTGATCGGTAGAAAAGGATAGTAAGTTTTCTGACACCATTTTTTCTCTGAAGAAGGAGCAGGCTAAGAAAATGAAATAAAAAGGGGGGCTCAGCTAGCATACAATCACTAAAAATATGGCTGAATGTGAGAATGCTATAATTGGATTAGCACTAAAGGGAAAAAAGCAGTGAATACAAAAATTTTGTATTTGATAAGAAGGCATTATGGCATCTGAACAAAAAAAGACTTAGATTAATGACAGCCTATACTCTTCTGTTTCAGTGTATCAGTTCAAACAAACAAGGTCTCATTTAAAGGAAAAAATATTAAAAAAATCATTTTTAATCAAAACCATCTTATAACAAAATAAAAAATATATGAGATGATGGTTGGCATAAGAAGAAACTGTGTGTCACAAACTTAAAAAAACTATATAAAAATTCAATTATACTGTTTTCTATATAGTTTCTGCTTGAAAGAAACCAACTCCACACTCTTGAGAGAAAATGATGTTAAAATTTATACAGATGAGTGCAAAAGTAATAAAAAATAACCATTATCTTGGAAGAAATGCATAGATCTGCATTTGAAGGCATGATTTTTGCTGATGAGCAAAATAATTAGACTATTAAAATAGGCTTGTACACTTAGATGACAGTAGAAAATATCATAAAGTCTGGGATCAAAAATTCTACATCCTGTGAGGGAAAAATTAATCTTGTTTTAAAAGATTTCTCCTTATTCTCCTACCCTGTTGCAAAAACCTCCCACCAAAATCTAAAAAAAAAGAAGCAAAAAAGAAGCAATACATACAGTCTCATGGTCATGAAACTCTTAACAGTCACAGAAGAGAAAATTAACATTCTTCTAAATGATATGCTACCAAAAGTATTGAATATTGAATAGAATATAATAAAATATAATAACAAGGTGATAGAGCCACATTTTCATAGTGCTTGAAGGAGTTTCTGGCGCAAGTTTATATGCTTAAATGTTTTGTACTTTGTGTCAATGCATTTTGGAAGTTTTGTTTTGAGGAGTTTTTTTCTCTAGGATTTTTCTGATTTGGAAAACCAGCTGATGCAAAAATGTATATCTGCACATTGTTAGCAAAACTGTACAAATGCATCCCATGCAAAACTCAGAGAAGGTACCTTGGGTAAACTAAATATGTAAATCCATGAAATTTGTCAAATAATTCCATATATTTTAGAGACATAGGGGAAAATAACTCAGTCTCCAAAACACAGAAAGAAAAGTTTATTTTAAGACTGATTTGATTTCTGGAATTCTAATGCACCAGGTAAATCACCATGCAATATTAGGATAACAAAATTTAAAAATAATTATGTGTATTAACGGGAAGAAAAATTATGACCAGACAAAAGCTGAACATGAAATGTTACCATGTTTGTTTTTATTCTCATTCATACTTAAAGGAGAAATTGAGTAAAGAACACAATATACTATGGACTAATAAGTAATGAGGTGGAATACCGTGTGCACCAAGTGAGGCAGAAAAGGTCCTTTCTGTAAATGGTGTGACATCTATTGTGTAGGTTGTCATATGTGTTATAAAATGGTTCCCAAAATTGCCCATTTGTTTAATAGTTTCCTAGAATCCTCTCAAATTCCAAAATCAATGAACAATTCACTGAAGTTAAAATCCAACAAAGACAAAATTGATTGCACCTCTCATGCATCTGTGTCTGTAATAAATACTAATGCTCAGCTATTTGCCAAAGGCTTGCTAATAGCTTCAACTCTCAGTTGCAGCAATTAATTGAGATCCAAATAGTTTATTCCAGGAAATCCTGAGTGACGGATAATAACAAAATCATACAGAGATAGAGATACTGTCAGGGAAAATTTGACTTCAATGGCCCATCTATATGCCTTTTTAATAAGCCATCTCGAGGACAATAATTCTAGTTGGACATGCAGCAGGAAGATATTGGCTGTCAAGAGTTGATCATATCAGACACTCTCCAAATGTATGTGGAAATGAGTCTGATCCCTCCACCACAAGAAGTAGCTTGGTAAAATCTCTTCTTCTGTTGAGTAACAACATAGGCACATAATGAATTCTGGAGATAATTAGACAGCAAAAAATATGTAACTAAGAACATTACAAAAAACTTTAAATGTAGTTATTGTTCCAACATAATATATGCTTATTTAAAGGGGATAAAACTAATGTATATCAAGGAATGCAGGTGTGTAAGAAGTCAATCATAGATTTAAAAAAAAAAAAAAAAAAATGAATTCTCATCATATTTTGCTAGTTCTGTTTAATGTAAAATTAACATTCATTTTTTATGTTCCACTTCAAAATAAGTTTGAATATATGCAAATTAGGAGAAGATAGCAACCTCACTCAGGACATAATAGGTGAACTATAAAGATTTATAGAAGCATAATTATGACATTGTGCCAACCAAGACAATGACTGCCAAAAACACTTCTATAGAAAGTTTCTTAATCAATCTTTTGAGATAGTAAAAAAGAGAACAATTGCCTGCCCTCCTGAAAAATGGGAGGAAAAGAACATCTGCTCTCCTTTGCTAAATACATTAGGCTCCTGTTATTCTTCTTCTGAAAGCATATATTTTTTTTTCTAGAATGATATGTGTCTTTATTGCATTTGCCCCTGGAAAAATTATTATTAATAATAATAATAACAAAACCAATAATAATAATACAATCATAGACTGGTGTGGGTTGGAAGAGACCTAAAGATCATCTCCTTCTTATCTTCTTGCCATGACAGAGACACCTCTCATTAGATTAGGTTGCTCAAGGCCCCATCCAATCTGGTGTTGAACGCTGCCAGGGATGGGACACCCACAACTCCTCTGGAGAACCTGTTCCCGTGCTTCATCACCCTCCCGGCAAAGAATTTCTTCCTAACATCTGATCTAAACCTACTATCTTTCAGTTTGAAGTCATTCCCCATTATCTTACCACTACAGTTCCTGATGAAGAGTCCCTCTCCAGCTTCCTTGTAGGCCCCCTTCAGATATTAGAAGGTTGCTATGAGGTCTCCGTGTATCCTTCTCTTCTCCAGGCTGAATAGCCCCAACGTTCTCAACCTGTCAATATACTAGCAATAACAACAACAACAATAATAATAAAGTATTAGTAATATTAATAAAGTATTAGTAATAATAATAATATTAATTTTCTGGGTTAGAAGCCTTTTACCTCTGCTCACATGCATTTATTTTTAGAGCCTGAACCCAACATCTTTACCAGGCTACCTCTTCTTTCAGATCCTCTCTGGTCCCAAAAAATCTGTCAGAAGCTCTATTAGTGATTTATTTTGCATTGTCTGATTTCACATTCTTCCACTTAACCTCATAGAACCTGCCTTCCCATGAACTCCACCAAAGGTCAGGCACAAAGTACTATATTTGTGTCAACTCTTGTAATATACATTATTGGGCTCTTCTGAAAATCTAACCAAAAGCAGATAACTATTGTAATAAAAACACATGGGTACCCTAAACTTATTGTTGTAATAGGTGATGAAGAAATAACCGTAAATATTTTCAGATGGGAAATGTGAATCAGGTCATTACAGTTTTTTGTCATCAAATACTTTTAGTATTACTATTACTATTGGTATCCTTATATTCTATTAAGTGTAAGCTTTGCTATAACTAAGGAAAATTATGAATGTAAGCCCATTTACCATAAAAATCCCCTATATTAACTATAAAAGTCTATATTCTTCTGAACTACAAGTCTAGAACAATTCTATCTAAGTAGGTCTAGAACACCATTGCAAATCTAGTTCCTGATGATTGAACTTGTCTCCAGTCCCCAGATTTTTAAAGGGTTAGAAGCACTATGTACATTATGTCTTCTTTTTAGTTAAATAAATAACAATCACTCCTACTTCAATGCATCTAGCTTTAAAAGGAGTTATAAAATATAAAGTTTGTTAATCTAGAATTAATTTAGAGTTCCTAAAATTTTAATGCTTCCTAGGATCCATATCCTTCTGGATAGTTTTCAAAACTTGGCATTGAAAATCTTACTAGAGAGGAAAAACCTTGGAAAAGCAGTATAGATTTTTACATATGATTTCTTGAAATAAAACCAGTCAGTTCAAAACAGAATATTGATTGCACAAGGGAGATCACAACTTGATTCTACTATTCTATAAAACTGTTAGAGCAGATTTTATTGTAAATATCATGCTTTTGTAAATACATCTTGGAGAAATGGTCGTTAGGTTCCTGATATAAGTGCCAATTGCCATTTTCATGCCAAGAAGTTTGTGTAAAACAAACAAAAAAAAGAAAGAACCACCCCTCCACCCCCACTCACAACCTGATTACAGTGCCAGTCCTTTTCCCTTTATTTGGTTACAATAAGAGCCATTCTTACCTATCATTTATCTTCTCACAGTTGACAGATGCTTTAGATGCTTGCAAGGTCTGGGAAGAAGATGAATTTTCCAACTGTGTCAAAAACAACTTAATGTAAACATCAAGCAATGAAGCATTTAGTAGATGTAAACCCAAAGGTTATAAACGATTGATATTCAGGGAGATATTTATTGTTTGAAGATCAGGTGGCATGGCGACCAAACACACTGCTCACATGTGAGGCTCAGGTTCAGGTTGCACCATTCTTGCCTGATGTGAAGATGAGAATGCTGACAAGAGAGTGCCTACCAACCCAGAATTTACATACAAAAGATGTAACAGGACTCAACTAACCAACTGTGCCTGTCATAACAACAGAAAAGGAACATATATGTGCTGTCTGAGTGTCTCAGCTGAGCAATATGAATCTCTGGCTGTAGGAGGTATTTTCATTAAACAAACCAGCTCACTCATTTGAAAACACATAAACGTACCCTTAGAAACAAGTAGAGACAATTAGACAAACTGAGAGTAGCCTAAGTTCTGATACTCGATGTGATAATTAAGTAGATGAGCAGACTAAGAGTGACTGAGCAATTGGAATTTGAGAATCCAAGCAACTTTGTAAGGACAATTAAAAAGGAAGGGATGGGGAGGGACAAATGCATTGCAGTGTTTATTACAAAAAGCAATGCTCCCCCTTCCACAGTCCTAAAAATTTCAAATCAAAATAACTAAGAAAAACACTAATGCTTCCTCAAGCATTGCTATCTTAAAACAGAAAATTCCTAAGTTTACTGTGGGGTACTATAGTTAACTATAGGCTGTCTATTCTAAAGAAACCTGTATCTAAACAGGCAGAGGATTTGCCACAGAAATGACAAAAACAGAAAAAAAAAATATGTTAAAATGCTATTTTTGAAAAATTTACATCACATAATGAGGAAGAAAAACAGACTTGAAAACATCTTATGATTTGATGAACCCCAGTGAATACTAAAAAATTCAACTGGTAAACATAGATTGGCTCTTGGAAAGATCAAATGGGGTTGATAGATCAATATTTTGAGAACATTTCCATAAAACAACGTGTTGTATACTGTGGCAGTTTATTATTTCAATATCACTTTGTTTGCTGCTAAAGTATTCCTAATTCAGAAAGAGCTAATTTGCCAACAAAGTCTATTTACAGGGAAGAAGACAAGGCATCTGAGAAAACTTAGTCCTAATATCTAGTGAAAGATATTTCCCCACATATCAGTCTAGCTTCCTATTTTGACACATAGTACTAGCTTAAAACTAATTTTAGAAATTTCTGTGTTCTCTGGGATCACCTCCAAAATTTAGGCAGCCTGGCAAGGAAGGGGTAAAAATAGGAAAACAGGAAAGAAGGGAAAAATGGAGCAGTGGTTTCTCTCTAGGGAAGCTATAAATAGAGTGGGTATTTAATACTTCTTCCTCTTTCTACAACTAATCACAATTCAGCAGGCATTCTAGAGGGTACTAATGCAAAAAAAAGGTATGAGCCAGTTACTGAATGCAGAATCACAGAATGCTGGGGGTTGGAAGGGACCTGTGGATATCAGCTAGTCCAACCTCCTGCTAAAGCAAGTTCATTGAGACCAGGTTTCACAGGGTTTTCAATATCAACAGAAGAAGACTCTATAACGTCTCTGGGCAGCCTCTCCCCGTGCTTCTGTCACCCACAAAGCAAAAAAGTTTTCCTCATATTCAGATGGAACTTCCTGTATTTCAGTTTGTGTCCATTGCCCTTTATCCTGTTGCTAAGTACCACAGAAAAGAGTCAGGCCTCACTCCCTTGACACCTGCCCTTGAGATATTTGCAAGCATTCATAAGGTCCCCTCTTTTCTCCAGGTTAAACAGGCCCAGCCTCAGCCTTTTGTCTTAAGAGAAATGCTCCAGTTCCCTAATCACCTTTCTCACCCTCTGCTGTACCTGCTCCAGGAGCTCCATGTCTCGCTCGTACTGAGGAGCCCAGGACTGGACACATTAATCCAGATGCAGCCTCACCAGGGCTGAGTAGAGGGGCAGGACAACTTCTTTCAACTTGCTGGCAATGTCTTTCGTAATGCCCCCCAGGATACCACTGGCCTTCTTGGCCATGAGGACATGTTGTGGGCTCATGGCACCACTTGCTTGCCTGTAATGATTAATTGTAACTTAAACTAGGCCTCAACCCAATAAGTGTTTGTGTTTTCAATATAATGGTTGGTAAAAAATATGTTTGATCTTCCCTAATATTCACTTTTCCTTGTGAATGATACTAAACTGTTTAAAATGGTTTTTCTATGTTGTATTTTTACACAGATGAGATCGTGTTAGTCATTTCCATTATTTCCCTGTAGTCATTAGATTTAGCTCCCTCTCAGTGGTGTTGACACAGATGCACTTTCTTCGTTTCTACTTGTTAACCAGACATGGGGAACTAAAACCAACCTGTAAGGAATTTTTAGATCTCTTCACTATTACCCTTAAGCTCTGCAGTGATCATGCACAGTGGCTTGCAGAACTGGGTCTTTTATTTTGATGCAGTTCATCATTGTCCCATTTGTAGAAAAGTTGACAAAATCACAAACAATATTTTTTTTAAATTCCTTATCAGCACACAATGCCTTTAAGGAAGGGAGCACAGACATCCCTGTTTTTGTGTATTCATAAGACTGATAATTTCCACAAGTAACTTAATGAAAATCCTCATTCAAATAGTTGAACTTTTAACTCACAGAACACATTCAATCTCATTAATGTTGTTGCAGTCTATTGACTTCCGCTCTAGGTACAAATCTGGCTGCTTTGTAATTAAATTTAATCTTGAAAGCTGGTAAAGAAAAAAAATTAAGAAGAAAAAACCGAGAAAATAGTATCCAGTGTACAATAGATGCAAGTAATCACAGATAAAAATACGTTTTGTACAACAGCTTAGGCAGTGACCAATTCCTTGGAGTCTGTCTGTGATTGCTTTCTGCTAATCACCATCAGTTTATGCTTGTTCTCTTCCCCTTTGAAAATAATGAAGTGCAGCAAATTATTTTCATATTATAAATCTATGTCAACATCATACCTTTTTCCCCTGAGCTGAGTTAGATGATGTTTTTCTTTGACTCTCAAATAAAGTGCTGCAAGTTCATAATTTGTACAGAAAGCTTTACATAAATCCAAGTTTGGTACTATGTGCTTTTTCCTTGTCCATTTTTTTATCATTATCAAACATCGGTGCTATGGATTAGTGCATCATCACAAAACCAACAAATTTGCGCTCTGGTATTTGAAAATCCAAGGCTTTGGCATTCCTTTTTGCTAGTAAATTGATAAAAATATAACCACTTATAAACAAAATAATCAGTTTGAGGGGCTTTGCTGATTGATCTTGCTATGGAATAGAAATAAGAGGCTGGAACTTAGGTATTTGTGCAGTATGGTTCTGTATATTTGCAAGCACTAAACAACAGTCCTGTGGTTCCTGGCACATAGTCAGACTCAAGCATTCCAGGAATCCATCTTCTTCATGTAAACTTGCTCTCAAAATTCTTTTTCAATATTAAACTACTTCAGTTGTATCTGACTCTTCTTTCTTTGTGAAATCCCTGCCTGTGGGATTTTTTTTCTTCCTTCTTTTTCTTATTTCCACACACAAGTCCTATTTCCTGGTGCTTGAAGTCAAGCACAAGAGAGAGCCTAGTCAACTGCATGGACCAGATTCTGCTCCAGCTTACAATGGTTCTAGTTATCCTAGCAGCCAGCTGTATGGAGAAACGTAACTACTCTTTTTATGCTGATCCTGCAAAAAGATATGTCCCATGGAGAGTGTTAAAGTAGGAAAAATAAGAGACAAAGAGATTATGCTCCTTACTTTCAACTAGTAGTGCAGCAGAAAATAAAATGCTGAGGAAACTCACTCACTTCCGAGGTAAATATTGAAGCTGGTAAATGTTCCTTAACCTGCCTTCAACTTTGCTGTGACTTCAACGAATTTCATTCAGAATTGCACACAACAAAAAACAAGGCACTCCTGCCTTTTAATATCCTACTATGTAGCCCAAACTTATGTTTGTCACTAGTTAGCTCTTCAAAATCCACATGAAAGCATGTATCCACGTAAATAAGCCCTGAAATGCACTGAAAGAATGAATTTTTGAAAAAAAGGTTTTTATAAAAAAAGAAGTTACAAAGTTGTTTCTAATATCTCAGTTGTATGGAAACCACACACAAGACTTAATGTATGAGATTGTGAAAATGTGCTTACAGAGAAACTACTATATTATGAATGTAACTGTTCATCCAAGGTGCATTAAAAAAAGATAACCTAACTAAATCACAGCTCCACTGAAAACGGTTTGTCGCTGATTTAAAAATACTGAGATTTCATCCATTTTCAGTGATTTTGAACTGTAATTGACCACAAAAAAGAAATTATCTATATTTTTACCATGTCTTTCAGAAACACAAAAATATTATATGTTTCTTAAAAACTGCATGTTTTACTATCACAATACAGTATCTTAAAATATAAAAACCTAATTCAGAAAGTTATTTTTTCGTTCATTCATTCATTCGTTCATTCATTCATTCATTCAGTTGTTCTCATACACTTATTTCTAGTTTGATTTTAATTTTTTTTACATTTAGTTACATAATCCCTTAAGGAGATGTCAAAAAAAAAAGTCAAGTTAATATGTTCCATTTTAGAACTTGCTTTTCCCTAAAAGGTGTTATTGTACCTTAAAAACAAAAATCATATTGTATATAATTAACAATTAAGATTAAATAAAACTACAAATCTGATATACCTTTAACATGTAAAAGATCGGCTATATCTTTTATGCAAAAGACACAATTATAGGATATAAAACATTCTCATCATATCATCTCTGGACTGGTATTTTAACTGGGAGGTGCTGGTGTTACAAAAACTAGATGTGAGTTTCAAGGTGAACTCAGTATCTCACTGAATACTTGGGTGACATCTTGTTTAGAAATCAGTCTCAAACCTCAAAAAGTTTTACAAATGGAGCCAACTAGGTGATGGCTAAAGCAGTACAAGTTAGGTGTAGCTGCCTTTGTCAGATACCTTTTTCTCTGTTTTGGCAACAATAACGCTTCCTACAAAAATCAGGCCTAAAATCATGAAGATGTGCCTGTGTCGGGCTTCTCTTTATACCAGAATTTGATTTTAAAACTAACTTTTCTTACATCTGGGATCTTCAAGAGCAGAGTCTGTGCATTTGATCAGAACACTTTTCTGACGGAAGAAAGAAAGCAAAGAAATGGTAAGAACATTAGCCATTTTATAGTGTTCACACTAAAAGAAGATGGAAGGGGGGCTTTCTACAGATTCATTCTGAAGTGAAGTACCCTATGATGCAAAAGGAAAGGAAACATTATCTACCTGCAGTGGAAAGAGATGGGGGGTATGGGGTTTTTCTTTTGCTTTTTGCTTTTTGATTGGTTGGTTGGTTGGTTGGATGGTTTGAGTGGGTGTTTTGTTTGCTTGGTTTGGTTTGTTTATTGGGATTTTTTTGAGGGATGGTGTTGATTGCACTGAGTTATAGAACCAAAGTAAATCCCATGGTATACACACATGCTACTAATACCAAGCACTTTCTCACAAATGCAGATCTTGAGAAAATCCCTCCAGAGGCGTTTCAACACTACATGTCAATAAGAATTTCTGTAAGAGCCACAATTTCATATAAACTTTTAATGTACTTAATGAACCCTATTTTTTTCACCTCTTAGAGCTTTAGGCGTATTCTGCATCCAAAATTTTAAAGCGGTTATAAGACAAGTATGTTTCTGACACTCATGACTGTCTCATGTTGTCCGGCTGTGTCTCTGCATTACATGCATTTACCTCTAGCTTTCTACCTCTAGCTCACGTATTTACAGAACACTTGGAGTACATAGTACACTTGGAGGTGGCCCAGGAGACACAGTCCTGTTCCATGTCTCTTCCCTGGCAAGTAAACCAACCTCCCAGGTAAAGATCACCAGATACCAAACACACACACGTTACTGTACCGTACACCCACTCATTTAATGATGACTGGTGCAGGGAATCTTAAACGCCAGAACTGAGGAAAACTGAATTTAATGTACTAATACAATCAGAAAAAAAAGTCAAAAAAGCTTGTCAAGAACCTCCTCCTCTTTCCACTGCACTGAATTTAATGTACTAATACAATCAGAAAAAAAAGTCAAAAAAGCTTGTCAAGAACGTCCTCCTCTTTCCACTGCACTGATATTTGACAATATCTAGAAAATCAATTTCTATTCATAACGAAATTAAAACCCAAGCAGAAGAAAAAAAAAGTCAAAGCAGTCTGTCTCAGTCAGATTTCACATTGTGTCAGTAAAATTCAGGAATATGTACATAAAAGAAAGAAGGAATTCAGAGAAATAATGAATAGTCTCTTAGAAAAAGCTTCCTAAAGTTTAATCAAAATTCAGTATACAGTAAGATTCCCTCAGAGACAACACACTTTTAAAACATCTGTGGAAATGATCTCTTGCTTGACTCATTTTGTGAAAAGAAATAATGACTTTCAGCATTTTTTCTAGGCAGGCATAATGACTGTGAAAACATTCCCAGCAATTCTATGCAGTAATGATGAAATGACCTTTAAAGGTCTCTTCCAACCTAAAGTATTCTATGGTTCTATGAAAAACCACAAAGGTAGAGATTGATGCTTCATAATTTCTGCTGGGTTTTACCTTTCTTTACATCATGAAACCAAACTTAAATAGTAGAAAAAATGTGCACACAGCATACATTTGCAATAGTAACCACATCCTGACTCAGCACTGTTGCAGAATATAAAACTTTGAAGAGAGACTTGGCTGTAGCACTGTCATTTGTGCAGACACAGCACAAGGTCATGAGTCAAGCAAAATGGCTGTCATTGTTATTACCACCAAGAAAATTAATTATTCAAGCTGTGATGGCTGCAGAAGAGCTGTGCTTTGTCTTGTGTATGGCCAGGTTTTTCATGGTAAGGAGTAAGGAAATTTCTTCATCTTTATGGCATGCACAAAAGGGTCAGGCACAGCTCTAGGTCCCAATTATAAGAAGAGGGGAAAAGATGTCATAGAGGAAATTTTATGACTCCATGGTTGCATTGGCTAGTAAGATATTCAGTTGCCTATCTAACCTAAATTGTAGAATAAAACGAGGCTGAGATAACAAGTAAATGAGCAATAATAGAGGAAGTAATAATTTAATGTTTGCTAAGAAATATTACTGTATTTGGTGTTCATTTAGAACTGACAAATGCAACAACAAAACCTTTTGTGAAAACTTAATCTGGTACACTTAATGGTGTTTCATTTTCTATGAAAGAGAAAATCTGACCTTTTTCCTAGTGCCATTCTTTATTAACAGTTTCAAAATTATATCTTAATGAGCAATCATTTTTTCTTACAAATGTTATTGGAAATAATCATGATTATGTCAAGTAGAGCTATAGTGCAGGATTTCTATTTTCAAAATTGGAACTTAAAAAAGATTGTTAAAATGTAAAAGCAAGATATGATTTTTTAAAAACTCTATATGAGTGTCTGTGTTCTGTTTCAGTCGGCACAGATCGTCAGCTGTTTTTTTGCGCTATTACATCAGCTGCAAAATCATGGTCCAGCTACTAGAGTGTGGGCTGAACATAGCCTATCGGTCAGAGATGTCTCTGCCTTTGCCTGTGTGTCCTAAACGAGTGTGCTGCCAACCATACAAGAGGTTTTAAGTGTACAGCCAAGAGGAAACTCTCTGCCGGTGTGTCAAGTGCGAGGATTTCCACAGCTGGGATTTGATCCTGTCGATTAGACCGTGCTGATTAAAAAGCAGTGTCTGCTCAATCGTTTTGAATTTTTAACACACTGACTCTACATTAACATTTAATTAGATCTTGATTGTATTTACTAGACTTTAAGGTAAAACTTTCAAGTTAATGTTTAATAATAGGTACATGGAAAAGTAAACTTGCTTCTTTAATACAATTTTGTCATTCTGCTTCATTGTTTTTTCCCAGAAATGTGATTTTTCACCAAAGAGGAGTCATTATAAGATTATATCACCTGCATTCTTCCATTTCTAAAAACACATGCAGTTACTTTTTTATTCAGACGTATATTCTGACAGAATATAAACTTACTGTATTTGGATACTGGCATGCAGCCACAAGACTTAGCAGGTACTTCACTGTCTATCACACTAGGAGGAGCATCAGGGGATGTGCTGCTACTGCTGCTCCCTGGTTGGGAGCTCTGCGTTCCATGCTCATTACTAGGAGATGCGACAGGCAGCTTCCCAAAGCGGTAGTACTGTTTGGCAGGTACAGAGGCTAAACATGATTTACCCTCCCCTTTTAGCTACTGGAGGGAGGCAGAAATGACAATAACTCAAGTAGCACAAGGTTTTCTGTCGGAAGATAGTCTGGAGTACCTGGGCAAATGTGTTATTTGATGCTTTGGATGAGGCCAAAGGAGGATTCTATACAATCCATCTATGGGTGAATACAGCTCTGCTGCCCAGTAGCCTCATTAAGGATTCAAATTGTACTATACGTTACAGTTTTTATCTATGTGACAGATTTCAGTTCCTGATTATCCTCCACAAGCAAGCCCAACAAAGACTGTGGGATTCCTTATGTGGGAATCCAAGGACTGCTGCAGAACACAACTGCCTCTGTGACTCATATCGTCTTTTTTTTGCCCCCTCCCCAGCCTTGTGTCTGACTCCCACTGAGGCACTGCTCAGCTCTGCTGTTCATCCTTGACATTCATTTGAAAGCAGGCAACAAAGATGATCAACTAAGAACTGATGTAGAAGTTTGTATTCCCAACAGAAAGAGAAGTTGTCGCATTAATCATAAGAACAAGGAGCAGTGTAAAAGTGGTAGCAGTGTAAAAATGACAGTCATGTGGACAATGTAACCAGGTAGATGGGGCAAGAAAGGGCACTTCCTATTGGCTGTGTTGTCTGGTTTGCACTCAAACTGATCTTTAAACCTGAACATCCTACAGGTAGAGTGATGACACCCATTAACCTCCACGTTATTGTGAGGTAATGAACCACTTTCGGATTTCATCATCTCCTGTGGAAACACTCAAGTTACTGCAGATTGTCTGAGTGCAGGGGTGTGAAAGATCTCATTCTGTATTGCATAGCCTGGAGAGATCGAGTATGACACCACAAGACTGTCACTAATTTATATAAATGTAACACATGTTTCTGTATTTGTCTGATAATAATCTGTTTTAGTACTGATACTCTGGATGGGGAAAAATGTTTTTTTCTGTATCTGCAGCAACTTATTATTTAATATCACAGTAATAGTAAATTTTCAAGAAGGCATTTTTCAGGCTTCCAAAAGGTTTTGTGGAACTTGTAAACACATTTTTTTTTTTATTCGACCTGAATATAATATAAAAAACCAGAACTAGTGCAAACTAAGAATTTTTAACTTTTTTCCCCTGTACAAAGAAACCTACTTTTATAAAAAATAAAAAATAATTTTTTTTTATTAAGTTAACGTGTAGAAGTGTCAGCCAGTAATCAGGACTCTGCAATACATACCTGTAGATACACACTGTAAGTACTTCTCTAGGTTTACATATACAGATGAGTAGTATTAACAACTGCATTAAGAATTAGTGCAGCCTAGTTTATACATGTGCAGGAAATCTGTGAACACCTGTCTGCTATTCAGTCTCCTTTCTGAATTACATTTCTCTGATGATATCTTCTCCCTCTAGTTTCTCAAAACTTAAAAAAACTTAAAAAAAAATACCCTAAACTACTCAACTGTGATTTTGCAGCTAACCCCTGTAAATTTTATTATCTACATAGATTTGATTGGAAAAATAAGATGCAATGGGATATATGAATAATATTTCTATTGATCTTGTTAAGTTCTGGGACATATGGAAACTCTGAATCTCTGCTCATGAGGTTAATAAAAAATGCCCTGTCTTCACTTCTACCAGCCTGATGTCTGCAAACTTACTAAACTTTGCATCTTCTGCATCTCTGTGTGATAAAGAGGTGAGCTGCTGAACAGATGGTGAATAAATGACTCTCACTTTTGCTACTTTCACACTTCCCAGAAGCAAAGCTGACAAATTGTATTTGGAGCCTGGAATGTGATTTCTTTATTTAAACTGTATGCTTAGCACTAACAAGGGAACACTCAGGAACATTAATTCAAACATTCAGAGTGTCTCACTGGGAACTGTGTTCAGCCTTTTTTGAGAATTTCTTATTTCCAGAAAATAATCTTCATTGTGTTTTTCTGCTAAAAACTTAGTCACCATCTCTTCATTCCAGTGTCAAAAGTTACTAATGTCACTGTTTATATCTATACATATGTGCATAAATAAATAGATGCATCTATGCATTCTGTATGTAGCAGATAACTCTTGAGAGAAATGATATTTCTGTACTGGAAAATGTAGTCCAAAAACTGCAATACGTTAATCCAAATAAAATACCTAATTCTTCAGGGAAATGCATTCTTTTTCCTTTGTCTTTATCATAATGTTCTGTTTCATACAATGCATATTTGTACTGCCTCCATCCACAGTGAATTCAGTATTCTAACCCTTCAAACCATTAGCTTAATAATGTTATGTTCTGCTTCACTCGTCTTTACAGTGCTACTGGTTTTACATTGTTTCATTCCTCTTTGATCCCCATTCACATCCCTCAAAGCACATTGCCCTGTCACCAAATCCTTCTGCATCCATCACCTGTTTGTTTTCTATTTCCTATCTTCTACAGACAACACTTTCCTCACCTTTTCTACGTTTGTTACCAGCTGAGCTAATTTAGATTTCAAAAGTGTTTGGCATCATGTAAGGCAAAGGACTGAATTAGGAACAGAACTTCTGCTGCACTTCTCTCTTTGTGGTACACCTCTCGGCACTGAATTATTCCTACTGGAAAGGTATTGGGGCACATAGAAAAGAAGTGAAACAAAATGAAACAAAGCTCGTGTTGTGGATATTTACTGGACTTGCCAGTTTTCTCAAAAGGTAGGCATTGTAAGGTCCTACAATTCTGGTTGTAATCTATTCTCCTCCATTCTTCTCAAACACAGATACTCCAGGATACAATTTCAAAAATCTGTGTATAGTAATTCACTGCTAGAACATCTTGCTGCCATCAAGGCTTGAGTTCTTAACAGAGCTGAGAAAGTAGAATGACACAAGTGGGATTAATAATTAATCAAAACAATCTCTGTGACCATGACTGTTTTGTTCAGAAGGAGAACAATATAGTACTTCACAAAGGACAGGTCTTTGTTGTTCACTTTTTTACAACACACCACATAAACAGATTGAAGTTCAGACACCTCAAAACAGATAATACTCATTTTTTTTTGTGTTAGTCATAATTCAAAGTAAGCTTGTTTTCTGGTTTTGATTTATTCTCTTTATTCTATCCTGGTTTACTTAACCATTTAAAAATTCCCATAACAGTAGTAGTTTGAAAGCTAGCAACTAGAAGCATAAAATCTGTACATATTTAAAGGCAGAGATGTTATAGCAAGGGTCAGAACAAAGTTTATCTATATGTCACCTACGTAGCTAAGAAGATTCTGTTGCACAGTGTGTATAATTCAAAAAAGTGAAGCAGAACTTCACTCAGTACATGTAGAGCAAGTTGCTTCCTTGGCACATGTTTCCTGCATTAAATGCACAGGTTTACAAATATGACTTGGATAATGCATATGAAAATAATGCTGCATAGAAGAGTTCAATACCATTAGAAACATGTAAGAACATAATAATATTTGATGAATTTGGTAGATGGCAAATTAGAATTGATCTTCAACTGTAATACGGTGAAAAAGCCTGTGATTTTGTATGCAAGGCAGAGTTATTTCACAGCCGGAATGGCCAAGAAAAATGATCACGTTGGTATAACTTGGCTAATTCAGCATGCATCTGAGAAGTACACATAGAAGGGGAAAAAAGACTGTGCAAGTTGCTGCAAAGTATCTTATTATAGGAATAAAATTAAATAAGCATAGTAAAGTCTGAGCTACATTATAATATAGATCTGTTATGTCTAAGGATGTAATGGAAACCAACAATAACAGATCAGCTGAATAATTTAGGGTTGGACTGGACATCACACTTAAAAACATAGTATATCATAGACAAACAATCTTGCTTTGGCAGAGGACTGTACAAATGACATAGTAGGTCTCTTCCATTACTAATTCTTTTCATTCAGTGCTCTTTGTAGACCAATGTTAAGTACCTCTAAAAGGCACTGGAAAGATTAGACCTCCATTTACTTCTTGTCTTAAAAGCTAATATTCGATCACAGAGCAGTGAGATACCATGTCTATTAGCTGATGTTGTTTACCCTGGAATGAAAGAATATTTAAAGACAATGGATAAAATAAGAGTTTGTAATCAATCAAAGTGAATTACTCCAGGAGTTTATGCCAACACACTAACACTCTGTCACTTAAGATGACTAATGTTTTAGGAACAGTTATGGTTGATGAGTTATCATTTCATTAAGAAGCATCAAACAAAAAATGAATCATCTATTCTGGCTTCAGAAAGAGTTAAAAATGCAATATTTGGGTTTACTCCTTTAGCAAAATGATAGCCATCTCAAGACAACTATAAATATATTTGTATACTTTGTACACTTTATATCCTGCTCTTTCAGGTAGTATACAAAATCACATGAGGAAAACTCCAAAAAGTGTGTACTTAGAACATTTCACAGGGTTTCTTCCAGGTGACAGGATAATTAGGTACCTCTGACATCCTAAAATTCAGGTTAGGGGAACATATTTCACCCTGTTCCACATTTTCCCCTGTTCCACAATCTCCTAAAATTTATTCATGTAAAATTTGTATAGTTTTGCATTTATTTTGCTGAAGTATTGTAATGTATAAACAGTTTCAACAGATTCGTAGTTAATTCAATGTTTAGAAAACATTCAGGCATATTGTAAATGTTTTTTCTTAAAATGCAAGGGATTATTTTCCTAGTTAAATTATTAATTAATGAGTTAAATGTTTTGTTTATAATGTATTTATTTCCTTTGTTAAACACAGAAATTTAAAAACATTGTGGGTTTTGTATGCAGTTTTAAATAAACATTCCTGTTTGTTTTCATAATGAAGCCTTAGTTTTAAGTGTGAAATGTAATAGATATTTTGACTTTTTTTTTTTTAAATTAATGATAAATAATTATACTTTTACTCCCCAAGGCACAAGTCAATTTTAGTAGAAGCATTATAAATACTGTGAAAGAGCAGGTACCTTCTCTGACCAAGTACCACTCCAAAATTTAAAAGAGATAATCACGATTTCTTTCCTTTTGTTTTGGAAAAGAAAAAAGTAAATTCCACACTTGATGCAATGCATGTTCACTTGTCCCAGGACCAGATATTTAAATTAAATAAACAAATTATGTTCTCCTGCCCTGCAACCTGCAGCTGAAATACACATTTTTTTTCTCTCTTCAGAGGAAGAACCCCCTGTTTCAGGATTCCTTTCAATGATAAGGTTTGCCTTTCTATCTTTGCCTTACAATATTGCCTTATCATCTATGTCTTACAACACTTACCCCTACCCCGTAGGTGAAAAGGCTTAGGGACCTTTCTGTCAAGGTGTTTATAGTATCTGAGGGGAATTTGCCATTCAGTATACTTATTGAGACAAGATTCAAGATGGTTTGATAGGAACAGTAAGACAGAAGAGAAAATTTAGCACTTAGCAGTTATGCTGAAACGTATGCAAGTTTTGAATAGAATTTTGCTCTTTGAGCTAAAGAAAACAAGATCCTGAAACTGGAAGTATTTTATTTACATGGAGGTCACATAATGTAAAGGGTCAATTAATGTCAAGTTATATGATGACTGGCTGGATTTTCCTCTCTGCTCTGCAGGGCATAGTATTAAACTGAAAAAAAATATAAAAATACTAAAAACAAGAAAATAATTCCTTTGGAGGGTATTTTAAATCTGCAATATGTTTTTGTGTCAGGGCAGTTATGCTTTCACAAAATTTTGTTAGTCTAATTTTATATACCAAATTTACTTAACACAAATGTAATTTTTTTGTCCCTAATAGAGTGTCTCCGAAAGTTAACTAAAATCTGAATGTCATGATCTTTATATCAACAGTTCTTAAAAAAAAATCCCTTGAGAGTTACTAAAAATGCCCAAGTGAAAGTGTGTTACCTACTATATGCACATGCATACACACACATAGACTTATTTCAAACCAGAAGTTTTGTTAGCAGAAGGAAATTAAAACAATACAGACTTGAAAATATAACGGACTTCTATAATCGACAGAAAAATAGGCAAACTGCAGCATTGATTGTAAATTCCAGGTTGTTTTCTTTATTATTTTTTTAAGGAATCACAATTTCAGAGACTGAATTAAACACACAAACAAAACAAATTAGTGAAGAGCTACTACAGGACTTCTCCTGGCATGGTATGACCCAGTATAGGTATCTCTCCAATCAAAAAATATGATGCATATATAGACACTAATTTGACTAGAAGAATATTTAAAAAAAAAAAAAGAAAAAAGGAAGTTTTTGCCTCACTTCTTTGGAAAGCAAAAGTAAAAAATAGTTACCTTTCAGATTTGGTCACTATTATTGAATAAAGAAGTGTATTACCCACAGTCACTGATGAAAAAAATTGCAAGAACTTGACAACTGACTATTGCTTAAAAACAGAGTAAATTATACCTGAAGAAGAGCAGTCATTTCTCACAAAACAGAATATTGACTATTTTCAGGAAAGAAAAGGTTTAATCTTCTAAGAAATTATAAAAAGACCATAGATCCTTCAAAAAGAGAAGTAACTCTAGGGAAGAATGTAAACTTTTTAAGATTTATGAGCCAATCAATGACAGCCCTTGAGGGATGAGAACAAAAATAGTAGTCATTGCCAAAAGGTTTAAATTATATCTTTTAAACTTGCCGAAGAATGTAAAGGAAAGAAACCTTTGAAATCTGAAGAATTGTTTCTGACACAATTCAGGATTGAACTGGGCCATACAAGTAGAATAAAACATTGGACCATTAGGCTTTAGAGAAAGTCAAGAGAAGAACCATCACACTTTCTGTGATGTTCTGTGATGTTCTGATGCATTTGGAAAATATTCTCCATGCTTCCTCAGATCTGATACAGTAGTATTTAAGGTATTTTGGGACCTGTTTTTTCTCCTTCCTGCATTCTGTATACCTGTAGATGCTAGCAGGACCCCTACCCTTACCCCTACCCCTACCTTGATGATAAATATCTCTGGTATTTAAGCTAAGATTTGACTCAGCTGCCAGCTGCTGTGAAAGAAACATACTTCAGTGAAATTTGATCATATGGTATTTATTAATGTATTATTAATGGAGAGATGAATGGTTTCAATAATAATTCTTAGTATTTTTCACTCCCTACAAGGGTAAAATAGACAGCTCCATTAATCCGGGTTATTTTCAATGAGCTACACAAAATGCTACGTGGGCCCCTTACTTCCGTCACATCATCCCACAGCAAGAAAATATGATATGGTAGGGATTTGTCTTGATTTATCTCATATGAAGAATAGGCCCAAAGTAGACATAAAACTTCCTTTCTTTACTGTCTTCTGATTGTTTCACTGAATTTATATGACTTTGGTGCATTAATAATCAGACTTTGAGAATTCCCTGATATATCAGCTAGTTATCTCCAAGAGACTTCTGTAAGTATGTAAATATGTTAGCCTGTAATAACATTCATGTGCTTGGATTAGAAAACTAGTTCTGTTTTTTGATGTGTTTACTAACTGTGTGCCCAGACCATATCCTAATGCTCAATATAAATTAAATTGAGTATTGTTATTTTTATTACTACATGATGTGAACAGGGTAGAATATTCAGACTTTCTAGAATGACTAAAACCTGGGACATCTGAGAGAAAAAGTCTGACAATTATCTGACCAGCAAGACTTTTACTCCTTTATGATAGCCTGTCAGTGTAAAGTATTTGTTTATGCCATAGATACACTCATGACTTTTTAAGGTAACACAAATGATGGCATAAACTACAGGAACTTTTTAGGCTAGATTCTGTTCTTCATAACTAATAGAAGCTCCATTAGAAGCTGCTCTAAGTGCCAGAATCCCACAGTGAGAGGCCCTCTGCCCACTGAATTTTGTTGATGCTACAATTGTATGTTCCCATGGATTTCAAGGAGGACTAGAGTGATTTAGGATTCATGTTCACAGCCAGCATCCTGATGGGTCACTATGCATCTGCATAACTTTTCAAATTGCAGTTCTGTCCACCTCTGGCTTTGCCTACATTTTAGCTTTTGATGATACAGCTATCAATCAAGAATGAGTAAAAAGAAATTTAAGCTAATCTCTGGGAAAAGATCTTCCTCTTAAAACTTCACAGGCTTACGGGAAGATTTCCAAATATGTTTAACGCCTCTGAAGATCTGTCCTTAATGTAAAGAAGCAGACTGGAAACTCAAGTGCAAAGCACAGAGAGAAGAGACACACTTAGAGAATCACAAAGATAAGTCAAAATTCACTTCTAAGTCATAAGATGCTAACGACATGGCAGGTTGCTCTGCCCCATGCACACACTTTCCAGCTCAAAGATATTAATAAAAGTCTAGCATTTGCTCAGATGGTGTAAGAAGAGTGGAACTTATATATCATCGTGGTGATCTGTAAGCTACAGCTAGCTTCAGACAACAAAGCATTGTAGAGACAAAACAGGATAAAGTATTGAATTTCATTATTTAATACCCAGAAGGAGGTTTTCCATGGATTTCTAAAGTCAGTCCAGATTTATCAATATTTCTCTGCATAACCCTTTCATTTTTCTGACTGATCCTGTGAAGGACTCTTCATTCCTGGTGAGTCTGACCTAAGCTTACAGAGTTACAAGATCCATGGCAACAGGACAGATGGGGATGAAGCACCTGATTGTAGGGACCCCAAGAGTGTCTTAAGGCCGTTCTTTGATAGGTCATGACTGATATTGACTGAAAAACTCACAACATGGGCGTGTTTGAGGACACTCTGGACTGAGAACTTCTCTGTTTGCTGAGAATTTAAATACTATTTTAAAATTAAAAAAAGTTTCCTACAAGGTTGTAAGCTTGCTGTTTGCCCCACTCTAGTTACTAAATATGCAAGATTTCAAAATTCAATAAAATCTCCTTTTGAAGAAGAGACAATGGGCTGGATGGAAGGATCTACAAAGGACAGTAAGCGAATCTCTAAGCGTATATTTTGGACATTAAAATAAATAAATAAACACATAAATGAAATAAGTAGACTGTTACCAATTTTGCCAGCAAAAGGTCAAAGTCTTTCAAATGAAAAGCACTGATGCATCAAGGACAAACAAACAGACTGCCTTGCAAACTATGTGGATTTCTATGGGAGTTTATTTGTGTATATCCTGGGGGATCTACAACACATTGAAAGAATGCATTTGAGCCTTGTATCCTAAATGTGTCTGTTGCTAGGTGATGTAATATCCTTGTAACCCTAAGAACTTGAAGGACAATTGCATTCAGTGACATTTCTGTTGCCAGCAGCAAGCTACTGAAAAAGTGGAATTGAAGAATTTTTTTAGTTGACGTTTGTTCTTGAAAACTTTTCCGTTCAATACTTTTGAACTAATGCAGTAGACTTTTAATATTATTTTTCTCCTAAAAGCACAGCTATGCTGTTTTCACTCTTGAAATATTAGTCTTATCAAATGCCCTTTGGAAAGATTCAGCATTTAGTTTTAAACCAAGCTCTCGATTTAATCCCATATTGGAGGGAAAACAGGCTCTTCAGTTACAGAACTTACACTGGGAGGAGTTATTCAACACTTGGCTGTGCAGTAAGCCATCCACTGCAGGGCTTCAAAGGTCCTGATTATTCTCCAATTTGTGTGTTGGCTGGGAAAGAAAGTAGAAGGAAGAAGATTATGATAAAGGTGGAATGATAATAGCAGAAAATGAATGTTGGCAAAAGAGTCAAATTTAGTTTAAACTTCTCTAACAATGGAATTAAAAAAAAAAATATTGATTGGTTTTGAACGTAACGTTTCACAGGAAGAAACACCAAATATCTGCAAATCTGCAGTATGCTATTCAAGATATCAAGACCGACATCCATATCATAATATCAAAAGTGGGCAGAATGCTGAGTGAAAAACACTAAAATGAAACTAGTAAGTGGATCATGCCTTATAGAGGACCTCACAGGGGAAATAAAAAAATCTATAAACTAATTAAAGAAATTGCAATCAAGCAACATCTCACCAATGTTCCTGCCAACCCACCAGAGTTCTACTGATGTAAGAGCAGCTGTGGAACAGAAGTGAGAGAATAATTTCTTTATTATCTCAGTTGTCTATTATGGAGCTCTTGTGTGTGAGAGAAATTCTATGAAAAATGTAACTAACAAAGTACTTTTTTCCTCCTATGCTGTTAACTGGCTACATGAATCTGGTGTCTTTAAAGATTTATGTTACAAAGACCTGAAATGATCTTTTTAGGACTATGAAAGAAAAATGTAATAGTGTTAATGATTGGATAGAGCTTATTTTCTCTTTTTGGTGTTATTGTAGTATTAAAAACAAAGGGGGGAATTCCATTTTTTAGGACATTTACTTAAAATTTATCTTTGTTTTGGTGGTTAAAAAACTTCAATAATCACTTGGTAGCAGTCTCTGATATTTTTGTATGTTTTTCTGAGTCTGAGCTGGATCCAAGTAAAGAAGAGGAGAAAAAGAGAAAGTAAGAGAGGAAGATTTTTTTTTTCTAAATGTTTAGAAAATTTCTGTTTGTTTTGATCAATGTTTCAGGACTTTTCTGTTTTACTAAGTGAGTTGGTTGACCTTACTGAAGAAAAAAATCTGATTAAGGCATTGTCTTCCATGCCCTCAAGTTTTTCAAGTAAATGGTTAATTCAGGATCAAATTATCTGATCTAATGAAGATTACAGAGATCAATGAGAAAATATCAATAAGACTGAGAATATTCTTCAGTTACAGTTTTTTCCTGGTTCAAGTGACATTCAAAGCTCTATTGTCAGGGCTGCTGACTCAATTTTTATAATGCTACTGTAGCATATAGATTATTTAAAACTTTATGACTACTAACAACAGCTGCTTACTTTGTAATATCACAATTTTTTTTCCTCTTTATCACAAAGCTCATTTAACAATGTATTGAAATGATTTGCCTCTTTGGTTTAATAAAAATTTCTTCATAACAAATTAAAAAATGTAAAAACCTTAAGTTTTCTTAAAAAAGTGTGGGTTCAGCTGTCTGTCCTGTTTTCTTTATTTAATAATTGCAGCATATTTCCTTAGTTTTCTTTCTGTATTGTTCCTGAAATACTTGTTATCATATACTTCAGTTGCTGTCTGGGTGTGAAGGACTGTACGTAAAGACTGTTCACAAGGGAAAAGTACCGTTCAGAAAAAGTCCACATTTCTTGCGGATGTTAGAACATGACCTGAAACATGAGCATGACGCCGAGATGTCCAATCTTGCTATTTGGTATGGCAAACCCTGAAGTTTCAGACCCATGACTGTCTGGTAAAATGGTCACAGAAAAACAATGTAGCAATGCTTATACTCAGTAGAATATGAAATAGTTGTGTAAAATTAAACTCTGTAAAGGCTTTTCAGTATACTGGAAGCCAATCTGTGATAGAGAGCATGATTATTTACTGGATTTGTTTACAGTTTATTGTGGCTTCCTGAGCTCCATTGCCAACTTCATTTCTGGCGAAATTACATTCCCTCGGGATAATTGCTCATTCTCTAAGAACTGCTCCTACATTTTGGTCTGGGTTTCAGGAAAGCACGCAGAGCAAGATTACATGGAAAGCAGAAAAACTACACTACTGGAAATAGACGTGGTGGGAGGCAGAATGGATGTATTAGCTCAAGAGACTATCACTATAGCAGTCTTAAAAGGCAGTGGAAAGAATGAGACTTTCCTAGGAGATCAGCACAGCCTTTCTGCAGGGCACAGTGTAAAGTTTAATTCAGGTACAACTGAGTACTGCTTGACTGAAAAGTAAGTCTGGAGAACATAAATACCTCTCTAGAGGACTCTAACTGTGGTTAGGAAGGGAAGATTTTCTTATTTATTTTTTTAAATTAATATGCATTATATCCTGTTGCATACTAACATTTCTAGATTAAAACTTTAATAATAAACACTAATTTTAGAGACTTCTATACAGAGTATACCAGTATACCAGAAAACTCTAGAAAATACCTGAACAAATTGTACCTAATATCTCTCACATAATCCAGTGACTTACCACACCATGAAATCAGTCTGATTAGGTGACAAATCTTACAAGGCTTGGGAGTCTGATAATAACTTAGGGTAGAGCTAAACACACTGTTTTTCTTAACTTTTTGTCATGTGAAGACCCATGTTTATCTATTCCTTTTACTAGGTGAATCTTATGGTAGAAGAAATCTGCTGGATAATAGAAAATGATTTCACATATTTACACAGTGCACAGGTAGCACTCTTACCTGCTCTAATATCAAATGTACCACATCTACCTCTCGGATAATTACCGTGCTTGTGCGATGCTGCCTTCAGCAGTACTTTTCTTCTGTGTCGAGCTATTTTTTAGCACTGCTTTTGACATGGGTCCATTTATCCTGCTCCAGCTACTGTTGCATAAGCTTTTCACACAGGCACAGGTACTTTGCTTTGCTATCTGGGTTCAGCAGTTTTCAGATAACAGTTGTTCTCACTGGCAGGGAAACTGCAGAGGCAGATGTGCTGGTGCCTGCATTAGAGAGCTTACAGAGAAGTTTGTGAATGCCAGTGGGACACCTTCAAGGGGGCTGGATGCAGACATGTAGATGGACATAAAAATATGCCCTCTCTAGAACAAGGGCAATCTTAATTCCTCAATTGCACTGTATAGCCGTGTTGGCACGTGTATCACATAATGACAAAATCCCTCCATTTTCTTCTAGGTGATAAGTTTGTATTCTTATTGTCAAATACTCTCACAAATAGGTGTTCTGTGTACAGCAGAGTAAGCTATGAAGGAAGCAGCAATAAGAAAAACTAAACTGACATTGCATGAAGAAGCATTTTCTACCTTTCACTTTATGTACTTTGCAAATATGCAAGGGTAAATTCTTCATTTAATCATCATTATACTGGTAATTCCGGTTTTCATTTATTTCAGGTCTTTTTCCTTTAAAGTTTTAGATCGGAGTTTGCATAAGAGTGGTGACACTGACATTGTTTTCTTTAATATTATAATTTTTCAACCACTGTAATTTGGTTAAAAGAAATGATTGCCTGAAATGGAATTCGGGACATTATTACAACCCAAAACTTAGGATTTCGAGATCTGTAGAAAAGCAAGTTTATAAAATCTTTGAGAGGTGCTTTCTAAATGCCATTTAATAACCAATAATAATTCTCAGTTTATTTAGTTTTCTGTGAATCATGTTTATTCTTGACATATCCTTAATGAAATCATTATACTAAGAGGAAACTGAATTGCCATGCTCTAAGAATTTTCTGAACTAACTTCTTTCTTACTACAAGAGTGTTGCCAGCTCGTTAGAGGGGAAATGCCAGTGCCTTCAACTTGTGTCAGGATTGTACTTGTCATTTATGGCCACACACAGATGTGGGAATTGGAATTCTACTTACTTGTTGGTGAACACTGCTCATCTTTACTGCCAAGGCAAGGTAGGATCCTTTCTGACATCTACTTTCACTGATTCTTCCTTACTTTGTAATGGGAAGTCTTTCAGAATTCTTGAAAACATAGTAATTGACTTTTTTTGGGTGCTTTATCATGTTTGAGGCAGAAGCACAGAAAACCTTCCTAGCTCAGATTTCCTTCTTCCGACCAGTATTTGAATTCTCTGATTTCAGACAGTGCTATGTTTCACTTGAAGTTTAGGGTAATATCTATAAAAAACTTGATAAACCAAGTTTATCAGTCCTTGATCTTGGCTTCTACATACAAGTTATTGTGCAGTAGTATTATAATTCTGTACTGATGATATAACCTGTCTCATACTGTATTTCATTTTTCCTACCAGAGAATGACAGGATGATAGCTTTCCAAATAAGTACCTTAAATATTTTCAGGATGAGTTGAAATATCTTGCTATATTTTCTGGAAAATAACACAGACACAATGATACTTTTACATCCTGCCTTCCTTATCTGTACAATCTAAGTTTACATTTAAAAAAAAAAGTATGCTGTACTATACACACAGTGAGAGTGCTTGACACAGTTCAACCTTTTTTGTATGTTTTGCTATTCAGTTAGTTAAGAGTGGCACTTTAAGTTTCTAATCATGAGTTTCTGAATAAAACAAACATTGAAACGTCATCACTGGTTTGGATTCAAAGCTTTGTATTTTGAACATTTAGCAAGTTCAAAGATGATGATTATAAATGAAGTTCAGCGTAATTCACCTTGAGTATCAGACCACCATGCACATCTTCAACTCTCTATTTTGAAAGAAAAGTCCAGACGTCCTGCTAAATATCTTTATCAATGGTCTAGTTGATATTGTGCTGTTCAGTCAAAGGCTGGACTTGATGATCTGGGAGGTCTTTTCCAACATATAATGATTTTATAATTCTAAGTCCAGAAAGCCTAGATGAATTCTACAGGGTAGCAAACTGCCAAAGTCTAAGAGATACAGAAAAAAAAATTCCAACTCTGCTGACTGTAAGAACCCAGTTGAGTACCTCAGGGGTTATGTTTTGAGTTTTTTCCTAGGTGTTCAGTGCATAGTTTCCTAAGAGCAGTACAAGGGAATATTATTACCTTTCATTCTCTATCAGGTGCTTTCTAGAGTATTTGCACTCTTTAGCTTGAAATAGAACTTAATAGATGACTGATTAAACATATATTCTAAGAGTTGCACAAATCTTTTTTAGATAGGAAATGCTATGCAATATAGTTACCTTGTGTGTAAATGACACCTGCCCCTATTACAAATTTCTTGTGAACTTTCGATGCATTGATCACGTATTGCTAAGAAATAAATGATCCAAACAAACATCTAGCCTTTCTCCAGTCATCCCTTAATGAAGTAATAGCAAGTCAATATTAGGTATTTTCTAATTTCTTAGATTTCTGCTGGCTGGGTTCCACACTTTGCTAGGACAGTAATGGACTGATACCATTATCTGTCATCAACCTTTAATGCCAGAAATTACTGTTTATGGCATGGAATACTAGAAGGGGAAGATGTTCCAATTATTTTTCCATTTTTTAACAGCTAATGGTCTGAGTAAATGAATTCAGGTCAGTTCTCATGAAGTGATTTTGTTCAGCAGAAACTACAGTCTTTGGCAGCAGGAAATATTTGGATAGACTAGAGAGAAAAAATGAATGTCCCCTCTACTAAAAACATGGGACAAAGGCCAAACTCCCCTTGAGTGGAAATTCCCCAGGTGCTTGGGATTTTATCCTAGTACAAAACTTGTATTTTTTGGCTTACTAAGCCTAACTAGGTTCCAGGCATCACCTCTAATTTAGCGTGTATTACCAAGGTTGGAAAGAGAGTTTGACTTCACAGTGCAGCTATCTCTGGCTGAAAAAAAATCTATCATCCCTCAGTTCTCAAGTGTTTTTGTTTGTTTGTTTGGGGTTTTTTTTTGAAAAATATTAAAAATACAAAACCTTTTCACAGCTTCAATACTACAGGTATTTCGGTGGTCAGTCCTTCAGATATCTGTGATAGATTTTCTACAGCATTTTTTACACAGTTATTACCTATTTAGCATACCAGTACAAACACTAAAAACTGTTTCTGTGGAAAGTACTGCCTTGGAGATCAATATAAAACAGGTTTGTTTATTTGTTTTTGTGAGAGGGAGTTTGTACATGTTTCCTTTCAGCCGTTAGGGACTACTTTGGAATTTCTCTGCAGTAGTTCGGGCTCATCTTCTGAACCCTCAACCTATTCTTGAGCCAGCATCCCGTATCCCACAGCCCTTTTGTGTCAGTCCCCAAAGTTTCCTTTCATTCCAACAGTTTCTCTTCTTAGTCCTCTTCTTGAAGTACATGAATCCAGCCTTAAACATGGGAACCAGCAGTTCTCTACGGGGAAATGATTCTGTTCCTCTTCCTGTCCCCTGCAGGAAGAAGAAACATCTCCCCAGCATTTCAGCCACTCTCTTCTCCTAAGGCATTTTCACATGAAAGACAGGCATTTATTCTGACTACTTCAGAGACTCCTCTGTCCCCAAGGAACATAACACTAGCCATGTTGGCTGATAGCTGACTCTGGGTGCTCTGAGACACTAGGTGGCCTCACAAAAAAACAGCTGCAGTTCAAAGGCTGTTTGCATGCAGCTATACCATATACAACTTTCACAATTCGTGTCAAGCTGCAACATAATCCTGGACACTTCCCAGGTCTTCTCTAGTGAAAACAAATTTAAAGAAATGCTTTCCCCTTTTTTATCCAAAACAACATGCCCTTCTGTTTCAAATTCAGCTTGCAGAATGATTGTCAATGCACTTGGTATGTCTGAGTTGGGACTTTGGCTTTCTGATACTTCCCCCGGTAGTTCAACATGAATATAGAGAAAGCTTATTCTCCAAGGGCTTGCAAAATAAGACAATATAATATTTGACAATACAATATCACAGCACTTAGAATCGTTGGACTATCTTTTGAATCTCATAGGGGTTCAAGTTTCATTCCCGTTTACATGCTACAGCCCTCATACCTATCACTGTATTTTCTTATAAATTTCTCTGAAGCTCTATATTTTCAAGAGATTCAGCTTTTACCTTTCAACACATAAGGCTCCCTTCTTCCTTTCTTTTAAACAACACTTGCAATGACGATTGAATATACTATGACTTTTTAAAATATTTTTTCTTTACTCTTCAGTAAGACAAGTACTGTGTTTCCTTTTTTCCTGACAATGAGACTGATTATTTTTGTTTTTTTCTTGGGTCATTAAAAATGTGATTATGAAATATACTATGTGGAAAACAATAAATACAAGAGTAATATTCAGTTGAAAAACCCCAGACTTAACCCCAGGCTATTCAGTGTACATTGGCTGTGTTGTGAGTAGAAGCACAAAAGACATGCTTTGGTGCATAACATATCACCTCTTTCCTTCCTAATGTGCTCTACAGTTCTGGTGTTGGCAGAAAGAGAATATGTAGCCTTTGATGCTGCTGAGCCAGCTGGCTGCCTGGGTTTTCCATCTTTTTTCTCATGATGTTTGTATTAGGCCTGTGTTGCAGGACCAAAGAGAGTTTTAAATACCCTTGCCTGCTCAAGTTTTATTAGATTTATCATACAACATTTACATCTGGAGTTGAAATCTGAAGTGGTTCTTACACAGCCAAAATATTGAACTTTCAAAACAGATTGCAAATACATACTCAAGAAGTAATGTGGTGATATACTTCAAGAAATATTATTCTGAACAGAGGATAGAACATGTGATCAAAAGTAATTTTTCAAATGTTAAATACCAAATTGCTGTAATTTCTAAATTGAAACATCCCAAAGCCACATTTCATGTTACAATGTGACAGTTATTCCTTGCGCCTAAGTGCAAAGATCTTCACTTCAAATTAAATAATAATTAAAAAAAAAAAAAAAAAGAAAGGATGAGGAGAGAGAAAAGCAACAAAGACAAAAAGTTTATATTTTCTAGATTAATCAGAAACTGAGTTTCCATATGAGCTGAATGCTTCTTTCATGAGGATGTGAAGGTAAAGTATATTAAGAGTATCAAGTTACACTACACACTCTTGAAAATATAGATTGACCAGGAATGCTAAGACAGCCATTTTGCCTCAGGACAGCCAAGTTCTTCTATATAATACCACTAAAGGCATCATTTAAAGTACATTTTGAAAGGGAACCGGGATACTGCTAAAAGGTGTTGTATACTGAGCAAATCACCATGTTAGTTATGGTACCTATTAAAATAGCCAGCCTTAATTCCTTACTAGTTACTGCAAAAGTAACGAGTTATTTTTAGAATGGAGATTGCAAGTTCTTCTGCTCAGCCACACAAGGACTAAAGCAAGCCAGGTACTTGCCTCCATTTAGTTTTATTCCATTGTTCAGAGAAAACACTGGGTTACCATTTGAGCTTGACATCTTGTGGAGACCATACAGTAGAAGACTGCTCCAAGACCATTTGTTCTTAATGAAAGTAATTTGTTACTAGCTAAAGCAAAATGTTCTTTGTCTTTCTGCCAAAAACGCCTTGTCTATCGTCTGTGTTTGCTGAGCTCACACACCATAATGGAAACACTATGAGATATGCTTAAAACAACAGCATTACAAGCAGGACACACTTCATTGTTCTGAAACAATAGGCATGAGTGTGTTCTTTGTCACACTTTTATCTACCATAGAAGCCCATTGACACGGTGGAGATTCAGCATTTCTTAATTGCCTTTTTAATTTAGTCCACTCTTTTCCCCAGGGCTGATGCACTGATTCTCCTCATTCCTCCTTCATCCCCCTCTCAATAGACCTGCTTTATGAGATACATTTTAAAACATCTGGGTTTTTTTATTATGTTCACATGTTTTTACATAACTGTATTTCTTTCTTTTATGAATTTAATAATCTCTTTGAGGCAAGTGTTAAGAATACTTAAGGGAAACATAGATGTCCTGGGAGTAGATGGTTTATAAAAGAAGGCAGGACTGAAATGTAAGGAAAAAAATAATTAATAAATAACTTAGGGAAAAAAGGGTAGTTGGGGCAAGAAAAATACAGATAGCAAAATGGTTCTCAGTTAATTACATTGCCACAGGCAGCCTTAGGAGAGGAAATTCACATAATTTCATATACATGGACTTTGTCTGTACAGAGACAGCACTTTGTGATGGCAGCCTAGAAAAGAACAGGATTTGGGGACATATGAATATTTGGACATCAGATGAACTGTCTAACATAGCCTTCATTTCCTTTACTATGTAAGTTTTTGAGTGCTCTAACATAATTCCTTAAAAGTATAGGAACACTTTTCAGAAATCATTAAGTACCCATAGGACACATGAAACAGTGTACATGAGGGAGTTAGCTGGGTAGAATTAAAAGTATACTTCACACTGCTGTCTTTCCATTCAAAAGAAGAAAAATAAAAGATGAAAAAAAGTCATCATCTGTTGTGGAAAAGGAATTGCACAAGAATATGAAATATTCATGACTCTAATCCTTTGAACAAGTGCGGTTAAACCAGTGAGTATACAGATAAACCACAAAATGTTATATGTTACTGAGGGATTAAAACATAAATGAAGGTATGGTGCAGTATGCATCAGCTGTATTAAAAATCGTAGTTTGTGTTGCAGTAGAGTATCCTTTTTCTCTGCTTACAATATGCTTGAGTCATAGAATCAAAAAATCACAGAATTATAGAATCATAGAATCATTTAGGTTGGAAAAGACTTCCAAGATCATAGAGTCCAAACTTTGACTACCTTGTCAACTAGGCCAAGGCACTGAATGCCATATCCAGTCATTTCTTGAACACCCTGGGCAGTTCACTCCAATCCTTGGCATTCCTTTCCATGAAGAAATTCTTCCTGATGTCCAACCTGAACCTTTCCTGGTACAACTTGAGGCTTTGTCCTCTTGTCCTGTCACTAGTTGCCCGGGAGAAGAGGCTGACCCCTACCTTGGTGCAACTTCCTTTCAGGTAGCTGTAGAGAGTGGCAACATTTCCCCTGAGGCTCCTCTTTTCCAGGCTAAACAACCCCAGTTCTCTCAGCCTCTCCTCATAGGCCTTACTCCCTAGACTGTTGAGCAGCTTCATTGCCTTTCTCTGGACATGCTTGAGCATCTCAACGTTTTTCTTGTATTGAGGGGCCCAGAACTGAACATAAATTTAGAGGTGCAGCCTCACCTGTACAGGGGGACAATCACTTCCCCAGTCCTACTGGCCATGACATTTCTTATACCAGCCTGGATGTCAGTGGCCTTGGCAACCTGGGCACACTGCTGGCTCGTGTTCAGCCAGCTGTCAACCACCACCGCCAGGTCTTTTTCCACTGAGACACTTTCCATTTACTCTTCCTCCAGCCTGTAGCATTGCACGAGACCATCGTGACTGAAGTGTAGGAGCCAGCACTTGTTCTTGTTGAGCCTCATATGACCCATACATCCAGTCTGTCCAGGTCTCTCTTCAGAGCCTTTCTACCCCCTCATCAGATCAACACTTCTGTACAACTGACCGCTGTCTTTGAACTTACTGAGGGTGCAAGCAATCCCCTCATCCAGATCATCAATAAAGATACTAAACAGAACTGGCCCCAATGCTGAACCTTGGGGAAAGCCACTGAGTCATATTTATGAGGAGTTGAAGGAAATCATCTAGATGGTGCCAAATGAGCAATACTAGCAATGTAAATATCTCATTAGAAGAATCCTGTGTATCACTGTTATTCTTTCCTTCTACGAAACCTCACAATGTTCAACATGTCTTTCAAGTTACGTTGTTTAGAAATTTATGTCTGGGTTAGTTATGATTTTTAAATATCCATACTATATGGAGTGAAACATAAAATTATCTGTTAAATTACATTTTTAGGTATCATGAATTATGATGTTCATAACTGAACATGGAGAAGAGCCTCTATTCTCCCTTCCTATTCTACACCATGTACCACATCTGATTACTCATCTCTCCTTCTTCTTCTTCAGCAGTCGTTTCCACAAATATCTACACAATCATCTTTCATTTCCCTGGCCCTAGCTGGCAACCTGTCTAGAGAGTAAAAATCATCAAGGCACTACTGGACTGCAGGTCAGGTGTCTTTTGAATGGTCCTCACAACTTTAGATGAATATATCGTAACTAAGGAAGGAATAGAACATTATGAGTGGAGATATAAACGCCTTTCACACACACACAAAAAAAGGTGGTAAATCTTCAGTTCAGGAAAGAGGCACTTGAGGATGAACATGAGGAAGTTAATGAAATCTTTTGCAGCATGGAGAAAGAGATTATAAATACATTGGGGAAACTGGCTGCTCTGGGATGCTGTGAGGGCCAAAGGGATAATTAGTTTTGGAAGGAGATTTCAGAACTACATGGAAGATATTTGTATATAATTTACATCACTATATATACTGGTGGCTATTAAACAGCATGATAAAGATATAAGGGTGATAAAATGCTGATTTCTGGAAACTGGTAAGGGGTACCAGCAGTGAGATTGTTCTTTTGTTGCCTGCATCATTATACTGTTTTCTGAGACAATGTTATGCCCGGTCAAGTCAGAAGGTTAAGTGTACCTTTGGCCTAAACCAGTCTGGTCATTCTTGTACTGTTGCAAATTATGTAGCTTTTTTTCTCCACAGAGCCCCCATTTATGTCTTAATATCTGTGCCAGACCATGCTCATCTCCTTTCCAGACTAGTTTGTTCAGTCATTAATTCCCACAGCCTTTCTCATTGGACCTTTTAGGAATCCTGCTTTCACTGATTTTTCTTTTTTTTTTCCCTGCTCCCCCCTCATCCATTCTAAAGTTATTTAATTTCTGCTAGCGAAAATAATATCAGCATTTTAAAAATATGTGACCTGTGTTATGTAAACACATGAATATCGTCCTGTTTGTGGTCCCCTGAGGCCTGGCCTGCTTGTTTCTTTTGTCATTTTTGGGATTTGGGGTTTTTTGTTTGTTTTTGTTTGTTTGTTTGTCTGTTTTTATACTTTAGTCCATAGTAAGAAGAACTGCAATTTTTGCAGCCTTGTAAAAAAAGACACTATTTTTAAATGTGGGTGTTTCAATCTTTACAAGAGAATAACTATGTTGTTAAAGGTTTACATCTGTCCTGGCTATCCTCACAAACAAAAAACATTGTTTTAACTGTATGATACTATCTGTAAGGTATTAAAATAAAAATAGAGACGGGAAGGACTATTGACTTTCAGATTTTTTTTTTTCTTTTTTATTTGCAGTACCGTATTTGTTTAGTCCAGGCAGAAATGTGAGTACTTATGCAAAGGTTTCCTGTGGTTTCAAAAGTGGAATTCAATATACTCTAATGCACATCTCTATTGGAGCTTCTGTCATAATAAGGTTGATTCACTTATTCAAACCACCCTTATTCCCAACTGTACCTTCACAAGAAATAGACCCTAATCTCTGTCAGTTCCCTCAGGACTTAGAAAGCTGAAGCAATACAAAAGTGTGTATAAGTTTTAGATAATGTAGTCACATTTTTCTAATCATACTTCTAATTTCACTAGCTTGTTACACAAAAGCGCTGATTGGGGAACAAGATCATAAAAGCCTAAGAGATAATACTGAATCACTCACACACCAGAATGTAATAATTGTAGAGTTGCTTAAAGATCTGCCATAAAAATACAATGAATCCCCAAAGCTGCAATTGCAGGGTATTTTTAAAGAGGAACAAATAATGCCCAAGGGTGTGGCATGGGGAAACTGGTACAAAAACAATGATTTCTACAATAATTAAAATTTTAATCAAACCATCGATTCCCTTCCCCATCCTCCAATACACACATTTCTGTTCAAACAGAGAAAGGACCACTTTTCAGGAAGCAGCTTACAAACACATTCTCACACACATTTCAATTAAAAAACCCCGAGAGTACTGTAGCTGAAAAACAGATGCCTTTTATTGAAGGCAATACCTTTGTAGTTCTTCTTTTTACATGTGTCATAAAAGAATTTGAGTCATTTTGAAATTTAGAAAAATCAGTGCATTTCTGATTTCTGAAGACTGTCTAAAAGATAGAACAAAATGCCATCTTTGATAGTTCTGTATGTATTTTTTCACAGCAGCACAGAAGGGCACTTTTACATATTGAGAAGGGGGTTGGAGACTGCTTTTGTGTCTCATGTTCAGCATAAGACTGTAAAATACTTACCAGCTCTCGATTTTCCTCACTTTCTGAGGATGCGGATGTGCGATGAGGCATGTACTAAAGGATGTGATGGAGCTAGCATGCCAAATTATAGAACAATAAGGATGTACAGAACTGTGGCATCTGGAGGATGTCCCTTGGGTCCCTTCTAGTATGAAACCCCTGAAGAAGTTGCAGGGCTCAAGAGCAGTTGAAAGCAATGAACATTCCCCTCTTCCACCAAAACTCCCATTCCAGGCACAGCCAATCACCAGATTAGGGGATTTAATGTCATTTGTACATGCTATAGAGATATAGCCACTTCAGCACTGTACCAAAAAGATGCAAGCAGGATGCTGAGTCTGTGAGAGTCTGAGGCAAGACCATTTGCATGAGGGCAAGAAGCTTGTGTTGAGTGCACAGGTTCATGGAGGTCCTTCCTCAGAACCAGATTCCTGAGCCCAAGCTCTCACAGCAGCAGGATAGGATTAGAGTGGCATCAGTCTCTTGCTTCAAAAAGAAAAATTCTTCTGCTCTTCCATGTAGCAAAGCAAAGCCTGAAAATACAACCTGAGCGTGTCTGCCTGGAGCTGCTGATACCATTAGTGTAATTATTAAAAGTCTCAGAGCCTGGGCAGATTACTTACAGCAGTGGAAGGTGTTATCACTTAGGACAGACTTGTAGCAGTTCAGCCTGACGGGCACAGGTGGGAAGTTCGAGGTTAAAGCAGAAACTCCAGTAATGCCTTTTTCTGAGGCTGGTACATTTCCAACAACTAAATCTTCTGCGACTTATCTGCCAAAACTTGTAACTGTTTCGATTAATCAGTGCAACTACATCAGAGAGACTGTGGCTGGATTATAAACCTTCTTAAAACTCATGGTATAAAATCAAGCTTTTGTAGGAGGTAGGTAGACTGCATGAGGAGTTCTGAGGAGGTCTCACACTTCCGATCTGTCCCCTCTGATGTGGGGCAATAGACCCCAGGAAAGAGGAAAAATCAAATAACTGGAGGCAGAAACATAAGGTGCTATATACATATCTTTACAGTATCCATCTACAAGTTAAATATCCCTTTTATAAAAACTCAGGCCATTACTTCTATGTCTAGTGGATAAAGGAATTATTTATTTCCATCTTTTTATATAAAACCAACTGTTGTGTTCAGTTTCTCTGGACAAATGAGAACATTTTCCCCACCTCTGAAATGTTTGCCTGGGCTCTGTAGTTAGCTGCCACTCTACAAATGGCAACCAAACAAATCATACAGTCATGAGATGTACATGTCATGGCCTCTTTTGTCCTACTACAGTCACAACATGACTGAATATTTGCCTATAAAAGTACTCCATGTACTCCCCGATGTATACAAAACTCACTATTGTGAACCAAATAATGAAATAACGTGTGAAGTTTTGGGGGGTGTTTTTGTTTTTGTTTTTGTTTTTTTTGTTATTTTTGGTTTGTTTGGTTGTTGGGGTTTTTTCCAAATAAAACCTTTTCCCTAAATCACAGTGCTTAAAGGCAGATCTACTGGTAAGTTTGGAGTCTTTTCCTTGAATGAGTATTTGCTGTTCCAAAAGGAGATGGACTTCCCAGACATTTTGCTACAGTCTGGCAAGTTAAAAGACATATGTTTTAAAATCAAAGTAGAGACTCACATATAATTATTAGACTGTAGGAGCTGGTTTAAAAAATAGATGACAAATACCCCAATTCTTTAGATAGAATTGCAGGAGGTGACCAACCTTGAAACTCAATTCACGGTTTGTAATTGCCTTGGCAAGGCACAAAATAGTAAGAATGTACATTTCCTTGTACCATATGGGAATGCCTTGAATTCTTGATTTTCCTGCATCTACACAAGCAGCACACTGCATGGAATTGTTAGGTGAAGTTCCTTTGAAAAGGGAAAAAGAAACCCTTTCAATGTGCTTTTGTTTCCTCATATGGCCTTTATAACCTACTTGTAAATCACAAATGTCATAAAATCAAAATCTTCACAGATAAAGCGCTGGCCTGCCTCTTTCATAGTGCAGTAAAAGAACTAATCAGTAATTTTAGTGTGTGCCTTCATTACACCACGTGTATGGATCTCTCCTAGGTAGCAGCTAGACTAATTGCCGTACAGTTTTCAGACAATTGATTTACATTATCTTCTGTATACAATGTAGAGGAAACAAACAGATTGCATCTATACAGATAGGATAAAGGTTATTATTTCTGTAGCTTCAACAAGGTTTGAAAAATGTATGATGCCTCTCACAGTATTTAGTACTCTGTAAATAATAACTAATGCTTAAAATTTTCAAGAATAAAGGCTACCATAAAAATTCATATTTGTTTAAAAGCGTAATAAATCAAACAAACTCATCTGAAAAATCCAGATGCTATTCCTAAAATGCACAGTTTCCCTCAATGTAATTAAATCATAGAAGACCTATGAGGAGGAATGGCTGCTGTTTGTCCTATTGTGAACAGGAGGAAGAGGTTCTCTAAGACATGTTGAGTAATACTGATACATAATAAAACGCAAAAAAATAAATAAAAGTGCTATTGGTTTCAAGGTGGCTTAACACTTACCATAAGACATGCAAAAATAGTCCACCTACATAATTCTAGGGTGTTGCAAAAACAGCGAGAATTCAACAGTAAAGAAAAAATTGAAGTGCCGATGTTTTAGACTTCTCACCGGTCTAAGACAATATGTATTTGAACTTATGACAAGTCAAGTGATGAAGAAAATGAAAATTTAGAGTATTGCTGTCATCATTGTAATTCACATTGCAAATGGATATTATGACTGCCATTAAAACCTACCAAGTCCAATCAAGTCCTAGATTTTGGGCAGGGAATGAGTAATGTAGCCCTGTGTAGACTGACTCTAGTGAGTTCCCAAAGAAGGCAGTGTTACTTGTTGCTGACTGTCACAGCTTTACCAAAAGTCCAGTATTTCTGCTCTTGTTCTGCAGAGGTGTGTGTACATTGTGCACAGAGTAGTACAGAGGTGTATGACACAGTGCCTATGCCTACCTATGCTTGGCTTTTTTTAACATGGAGGTGGTCTCAGAGTCTACTAGACAATGGAAGACTTATTTTCTACTATGCTGGCCGTGTTTCTGCAACCTGCAGCCTGTTTTCATGACTCTAGGAAAACCATGTAACAGATTCTGATATTTTATTGGATAAGGCCTGTTTACATTTACATATTTGCTTTCTCAGAACATGCCTAAAGAAAGACAAAATCATGGAGATTTCCCTAACAATTTATAATTTCTCATTGAGGCAGTCACCTGTTGGAAAGGCTAAAGAAGAACCAGTACATGGACTGGCTCTATTCTCAAATTCCAGTTTCTTTAGATCTAGATGAACTGTCCCAATGGCTGGGTCACTGAAATTTATAGATTTGCAACCACACACATAGATTTTCTATTGTGAAGCAAAGGGGGATTTTTAAACTTTTTTTCTGACCAATCTAACAGAAATAGATGTTCAAGCTATGTATGTACAATAATATTTTCATGGAATTTTCACTTTTCTAGTGTTAGTTTTTTTAGGGCTTTTTTGGCTGGACTTAGACCACATGAATTTTCTACAGACTGAACATCTACAGTAAAGTAATGATGTCTTCCTAGTCCAGAACAATTCCTTGCTTCCCCAAAGAGCATAAAGATTTGGAATAAACTGTTGGAGAATGGAGTTCCTATCGTGCTGCTGGTGAGCAGACAGGAGTTCAAGGAAACTCCCCTTGCTAATGGAGAAAGTACTGCAAAAAGAAGACAACTTATCTAATTTTATCCCATAGCTTCTAATCTCCCTTTCACTGGAATATTGGTTTGGATAAGGAAAACAGCAGAACTTAAAACCAAAGTCTGTTTCTCTAAAGAGGCTACTATGCAGAATTTTCATCAACTGCGCTGATGACCTGACCCTAAGAATCTGTTTGCACACCTCCAGGCTCACAGGGTGCAGTGAACTGCTCAGCTGAAGGAGTCTTGCTGTTTCATACCAAAAGGTGATGGACGTACCCAGGACTACACATCCCTTTCTGAAGCACGGCCTGGCATTGCTGATTCTCATTTGTGACTATGCTTTCCTATAGATAGTTAGGGGTTGCCAAATCCAGGATGCCAACAGGGGTGGGGCTGCTGCAGTTCCAAGTGTCCTGTTCCAACCAGTAGCATGGCTAAGCTTGTATTCCCCACAGGCACACACGTGTAAACACACGTATACAACACATACGTACAAGTGAGGATCCTCCAGCAACTGGGCTCAGGCACTATCTGCCTAGTAGCTGTCCCTGTATCCCAGTATCCACAGTTGCTGACACCCCCAGTTGCATGACAGGCATGCCAGCTCCTGAGGCTGCAGGCTGCAGCCACTGGTGCAGACCTGCACGTGCACTGTGTATGATCAGGTTTAGTCACACAGACCATCTAACAGCTGAGGTGCTCAGCCACTGGCTCTCACAAAGACATGTGAGACAGATATGTGAGCACAAACCCAGACACACAGATATATAAAGGTGTCTCTTAGTCAACCTCCAGGTCCCATGGTCTCCTTGGCAGTTGGCCAGGATGCCCTGGTCCCTCTGGTACCTGGCTCACCCAGTTGCCTCTCTCCCAGAGACAGACTCATACACTGCCACAGGCTGGCCCACAACGTGCATGCTCCCCAGTCACACCATGGATGGTTGCTATGATCCAGGATCAGGAAAAGACTTTAAACATCATTTAGTTTTAATCTCCCCGCCATGGGCAGGGACATCTTCCCACTAGACCAGGTTGCTCAAAGCTCCATTCACTTGAACACTTCCAGACAAAGGGCATCCACAGCATCTCTGCACAACCTGCTGCGGTGTCTCACCACCCTCACCTTAGGTATAAAGTATTTCATCCTCACATCTAACCAAAACCTACCCTCTCAATTTGAAACCATTACCCCATGTGCTGTCGCTACATGCCCTGCTAAAAAGTCCCAGGAGGGGACATCATTAGGGATGATTGTCATTGTTACAAAGAGCATAGATCAATTCAGGATGATGAAAATAATGGTAGTGTTGACCACTATTTTAATCAGCAAGAACTGAGCTGTATGTATGCTAAGCATGAGTTTGACCAAGACAGGACAAGGGAAAGGTAGTGCCTCGTGTAGTATCACCTGTTGCACTACATGGACTTCAAGTTTTATTACAAGAGTCCCTGCATCAAAAGTGGAATTCTATCTTTTACCTGAAGGCAGGTTTTTTGATCAGCTTCCATTTGTTTGAATATAAATATATCTGCATGAATATATGATCGTTATTGTGAACCCAGAGCAGATGGATCATGTCTGAAAATTATCCACATTTTTCACTTCTCCTCTCATGATGTTTTAGGACACACTAAATTCCAGACTTTCCTCAGGTAATGTTTATGAAATGGGAGGCAGTAACTAATGGGAGAGAAACAAGAAAAACCTGATTCTTGGGATTCTCTATTGTCACTGGCTCTGGGAACATTCCCAACACATCTCAGACCAAAACCAAACAACTAAAAAGTGTTGAGGGTAATTATAGTTATCAAATTTGTACTTGTGACATGAAATGTTGCTGAATAATGCTCAGTAAGTGCTTTGCCTCCAAAAGCTACTAACATCCACAATAGACCTGGGCACAGAACTCAGGGACCGTTTATCTAGCTGTGGGTCGAAGAGACATCCACCACAATAGACAAAAATCTACTAACAATAACAACTGAAATAAAATTTGCATTTTTGTTTGGAGGACATTTTGTAAAACTTTAGAAAGCTGTTACCAGTATAAACCTGGTGGGTTTCACAGAGACTGAATATCCTCCTTCTCCAACAACAAACAAAAATAAATATTCTGAATTTGTACCTAAGAGATAATTGACAGAACTATGTGAGCATTGCATATGACTCCATATAAACGTCATTCAATGTTATTTAAAATATTTGGGATTTGGACTTTTGTTTTCCTAAATATAATATAAAAACACAGGGAAAAATAAAGTTTTGAGCAATGTAAATTGGCCTATTTTGATCTGCATTTGAACAAAAGTATAGACATGGAATTTAACAAACCTGATTCACTCTCTCAGGACAGAATGCAAATTTAATTCATTAATTGCTTTTTGCTTTATTTACAGGTTAAAACTCCACTGAGACACATAATTTCATATTTTGGAGATCCTGGTTGCATGGCTATCAATCATCATTACAAATTAATAAAGCATATAAAGATTACTTTGACATTTTTTTCCCAGTTTGCTGAATATATTCAGCCACAATAAATAAATAAATCAAAACTTCTGTGTTCTGCTCTTCACAATGTGACTTACAGCTGTCAGTGGCCTCTGAACAACCAGGACACCCAGTTAAAGATAAATTAGCCTTCCATCAAGTGGCAATGAATGTCTGGCACTTTCTGGTAGCTGCATGTGCTCTGTAGAGTGCTGGACCTGAGTGAGGATGTTGAGCAGTCATCCTGATCTTCCTTTAAAAACATACAATTTTTTTTTCCATAGCGACCAGCTTATTTGCAGCTGTCAGTTTTGCTTGGATTTCAGCAGAACAAATTCTGTCCCCACCCATGTTGAAGTATGGTATTGATTTTATGATCCACAAAAAGATAAATAAAAGATGAATTTTGGCTTTGTTAGATTTTAAGCAACCAAAGTTCAAAAGTTCATAGGAATACAACAGAGTAGTAGTAACAGAAATGTAGGAGTAATGAAACGAGGTCATCTCTTAGTGGAAGGGTATATTTACAGATACAGTCCTCAGCTGTTTAAGTGTAATGATACTTGAAATTTAGTCTCCAGGCAATTTGGACCTTTGTATAACTCACACTGACCAGCAACAGGAGCAGAAATGTACCAGTGATAGAAATGTTTTAGACGAAATAAGTGAGATTAAGAGGAATGGGAGAAGATAGGAAAATAGAAACTCAGCTTTCTAATACTCACGTGTAAACTGCACTGCCACTGATCTATTCAGTTTTACTATGCAACAGTGCATGTAAATGTATGATACCCAAATACCATTACAAAAAGGAGAATTGCAATGTTTCTGCAATCATGCAGCAGCCTACGGGCAGTCAGAGGCATGCAAAAGAGCACATCAAGAAGGACTGCATGTGAAGAAAGATCAGAATATAGTGCAGAAAGGAAGGTTTCCACAAGAGGTTTTGAAGGAAAGGACATGGGAATCATCAGATGTGTTTTTCTTATGTGTGGGTATATCATAGAAATCAGTGACATTATAAATGGTCTGGAAAGAACAAATATGAAGTTTTCATTCAGTGGTTTGTAATAGAAGACTGGAAAAAGAATCAGAAGAAATTAACATGTAAGGGATTTAAAATAATTGAAAAGTAATAGGGTTTTTTACCTATATATAACTTCACTTTGGATTTAATCACTAAAAATTTTGAAGGCCAAAAATATAAATGATTCAAAAAGCAACTAGGTAAATTTATGGAAAATATTTCCATAGGAAATACAAAGAGCAGAGTTCCAGATACAGCTTCCAGTTCTTGAAAACTCCAAGCTGTACCATTCCATTCATATCCTGTTTTAACTCTTTTAAAGTTTCCTGTTATTTATTGAGAGAGGGAGTTTTGGTTCCACCTTAAGATTCTTATATACTGGGACTGCAGCAAGTGGTTTGAATATGTCATGCTGGATCCTGTGAGAAAATCCTTTTACTATCAGTAAGAACATGATAGCATTTAATAAGTGATCTCATGATTCAATGCCATTGTGCCATAGAAGAAACGAAGAAGCCTCCTCTTAAACAACAGATCCTATACTTTTTTTAGCAGTGGGACATATTTTACTTAACCACATGCAAATATGGCAGGGACAGTTATCCAAAAATTTAATCACCAGTAATTTGTCATCCTAGCTTTGTAGTTTCACACTTCCAGTGTGAGAACAGAGCTGTAGGGATGAGAAAATAGCCAGCTTAGTTTTAATGTCACGGGCATCTGAAATGGGAGTAACAAGTCTAATAGATGCTGGGGACTCCAAAATTAGGTGCTTGAATTTATTTCAGTTTTAATAAATCAAAATTCTTGCTAGCAGCTCTGAGACAGAATTTTTAAAATTCTGTTATTCCTTTCTCAGCATAGATGCCCTCCCTTTCTGAAATAAGAATGAATAAATTACAAGCGGAGGTCTTCTGGGGCAGCACTGACTGTTATACTAAAAGCACATTTTAAGTAGAGTTGTCAACAGGTTAAGATCAGCAATTTTTACAGGCATATCACTTCTCTTGCTATAACGCTGGTATAATAATTTCCTTCACAGTTGGAAATGTATTTAATGTTTGTTTCCCTGATCTAAACTATACTTATTTGAAATGAAACCTTAGGTGTCCTTAATAATATGACCTTAAATTGCAGTTCCTTTTTCACTACACAGATATTATTAAACAGAAGATGAATTCTGCTACATGCCAGGAGATGAGTAAAGAGATACTAATTGTCAGCTTTTCTTTTCTTGTAACAGTTATAGATTAAGAAATATTATCTTTCCCCATTCTCCATCCAGGATTAGCATTCTTTTCAGTATCAGGTCAGATCACTTGCATAAACACCACGTTGCACCAAGGTGAGTTAATACCAGATTACCCTGTCCAGAGGAAATATTACAGCTTTATGACTGCATATATTTCAGACTTGAAAGCAGTACCAGTAGATGGTGCTCAAGAACATATTGCATAAACAGCTATACATTGGTGGCAAATGGGGAGAGGGACTAATGACTAATGCCGTTCTGAAGCAACCTTCTTCCAACAGAGCTGTAGAAGTAAGCAGCCTTAGCTATTTCCAAAATGTAATGGGTAGGAATAAGGAGGGTGCTGTGTGACAGAGTAGGGGAGATCTCACATGAACAATTTTGTGGTATGAGACTTCAACTGTAAAATTTGCCTAACCCACTTTAACCACAGAGTTTGGTTGTTCAAAGCTTGTTGCTCAAACCGCCTTTATACATAATGGAGAAAAATAAGCAATACTAGCAAAAGCCTTAGTTAGGGTTGTAGGTTCCATCAAGTTATTTTGCTGCATAAAATACTTCAGAAAGTCCCCACTGGCTTCCCTCCCCAGGAAGATCACAGACACAGAACTGGATTAATTCCTGTTAATTCTTGGCTGCTATAACACCTCTTGTGTTTGATAGGAAGACATAATTGGAGTAATTCTGAAACCTCTACCAGAATAGAGGAAAGCATGCAACATAAAGATGCCTAAAGATCAAAGAAGCTCATAGGACTTTATTATAATCTTTCTGACAGTATTCCCTTTATTCTAGCTATTATTTGGACATATAGGAGCTCCAACGTCCACATTCTTTAGGAAAAAAACCCAAACCAACAACAACAAACAGTTAATGGAACCTTCACATATTTCCTCACATCTTCAGTGTTGAACAAATAAAATGAGCCTCTAAATGGGTATTTTTTTCTTTAAACAAAAAGTAAAGTTTATGTGTATATGTACATGTATATAAAACATAACACAGAGACATGTATATACATATACATATAAAGTTCCTTCATTTTGTAAATTATAACATTTAAAATAAATAGGAGAATGATAGCCCAAACATTTCTAATAAGTAAATAGAATGTAATTTTTTTTACTTGATTAATTTCTTTTGCTTGGCATTGCCACGGGATATTTGACACCTGGAGCAAGATGTTGATTTCATATTCTTCTCTATTGTTGTAAAGGGTAGGGAGCAGGAATGTGTTCAAAAGAAAATCACATTGGGAATCACTCATAGTTGGTCTTTTGCGGAATAGATATTAAATTGAAATTCTGTGTCTGCCAGTATATTTACCTCCTTTTTCAGAATCTTTTCGCTTGAGCCTTGTTGCAGTCTGATGAGATTTATAAAGCAAATCCCTAGAACAATGTTTACAGCAACCTATTTATGGTTTCTTTATATACCTCTGATTTGAATGTTACAAGGGGTTTTTCCTGCTTTCCAACTTGAAGCGCAAAGATGATTCCTGCCCCCATAATATTAAATATGTTTCATAAGGAATACTAATCCTGTGGAGATTTCATTAAAATACACAGGTCTCTGTAAGTTTAACTTGTTCGTTGTTTTGAACCATTATTTGGTGGCCTCCACAGTAAATATGCAAACAGTATTGTAACCTTTGCAACTGAAAATCTTCCTTTTGATAGCTCCACCCTGTCAGAGTCTTCCAACAAAGTATTACTGATGGGAATTTAAAGATAGAAATTAATTACAAGCTTCGATTGTTTCACCACAGTGTGCTGCCATGTTCGTCACATCACTTTCAGCTTCAGTGCTTACAGTCACTTGTCTCTCAAAAAGAATGAGATTCTAGTAATTTTACAAATATATAAAATAGACATATTTGGAGATGCATTTTTTGGAAATTGTAATTCTGTTGGTGGGTCATGGCCAGGGGACATCTATTCTGCTTTTCCAACAATTGAATTAAAATAATTCCTTTGAAGTATGACACTATTATCAATGGCCAGTGAGAGAGAAGCAGGAAAGGAAGAGACAATGGCTAAATGGCCTCTTGAAATGTGTGCTGGTACCACCATGTAATTCTTCCTTTTCAATATTTTGAGAAATTTACATCTATTCTTTTCTAAATACATGGTGTTCAGAGACTTTAAATGCCCACTATGTTGTGAAAAGTGTGTGTAAACATAGGGTTTACTTACCCTCTGCTCATCAGGTGAATTTCTGACATAATAAATTTTTATGTCACTCCTAGTAAGGGTACTTGAATTATAACCCCAAACTAAAAAGTGATTTTTTTTAAGAAACAGCATTGTGGGGTTCCAGCTTAATTTCTGACCCAGCGGTTAGCAGCTCAAAACCCCTCTATTACTTGTTTCAGAAGAAGAGACTGTTCCTCTCCATTGTCACTTGATAATTTTTTGTTTCCATTTTACATATGTTTCTTATTACATAGATTCTGCAGACTCAGTCTGGACTTTAGAAGGCAAATTAACTTCATCTTCTTGCCTCATGTTTAGTTAAATAGGATCCACCAAATCAAAAGTTAGATTAGTTTAAAATATTTTTTTTAATTTGGTTTAATAACCGCTGATTATTTCTGACATTTTAAATGCAGATTTTGTCATTCTTGCTTGGATGGACTTTCAATTTAAGGGTCTAGTCATTGTGATTATTTACTAATTTAATTGTGTGTTCCAGTGGTATTTGCACTACCCCAGAATCTCATGTCTAACACTTTTTTTTATAGGCATAAACAGAGTAATAAATTATTGTATGATATATTATCATCCTCTGCTTCGGATTCATGGGGCCTCATCTGGAGTGCTATGTCCAGCTTTGGACCCTGCAGTACAAGGGACATAATGTAAAGACAGCAAAAGGCTTCTGAGATGATGAGCACATGGTATTGGAAGAAAGGAGAGGAAAGGACATAAATGTCCTCTGTCCAGAAGGGATTTATAGAGAAAAAAAAGCCACACCCATTTCAGGAGTCCTTCATCAATGTAAGAGCAAGAAACAGACTCCCCAAAGGAAATTCTTGCTGGATATAAGGAAAAAGATATTTTCACAGTGAGCATGGTTATACCTGGAAAAGGGTTGATAGAGAGATTTTGGATCTTCATTGCTGGAGATTTTAAAAACTTAACTGGACGGAGCACTGTGCAGCCTACTCTAACTCCTAAGCTGTCCTTGCTTTCAGCAGAGATTGGACTACATGATCTGCAAAATTCCTTTCCAACATGAATTATTATGTCACTCTAATGACTACTCCTTCCATTTTTTCCTCTACAGATTACCCCTCTTTGCCTTCCTCTATTCTTTTCCTTCCATTTCCTTTTCATCTGGTTCTTCACTTGCTCCCTTCTTTTGTTGCTCTTTCAATTTTTCTTCTATAGCATTACATCATATTTTACTTTTCTTTTGCTTTTGTAATATTTCTCCAACACTCCTGTAAAAGCTCTATAAGGCAGGCAGGAAAGAAAACCACTGAGGGGAAAACATATAACAAAAATACAGAGAGATTGGTTAAAAGGATGTACAAGTCTCATTCCCCTCAGTTGCTGACAGGTAACTTCTGCAGTAGCCCGTGGGTCTACCTACTACCCTTCCACTTTTTCTTCTTTCCTGTACTGAACAGGTGTTCTTTTCCTACCTTTGGAACCCTGGAAGTGTCTGCCTAATAGCCCCAATATCTAACTCCTGTACCCTTTTTGATATTACTTTTATACCTTCCTCACTCAGCTTATGTCTCTGTCTCTTTTTCTACTCAGTGTGCTTGTCCTTTCAGGTCCTTTTAAAGGTTCTCATTTTAAGCTCATCAAGTCTATCTAGTTTTAGATATATCTTTTCAGTCAGTAGTCCAATATTCCACTCATGATTGCGGTTTTTAAACTAAATTCTCTGTACCAGGTTTTCCTTGAGAGTCTATGTGCTTATGACAATTCCAAAAACTTATGGGAAATCCAAATGTGATCATTTTTTCATGGCAAAAAAAGAAACTGACCATTCCACTTGCAGAAAAATATTTCCGCAAAATTTCAGTGCATTGCATGGGAGATCAGAAGTCAAAAAAGTTAAGCTTTTTCAGTAAATAACTGTAAAAATTTGTTATATTTTGTCATTCTCAGAAGTGGTCAGAGTGTATTTATGGAAACCTCATGAACTAAAGTTGCCTCAAGGCAGACACCTGGCATGGGAAATTGTAGCAAGAATAGTTAACCTCTCTAAAGCCTATAAGTAGTTGAAAACTGCATGTAGAATATGAAGGTAATTAACAGAGGAGAAACATTTCTAATTTGGCTTATAATTTATTGTTGCATAATTTTATTTTTGTTTCAAATGTAATGTGTTTAGAGATTCTATTCCTTCTCCCATTTACTGCCAATCTCACCCTGGACACATGCCAATATTAGTGCCTTGATCAATGTCTAAAAACACAACTGTCAGTTTTCTGGGTTTTTGTATTCTGACATAATTTCAAATTCTATTTTTCTTTACCTTTTCATCTCACTTGATAATTACATTTTTCTTTTTTATCCAGTTGACTTATTCCATCAGCTATCCTTTTTCTAATTAATTTGTACTGTGACCTTAATTTTCAGTTTCATAGAGTAGAATCATAGAATCATTAAGGTTGTAAAAGATCTACAAGATTGATTCCAACCTTTGATTGAACATCATCATGTCACCAAAATTGTATTGCTGAATGCCATGTCCAGTTGTTTCTTGAACATTTCCAGGGATGGTGAATTCACCACCACCCTGGGCAGCCTTTTCACTGCTTAGTGAGCCCTTCAGTGATAAAATTCTTCCTTATGTCCAACCTAAACCTCCCCTGGCACAGCTTCAGGCTTTGTCCGCCTGTCCTGTCACTAGAGGCTTGGTAAAAGAGGCTGACCCCACGCCCCTCCTTCCCCACACCTCCACACCTGCCTTCCCTGCTACAACCTCCTGCCAGGTAGTTGTAGAGAGAGATAAATCTCCCCTTGGGCCTCCTTTTTTCCAGGCTAAACAACCCCAGTTCTCTCAGCTGCTCCTCATATGACTTACTCTCTAGACCCTTCATCATCTCTGTTGCCCTTCCCTGGACACACTCCAGTGCCTCAATGTCTTTCTTGAAGTGAGGAGCCCAGAACTGGGCACAGTACTTGAGGTGTTGCCTCACCAGTGCTGATTACAGAGAGACATTTCATGTCCATATACAGTAACTTCCACAGATAATAAAGTAATTTCTTTACCTTGGGTGTGTCTATGATTTTTCATGTTATAAATTTTACATGCAATAAGAATATCTTACAGTGTTGCTGCAGCTATTTTTCTTTTAGATAAACTCCAATGGCTAACTTTTTTATGGCTTAACCCAGGCCTTACTGTTCAAGCTCTTATTAGTTACCTGCCTCTCTCTCTTTCTTCTATGGTCTTGAAATTAATGTTCTGGTAAAATAAAGCAAAAATATGTTACTATGTTTCTTATGCTCTCTCATTCCTCCCTTCACATCACTGAGGATTTCTCCATTCAGCACTGTACCGAGGGTTTTAAAGCATTTCCAGGAAATTTGTTGTTCTGGCCTCAAGCTGAGTTTTGTCTCTAAATTGAATTAAATCTCAAATTCAAGACAAGCCATTGCCTTCCTGCATTTTGCTACTAAAAAAATCCAGGTTCTCTTCTTAATCTTTCCAAATATTGACTGTATCTTACTGTTTTATAGACATTTAAGGGACAAAAATCATGAAAGTGCTCCAAGTAAAGAATGCAGGAGAAGAAATACATCCATTATTATTGTTCTTTCCAGAGACATACTAAGTGAAAAAGTCGCTGAAGTCAATTGGACAAACCCTGAAAATAGAGAACTCGCAGAACTTGGTTATTATTTTACTCATAACAAATGAACATAAGTAAAGAAATATATTGAATCATTTAACCAGGAATACACAACTATGAGTAATCCTGACTGCAAACAGTGTTTCTGTGCATGCACATATGCAGACAAACATAGAGATGCATGTTTATATGTAAATAGGCTTGTACACTGGATGGTTATCTTAGGTCCCTCCCAACTGAAATGTTTTCTTTTCTATTCTATTCTATTCTATTCTATTCTATTCTATTCTATTCTATTCTATTCTATTCTATCATGTAAAAGATTATAATTAATATTGTGAGATTTAAGTATAACTTATGAAAGTATATAAATGAGTAGAAACTGTCTAGATCTCTCTTACAATCATAAAGCATAAGTACGAAACAAAGAGTGGTAATCTGCAATCACCTTGCCTCAGGAAGTATTCAAGAAAACATTCAAAATCAGAAAATCACAGAGATATCTAATTTTGTTCTTTTTTTTCAAGGCATTGGTAGTACATGGGCCTTGAGTGATGACCATTGCCCTACAATATAGTGAACTTTCCATTAAGAAGGAGATGCTGCACACATTATAGAGATTTTTTTTTTTGTGTGTGTCATTTCACATCTACAGTACTAGAAGAACTGATAAGTCAATCTGTATCTTGCTTTCATGTTAAAGATCTCAAATACATATGAAAGTAGATTTCTGGGAGTGGTAAGGGCCAAAGGAGAACAATGAAGTGATAAATAGTGCTAGTAATCCCAAATATGCTCAAGAAACACTTCCCACTTTCAAAACAGAGAGTTTGTGTAAAGTTGATCAGCTAGAATATGACTAGTGAAACATAATGAAACTGTTCAATTTTCAGTGTGTTCATCAGACCTCAGAAAAAGTATTCAGAATAAAATTTGAGCAAGGTTTCATAATTCTCTTCAAAGATATATACAAGATATCTGCACAATGACAACTCATTTACAGTACCTTTTCCCTCCAATTTTTTGGATAATTTCCATTTTTAAAAAAACAACAAAACAAAAACAAACAAAAAAAACCAAACAAAAAACCAAACAAAAACCGCCCAAAAACAAACACACAAACAAAAAAAAACCCACACACACACACAAAAAAAAAAACACCAAACCAAACCAAACCAAACAAAAAAACCCAACACTTAAAAAGACTGACCCATGACATACAACCAGCAAAGAATTAATACCAGCTGTCATCATTGAAATAAAAGAATGGAAGCATAAATCCACGTCAAGCACAGCTAAAATCTGTTAAGACTTTAACAAGGTACCAATATCTCTGATGAATACCCAGACTGCTCAATACGTAGGAATAGAGGAAAAATAAGCAAGAAAAAGTAAGAAAGTTTCTAATTCCCACAGCAGTTGAGAATATTAACTTAACAATGTCTCTTGGGGGCAGTTGTCTCCATGATATATCTTTTGCAGGTCAAAGAAAACATGATTATTAGAGAAAGCCCTGGAATCAGGCATCAATTGTTCCATGCTGCAACAGGGACTACAATAATTTTTTGTATGTATTGATTCAAAGCTACTGAAAATTCTAATATTATTATTTCTGTATAGGGATTTTTCAAGCTCTGTAATTTCCAACTATTAATCTTTCATATTCTGACAAATATGGTATAGTCCAGGGTTAAAAAAATATACTTAATATCACTTTATTTGATATAACCTCTGTTTCCAATTGATGCAGAACCCCTCAAAGCAATGAACTCTCTCGTGCCTTCTGAAAGAATAGCAGAAATACAAACTATACAAACAAAATACCCCAACTCTGACTCGAAAACTTAAAAAAAAATTGTAATAGAAGCAACTGATTTGAAATAAAGAAAAAAGTCATGGACATTGTATAACATTATGTTCTGCAACCCCGGTAGCTTTATTTTTTTTTATGCATTTGAAAAATTCCCTAATGAGTAAAATCAGAGAAATCAAAGCTTATTGTCTTCAATTTTATTAATAACCACACTCCCAAAATCAAGGATGTGCCCATTTGAAGGGAAGGGACAAAAAAGGAGATCAGAGACTAATGTTGCTTCATCTCAGCAGTCAATACAGACACATGTAAACTGGATGTTGTATTGTAGGCCAAAACCTACACTAAGCTTCAGGGTGAGTAGATATTGTTTATATTTTATATATTTATATTTCATATATTGATTTTTTTTGTTATCTGTTTCTAAAGTCTAAACACTTCTTATCCTTTTCAGTTGGTCAGGTTTTTTTTGTTTGTTTTATTTTAAGTGGTAACTGGTTAAGTTATGGATGTTCACCTTAAGGGACTATTGGAAATGTCATGTGGAATAGTCAAATCTGAGCCTACCATGTGTGATTAACCACATCCATAACTGTTTCTTCTAGACTATAGATTTCCTGTGCAGCCTTGGTCCATTATATGCTTTTTTTCACAGATCAGCATACTCCTTATATACTCTTTATCCCCTCAGTCATTATCCCCTCAGCCACCGCTTACCTGTTGTCTAGACAAGAGAGGAATTTACTTGTTTCATGAGTCAGCTATTTTCTTCCATTTACTCTTGCAGGTTGAGATATTTTCTGTATTGCCTATGTAAAATATGAGAGCAGTTTAATTTCATGCAACATAACATTATATGCAAAGTGGCTTCAGACAGTAACAGTGTTGCAATTCCATAATTCCTTTCGGATTTTTCTCCTTTATGATGTCATGAGATATTCCTTCAGCATAGCTTTAATGAGGTGAATGATTTAAATGTCTTATTGTGACAACCTAATGCATAAAAAGCTATAAAAATATATAAAATTGGAATATTCTGAGCATATTCCAAAGCAAAACCAGCCACATCAGTAAAGAAATAGGTACTGGTATGTTTTTCTGAAAAGAGGAACCATATATTACGAGAAGCAAAGTAGTCCCTGTTGGAGTATTAGGAAGTCTGGGATTTTATGTTTGGTTCTTATGACTAAAGCATTTATGGCATCGTAAGAACTGCTTAATGAATGTACTGCCTAGTAATACTCCACAGGGCATACTTTATTCTCTTCCTATTACTGCTTTTGTCTCTACAGAAAATTCTACAAGCTTGCTGTTAAGAAAGCAGAACAGTTCCTGATCATGTATGTTTATTAAAAATGGTTGATCATGGAGAATACCAGTGGATGGAATGATTCAGACTCATCCAGATATTTTACAGGTAATTACACACAAATGAGAACTAGTGACTTCTGGGGTTTTCTGCATTTTTGCATATTATACTTGATAATATATTGGTGTGCATTGAAACAGCTTTATAACTACTTCTCAAACGTTCCTGGAGGTGATCTGATGGATAGGTTCATGTCTTTAGATTTTCCACAAGTTAGTAATTTATGATAATTTGTTCTTTTCAATCACCCAGGAATTGCTTCCTTTTTTGTCGGTTAAATTGCTAGCTCCAGTATGGCAAAATAGTTAAGAATCTTTTATTCTGTCTTTCTTGGTTTAACTTTTATACCCAGGACTTTAAGTTCTTTTTAGTTCTATTATATTACTTGGCAATTTAATGCTTTAAAGCAAGTCTCATTCTGGACTAATTTGCTATATGCAAGTTACCATGTACAACAGAACAATTGGAGCATTTCAGCAGAGTGAAACCAATCCCACTGAGTATTTTATAAGTACATGATACGCAATGTGTGATTTATTTTTTTTTTTATCAGTGTAAGGTTTGATTTTTTTTTTTAATTTTTTATTTTATATTCAGAGCAGCACCAGTCTGGTCTAATAGACTGACGTAGTAGGAGTACTCTAGATGTACTTCTGAAGCACATATTTCCATTTACCTCTCATCAGAAACATATCAAGTTCATGCACTCCAAGATTGGCTTCCTGGAAACAGGAAGCACAGGAAGAAGAGATGATCAAGAAATTTGCTTCAAAAATGCTTGCTGGATCCACATTCTAACTTTAAAGCAGCTGCATCTATGTGGGACAAATTCAGGCACAAATTATTAAAAAGTGTGTTCTGATATGATGTGACAAAAAAAATACTAAATTGCACATCTCAGTCACAGTAGCTGCAAAAAAAGAGATAATTTAGCTCATGTGCGAACTACAGGGAAACGTTATAACCTTGGAAGCCAGGACCTGCCTTGCTAAGATGCAAGAAGGAGCTCTGAGAACATGCAGTGAATGGAGAGTCATTTATATTGAATAAAGCTGCCTTGCCCTCCTCTTCCTGTGAGATTATTTCCCACATTTTTTTCCTAGAAACTGACTGATGCAGAAAATTGCAGAAATCTCTTTATAGAGATTTTGCTGTTAAAAAGAAATTCACTGTTGGTCTTAAGGCACTTTAAATTTCTTTTGCAGTGTGTAGGGTTGGTGGGTTGACCCTGACTGGACAACAGGTGCCCACCAAAGCCACTCTATGACTCACCTCGTCAGCTGGACAGGGGAAAGAAAACATAATAGAAGGTTGAGATCAGGACAGGACAAGATCACTCATCAGTTATCACAATGAGCAAAACAGACTTGAGGAAATTAGTTCAATTTATTACCAATCAAATCAGAGAAGGATAATGAGAAATAGCACCAAATCTTAAAACACCTTTTACCCACCCTTCTGTTCTTCCCAGACTTAACTTCACTCCTGAATTCTCTACCTCCTCCCCACCAGTGGAGCAGGGGAATGGGGAATGGGGGCTGTGGTCAGCTCATCACACATTGTCTCTGCTGCATCTTCTGCCTCAGAGAGAGGGCTCCTCACACTCTTCCCCTACTCTAGCATGGGGCCCCTCCCATGGGAGACAGCTGTCCATTAATTTCTCCAAGACGAACCCTTCCCACAAGCTGCAGTTCTTCAGAAGCTTGTCCAGCATGGGCTCCTTCCACAGGATTCAGTCCTTCAGGAACAGACTGCTGTAGTGTGTGTCCCCCATGGAGTGACGAGTCCTGCTGGCAAACCTACTCCAGCATGCACGCCTCTCTTCACAGGAGTACAGGTCCTACCAGGAGCCTGCTCTAGCATGAGCTTCCCATAGGGTCACAGACTCCTTCAGGCACTCAGCTGCTCTAGCTTGGGAGTTGTCTACAGACTGCAGGTGGATCTCTGCTTCCCTGTGGACCTTCATGGGCTGCAGGGGCAGAGCTGCTTCACCATGGTCTGCACCATGGTCTGCGGGAGCATCTCTGATCTGGTGTCTGGAGCACCTCCTCCCACTCCTTCATCACTGATGTTGGTGTCTGCAGAGCTGTTCGTCTCACATATTCTCACTCCTCTGAATGCAGTCACTGTTTTCCAGGGGTGTTTTTCCACTTCTTAAATACATTATCCCAGAGGCGTTACCACCATCACTGATGGTCTTGGCTTTGGACAGTAGAAGGTTTGTTTTGGAGCCAGCTGCATTGGCTCTGTCAGACGTGTGGGAAGCTTCTAGCAGCTTCTCACAGAAGCCACCTCTGTAGCACTCTCTGATATCAAAACATTGCTACCCAAAACCAATATTTTCCCAATGGGGAAAATCTGATTCAAAGCACCTTGTACTAGTCTATGTCATTAGCTGATGGGGTTTTTCCCCTTCATCATTTTTTTCCTGGATGTCCTTCAAACACCTACTTTCCTTTTGTTGGTGGTTTGTTCATTAACCCTTGAGACTTCAAATTCCTAGAGCAACCAAAACTATTTGTTCTTTCAGACTGGTATCCATTATGAAATTTTTTATTGAATGGAACCAAAGGTTCTACCTTTTCTTTCTGTTACTTAACCTAGTGGTTGCTGGATCAGTAGAGATGGTATATAAGGGTCATACAAGTATATTGTCCCCCACCTAAAATGACTTCAAACAGCATTCATTGTCCTCTAAACATTTTAAAAATGTTGAGTTAATTACTAGAATTAAACTCTATTTAATCTATTTAAGGTAAGATTTCATGTATTTCTTCTATTAATTAGACTATGAGATAACTTCTTAATGTGATTTTCACTTTGCTCTTTCCACTGCATATTTTTTTGTTGTTGTTGTTTTTGTTGTTTTTGTTGTGTGTGTGTTTTGGTTTGTTTTTTTTTTTTTTTTATGGAAGTGTTGCTCATGACCCAAAAGACAGCTTTCTTCCTCCTATCCTTGGTAGAAAAAATTTTCCCAATTCTACTACTAGACTATCCCCTTTCTTTCATCTTTTGTATTTATTTCAAAATTCTCATTTAAGTTTCCCAATTCACTTTTACACTAACTTATTTATTATTTACTATCCCTGAAATTTTTTAAACAATTGTTTGCAAGATATTTTATTACATGTAAAAGTGCAGAAGATTAGGTATGTAGAAAAAAAGAAACAGTTGTTTTTGAACAAACCAGAAATTCAAAAAGTCATCACTTTTTTTGGAAGGTACATGTGGAAGTTTCTTTTACAGTCTCCAGCTCACAGCTAGGTGTACACTGAATTCAGACACCAGGACTTATTTGGGTCTTTGTTTTGGAACTTTGTTTTGTGGTCTTCTCTCCAGAAGATGGAATGATGGCCTCCCATAAGTAGGACAGGGATACATGGTAGGCAGTCAGGTTTTGATAATTTTGATCCTCACTGCTGTGATTGTATAAAACATAACAGGGCAGCCCACGGCCTAGAGACCAAGTACAAGCAAATTACTTTTCAGCACAGCAGCTCAGAGGCACCCATACAGAAGAGAGGAAAACCTTCGTGGATGGAGATTTTGGAGGTTGCATGGGAAACCTATTTCAATACTTGACTATTCTCCCAAGTGAAATTTTATATTTCTCTTTTATTTTAAATACATGAAATTTGAATATACTTCGATTTTTTTTATGATCATTGTCTTTTGTTCACCTCTGTTGATCTCTACGAATAACCTGGCTTGGTCTTCTCTACTGCCTCTTGTAGTTATGGGAAGGTTGCTTCTAGGTGCCATTAAAACCAGCTCTTCTCAAGACTGAATCAACACCGTTGCCTCAGTTGACCCTCACAGTGTGTATGTTCCATACCCATCTTGTTCAGTGGTCTCTTATTGAGAGTTAAGGTTGTCCATAATTTGTAGTCAGTAGAGATTTTTATATCCAAACAAGCTCCCACTGGCTAAAGAGCCAAACGGTGGTACTTTCTGCCTCTTGAATACAAGATACTGTGCAGGGCATCACTTCTCCTCCACCGATATCTTATCTTGGGGTGCATGACCTGGCATACTGCCCTTTGAACATGCTTACTGTGGGGAACATGTTGAGAGCTGTGAATCAGAAGTCTCTGCTGTCTCTTCTGAGGCCAGACATTCTGCAGACAAGTCTAGAATGTGGATTGTTAGAGAAATATATCTTTAAACTATAACAGTAAAATTTCAGATGGGACAATGTTTTTTAATATATTTGAAAATAATCATGTTATTTGTTTAATAAACTTTGCCCATTTATGAGTGGCATGAGGTAACAGATGTTATACCTAGAATATGTGGGGAGCTTTTCTGAAACTTCTTGTTTATCTAGACTTTTTTCCTGTTCCCTAAGGCAGTAAAAACTCTATCGTTTTTCATGACTGTAGCATGCTTTCTTTATTTAAAAATCTATGTGCACAGAATACATTATAAATAGCTTGGAAATCAGGGCTCCCATCCTTTGTTAATTTTCCTTTTCCTATCTGAAATTCCTCTACAGTGTCTCATCAATCTGTGGCTCCTACAATTTATTTTAACATAATTTCTTATTTTTCACACCATATTATAGAGAATAGTACTGACTCCTGAGTGTAAAACTTCTAGCAGCAGTAATGTGGAAAATTCTTCTTGCTTGTGTAAGAGAAGTGAATATGAAGTCTCAAAAGCATCTCAGTTGGGGTCGTAACTGTGGCAGGCCACAGGGCCTACAGTATAATTGGGAAAACAGCAGCAGAGTAATGTTTCTGTTCATTTGTAGATAGGAAGAACAATTTTTTTCTCTTCAGTAATAGCAGGGACTTGTCTAGCAGATTTACTCTAACACGAGAACACACAATTCATGCAAAACACACACATGTATACACATTATATATTGACATAAAAATACTTGATTGTATACACTGTATATGAAGGATCTGAAAAGCTTTGTTGAGAGGTACTCTGAGAGTGTCTCTAGAAAGTTAGTCTGGGTATCATTCAATTAGAGAGAAACTACAGTGTTCCTACTTATAAAAGCATAAATAGTAGAAACAGTTACTGTGAGAACAATTTGCCAACAATGCAAGGACTGAAATACATCCTTTTAAACAGTTTCTTCACGGGCCTGTAAAAGTCATAGCCTCTTTGAATACAGGTTGGTGGGAGCAAAAATCTAAATTTGCTATAGAAACTGCTGACTCTCATTTGTTCACCCCATTTTCTTGAGTCAGTGTTTCACAAGAGAGTTTCAAATTATTTTCTTCTCTGGTCCTCTTGTGACTCTTTGGTGCCTGAGGTAGTGAATCATACCTCTTTGTCCTTCTCTAAGATAATATAACTTGCTGGAAGACTGCATTTCTCTAACATACAGAGCCACTCTTCCCCCTTTTCTCTATCTCTTAGACAAATTATACCCACCTCAAAGAAGACTGCATTTAAGAGAAATATCTCCAAGAGTTTTTAGGTGTTCTATGGTGACCTCAAAGTAAATAGTGAATATTTGTCAAGCTTTACAGATTTCTCCCCGTGTTTTTGTTGCTGTTTTTCAGTGAACTTTTTTCATGTTTTCAGGAGTTTACTGCCGTAAAGATGCTGATCGGTGGGTATTAGGCACATAGATATTACTTCCTGCTCTCTGTGCCTGTCGATCTTTCATCCTGGGAGGCTGACAAACAACAGCATGTGCAGGAGTATAGGATGAAAGTAGAATTTATGAAGGTCATATTGCCTAAAATGATGTTAGCAAAGGGAAACTTTTTTGTACATAATGACACACAAGGAACGTGTGTATGTGCCAAGATAAATTATAGCAGACCTTATTAATGAGGACCTAGAGGCAGAGTAACACTATCCTGTCTGTATTGGGAGGATCCTTATGACTAACATTCTCTCCAGAAGGTTGCAGCAAGACAGCCACACTGTTGGTTAATCTCTCTTTGACTGTAAGGCACGGAATTTGGAGATTCAAGCTTGGCTAACCTGTGCACTTGTTGATTTGAACAAGTGAGCTAAAAACCATCTCCATCATGAAGTAACTTTGCAACAAGAAAAGACCAAATAAAAAACGCCAAACAAACAAACAAAAAAAGGAAAAAGAAAATAACCAAACAGCAGCACAAATTTGGAACAAAAGGTTAGAATGATTTAATTTTGCGGGGGGTTTTGCTCTGAGTTTGGACTTGGGTTCATACCCTAACATGTTGTGTGCATAAATTCAATTAATAAACTGTGTACAATGTGTTCAGAGGTGAAAACAGAAAGATCTGAAGGTATAAACTAAAAATATATTAAAAGTGTTAAAGACAAATTTTAAACATAACAGAAACTTTTTTTTTTTTTTTAAATTAGCCGAGCAACAGCTTCCTATTGATCAATATGGGATATCCTGTACAAGCACAGATTTACAATATCAAAATTTGCATTTGGTGTTTCTGCTTCCCTGTAGTTGTTGATCAAAGATCACATCCTTTCAGATACCTGACAGGTAGAGTTTTGCCAACAGAAGTCAGTAGCTTAGACCTGGCCATAATTACCTGATGGTACCCCTATTAAGTGGAATTACCATCCCCATTAAACAGCAGTTATTGCTATTAGGTATCATTAGTCTAAAATTGCTTCCTTGGGAAACATCTCAATTAAGCAAATTTCCATGTAAAGTGCATCCTGATTAACTGAACTGCACTGTACTGCTTTGTTTCTTCATGTACCCACTTCAGTAGCCTTCGTCCCTCATTTGCAATTCTCTCAAAGTCTGTTAAGACTCACTAAAAAAGTACAAACAACTGACTGCAAAAGACCCTATTTTTTTTTCTTACTTCTCTTTTCATTATGTTGGGTTTTAAAGGCCTCCTAATAAAGCAGAAACATTTGAACTGTGAAGTCTATCCCCCTGGAAGGCAGATATACTCTGCATAAAATAATATGTGTAAACCAGACTGTTTTCATTACCTGTCTTCTACTGCCATAGAGAATAATCCCAGGAGGGTCCCTGGACATTTACTTCTTTGTAATGCCTTGGAATTTTTTTAATTTGTCTGAAACCTGTAAGATATGCCATTGTGTCCATGTAGGTGTCTCTGTGGGTTTTTAACAAAATTCTTCATTACAAATTCTGTTTTATTTCAGTGGGGTCAGATACTACAGCTTGTGATACAGTCATCAGTTAAATCAAATTATCTGAGGCAATTGTAAAGTATTTCTGACTCCTTTTAGCTTTCCACATCAAACACTTTTATTTAGCACAATGCACCTCAACTTTATCTTTTAAAAACTAAACTTACAACTTGGCATTTAATTATGTTGTACAGAGCCAAGAATTTTTGCTTTTATTTTCCCGGACAAGTAGCCTTACACTAATACTCAATGTTTTTTGGCTCAGACTTCTATTAAGTCTGCAGTCATAGGACTTAATTGGAAAAATGTTCAAATCAGAAAGGCTTATCATTCGGTAAAAGAGAAAAAATGGAACACATCTAAATGACCTTTAGTGGTAACAGGCCATTCTGTTTCTGTACACTAGAAAAGGGGTAGGAGCTGAGCAGTGGTGGTGAAACATCAAGCTTCAAGGCAAAGAAAGAAAGTCTTCCCCTGTAGCTTACACCTTGAGTCCTTCTATTCTTGTGCAGTATACACATTTTCTTGGGTAAAAGCTTTTCTGCCTGAGTAAAAGAGAAGAATGGATGTACTACGTAGAGAGACGTGGAAGTTATTGTAAAAGGTACAAATAAAGCCCATATTTCACTCCTCGGCCAAAGAAATGAAAATCTAGAGACGTCTTTGAAATAGAGACATAAGACTATTGATTGTTAGGGGCGTACACAGATATCAGTGAGTCAGTACTGACGTTTTTTGAATGAATTACACCATTACTCTTAGAGGAAACACTTGAAAAGCTGGCTATCATTTGACTTAAATTTTGATAGCAAAAAATAGAGATGATCAAGAATAGAGGCTAGATAAAAACAGAAATTCGTATTTCCACATGCTATTAATCATCTCACATTGAAGGTTGTGAGTTGCTGTATGTCATCCTAGAACTGTATAAACCTTAAATGCTTTCTACAAAATTTATTAGACATTTACAAAAGTTAGCTTCTTGATGAAGAAAATACTAGGGAAAGCTTCTTTGATCTGTGAAAAAGTGGGTTAGACAGACAAAAGCTTTTCATTCTGCCCTCAAATATGCATGTCCTGTGACAAACTCCTTGTAGATTAGCATGTTTAATATGTATTTGCATTCTGGAGCCAGTGTCATCACAGCTGCCTGGGGAGCTGTATTCACTCCTCAGGGATATCTGCCTGATGTCCGTGTCTATTTCCTTCTTTTACTAGGAAAGAATATTTTTTCTTTTTTTCTTTACATTTCAGTGAGATATAGTTGGGCAATGATGTGATATACCCCAGAAAATGAGGAAAGGAATGGAAAGGACAAGTTTGGAGAGTTTGGTGATGAACGAGTCCATTCTTGCATGTGTTAGGCTGCAAATGTTGCTTTAAAGTTGAATTTGTTCCCAGAGTGAGGGAAAAATTACTCTTTCCTCATTTTTAGAGTGGTACCTAGAATTCTGGATCATTTCACTACTTGAAAATTAGATCCAGTTTCTAACCAGACTGTTGTAAACAGGAAAATGACTAGTTTATTTTGTTTATCATTTGGTCATTTTGGTTTCTTTGACTGAACTTGTAAGTATTTAATTGAGTCTTGTCAACGCAGAGGGGAATGAAAACAAATGTTGCATGCTTTTTTTTTTTTTTGTGGGACAAATCAATAACATATCCTACATGAAATTTGTTTTATAAAATGATAGAAGACACATTTTTGCTTAACATTATTGTCCTTAATGGGTCTTGCCATTGTGCCTTTTGTAGTAGTCAAGTTCACACAACTAAATTCCAGTTAAACCTTCACATTTACAAGTCTACTATTTGGCTGTCTCAAGGGTATCTCCCCGCTCATTGCCAGTATCTTTCAGGAGTGAAAGAATAAGTTTCATTAAAGAAAAGTCTGACATGATCTAAAGAACAGCTCACTGCAGGATCCACTCCAAATCAACTGTATGAATGCAGAGCACCAAAGAGATGAATGTCTTCCCTAGAGAGTAAAATTTACTGTATAAATATAGGGATGTAAGTAAAGTGTAAGCAGTCTGAATCTGACCTAATTTGTCAGGTTAACAGAGGTGGGGATCAGAAAAAAAAACAAAAATCATTGCAAAAAGGTCACTTGGGAATGCGTTATTTCCATCTGATACTCACACAGTTTTGTTTAGATGGAAATACATCTCATGACTGCGGAAAAAAACAAAAGAATATAAATAAGTGTTGCAAAACAGACTGGCATTTAAGTAGGAAATGTTCACATCTTCTATGTACTAAGGTAACTCTTCATGGCTTTCCTAACTTTAGTTAGCTGCAAACAAGTGGGACTTAATTCTGGACCCACTTTCTTTTTACATTTGCAGCAGTGGCAGAGACATCAGACAATACATTTTTACATACGTTTCTGTTCCTGATTCCCTAACAAAAGAAGTAGTGTGGGAAAAAATGAAACCTTTTCAGTATTTGAAAAAAATGAATTTGCAGAAAGAAAAGCAAATAATTTTTTTGCCCTTGTGCTGTATTTTGTTCAAACACTTGCAAATGATCATAATACCTTTGTGGTACATCATTTAAAAATGCAGTTCTTCTTTTCCATAAAGGAAGAAATTTGAGGCTTACCTGGACTTTTAAGAACTACGATTCCTTTAAATCTTTGCTTTGTTGCTGAAGAACTACATTAGTCTTGTCAATATGCTGAGCGCTGTAAGCAAAAAACTCATTTATGTTTAACAACAATTTTATTGAGTGTAATACTTTAAAACATAGGAGAATTTGTCAGATTTATATGTAGTTAGATAGGTGGTTATACCAGTTCTTTTTGTATGAACTTTCCACACTGTACAGATGCTTTTTTTCATAATAATTATTTATTTATTGTATTTTTTATTTACTGGTTTGTCAAATAAGGAAAATCACAGATTAAATATTAAATTTTCCACTTTTCTCTCACAATTTGCACTCTGCCAAGAAACCTAAAGCTGGACAGATATGATGGAAAGATTTAGAGTTCTACATTTGAAACTTATTATCTGCTGTCCTATGGTAAACTGACCATGAGTATGGTTCTGATACATACTTAGAGACATATTTTGCTACCCTTACTTATTTTGACTAATAAACTTGTTTTGCAGCTAATTTTATATAAGTTAATGGGCTTCTTGTAGAATGTGGTGGGTTGCAAAGTTTTGCAGAGTTACTGTGGATTTGTGGAGACTGCAGGCTTAGCCAATCCTGATGTGAGTTTTGCTAAGTGCACCTATTGTGAACTGACATGTATGTCCACTGGAGAGTATAAATGTCTGCGAGCTGTTACAATAAAGGTCTTTTGTCTTTGCCCACCTCAACCACGACAGTATACTTATATACTGCTTAATGGAATACAATCTGAATTTCATGGTTATTGATGTGAATGAAAAATCCATTGGTCGTGGAACAGAAATTAAAATACTGGCACAGATTAGAAACTTATTAGGACAGAACGGTAAGATTGGGAGAGAAAAAGATGAAAAAAATGCTCAAAAAAAATCCTAAACCAACAACAAACCAAAACAAAAAAATTGAAAAGATTGTTAAAAGAGTTTCCTGCTGGAACTGCTGAGAAGGCAGAACTGCTACATGAGAAAAATCCTCTGAATTGTGTGTGTTGTAAAAACTATAGCTTATTGTTTGGGCAGATACCTCAACAACACTGTAGATAAAACAGTCAAAATATTAGCTCAGCATGGTACCGTAGTTCAAGTCAACAAGAATTGTAATATGTGAATAGTGTGCGAGAAAAGTACTGACAAATGCAATCTTATAAATCTCCAATGCATTATTATTTGCAATTATATGTTCAGTACTGTTTACTAAAACTTAGATTAGTAGAAATACTTAATCATTGTCCAAAATACCTTTTTTGTCCTGGATAATATCTCCATAGAGATAATGCAATAGTAGAAACCAGTGCTCAGAGATAAGATAAAAACCAGTAGTTATAATAGAGAATTTTTCATAATCTCTTACCTGGTGAGTTTAAATAAAGGGAGGTGAAAGGCAGAGGATGCTGCTAATTAGCTATGTGAGGGCACACTCTGTTACACTGGGGTAATTTACAGTGGATTCATCCTCTCTAAGCTGAGAAGCTTGATTCAGAGGCTCTTTGAGCACCTGTCTAGTGGAACGTGTCCCTGCCCATGGCAGAGAGATTGGAGCTAGATGATCTTTGAGGTCCCTTCTGACCCAAACCATTCTATGTTTCTGTGATTCCATAAATATAGACAGAGAGCCACTGGAGAAGCTCTAGGATGCCTGAGACCAGCAGAGGTCACACAGGTCTACTGTGAGAACTAGGCACCCCTGGAGTGGCAGCTGGAAGCTAGTCAAACTATCTTAAAGCATCCAAATCGACAGTATGTGTTCATGGGTGTGTACTGCATGCAACTGAGCGCAGAAAGGTCTCATTAGTAGAGACTTCTGGCTCAAAAATCAAGTTGGACCTCATTTAAAAGAAGTAACTTTTAAGTGGAAAAAACCCCAATATACCATTTACAGTTAAAATGTGATTGTATCTTTACTAAGGGTATACAGATTATTTTTTTTTTCTTCTAATGCAACTAATCACTTAGACAACAGGCCAATTTACTTTCAAAATTTAGTCAATACCTTAGAAAAGAAATTAATTACTTTATGTGTTAATCAGGAGAAAAATAAGTGAGAAATGAAGAACACTTTTAGATTTTTGACATAAGTGAAGCATTATGTTAATCTTATCTTGACCTTTATTTCAAAAGTCATGGAAATACTTTGAGATCACAACTTTTTAGATGATTGGGAAATGTGCATATAGATTAGCCCAGTCATCTGGAGTCTGACATTTACTTGTTGACAAATCAAAAAAAAAAAAAAAAAAAAATCTGGGATGTCCATTTTATTCCCTTTTATTTAATTTTTTAATTCCAGGCACATGGAGACATATTTATGAGAAATTAAAAAGCAGGAAGGAGTAGGATTTGCAAAAAATTGTTCCAGCTAAATATTGCTCATATATGAAGCCCATATTTTAAAAGACTTAACAGACGCAATTTTGGGTTTTTTTCCCTACATAATCCTAAGTATGTTGCGAGTTTGAAATAATAAATAATCAAGGGGCCATAATGATCCCAAAAAGTGGAATTTTAATAGGTAACTAATTCTGTCATGGAACTTGTCACACTTAAAAGGTGATTCTCAATTAAACCTTCTCATCTGAAATGTAATCCAAAAGTGCTGAAGAACAGACAGCTCTCCCTTGAGCACTCTCCTCTTGCTGCATTTCTGACGGTAAAATATTTCTTAAAAGTCAGCAAAATAACCTCTGATTTCAGGTGACAGAAGAGGAAACTCCTGTCTCCGCTTTGTTACCTTGCTATTATTCAAGCTTTAAAACAATATTTTTATTGATATATTTATTTTTGAGATAAGCATGCATTTTCTAAGCCTTTGGGGGGTCAGTTTATGGTTTCCCATCAGTTTAAAGTATGTTCTTAGAGGAAAAATAAATATTCTTGGTTTATTATTGCGTATTAGACTCCAGATTTTTACAAAATAAAGAAAAGGTTTCAGACTGGATTTTTTTCTTTATTAAATGAGACAGTACAATATTGGTGGGAGAAGTAATGTGTTTCATATTTTAAATACTGTGTGAGTGGGCCCTCTGGGAAATCTCTACTTATTTACAGCTGAAATGATCAGCAAACAAACTCACTAGGAAACTTCAATATATTAAATTGAGAGAAAATACTGAAATGACAGCCTTAGACTACATAGATTTTTGAATTTAATTTCTCAGGTCTATAAAACAATTAGAAAATCGGTGATATGGGTCTGACTTTATACTAATGGGAACAGCTACACTATCATTAGTGAGATATTATGGGTTTTACAGGAGCTGTGGGTCTGGGTTATTTTTTTACTTGTATTGGAAGTCTGAGATAACTACATCTAGGAATAAAAAACAACCCTATAAATTCTTTAATAGGTGATAAGGGAAATGGAAGATGAAGTAATTCACGTTAAAGGAAGGATTTAAAATTGCTGAAGACTTAGTGTTCAAGATAAGCGGTTAATAGTTTGGGGGACAGGATGGGGGAAAAGCACAAATTTTGTGAATAAGCAGTGGATAGAAACACTAAGTGGACAGGGTGACAGGATGTCAGGGAACAATTACAGTGTGAGAGCAACAGATAAAGAATTTAAGATCAGGTATCATGATGGCATTATGCAGAAATCAGATGACTACACTAAAAAATAATAGGAAAATAACAGCATTTAACTCTGAAAAGACTATATATAACACACTGAATTTTTAATGAAGAAAACATTCCTTCATAGTTGTACTCACAACAGAAAGTAGAGTCCAATGCAGCTATGTATTGAACTAAAGTTAATTGAGAAACAATTCTCAGTGGCCCTCTGCTCTGTGAACTAGCTCAAGAAGTGATGATGAATTTGCTGGTGTAGACAGTTACTAGAAGCAGAGCAATAGTGAATACTGGGAACCTTCATGTCAGGAGGTAAAGACGCTCTGCTGAACTTGCTTTCATTCTCCACATGCATGGTGTTTGACAGTGCAAGTTACCCCACTAATTCTCCATTCCATTTAGAATGAAGATGTGTGGTATCAGTTAATCCATCATAACTAAAGTGTGCAGCAGATCCTCAGCGCATAGTGCACCATCCCCTTCAGATTTGCAGATAAGCTGTTTAATAGTAGCTGGACATGCATGCTGCAGTCACCACTACTAAGCCATCACTATAAGAGTACAAGTCTGGGATGTGGGGCACAGTGTAAGTCACACAAAATTATGGTAGGGAGGCAAGAGAGGAGGAAGGACTAACGTCTTGTTTTGAGAACTAGAAGGAGGTGGAGTATGAATGTCAAAAACAGGAGAAGAACACAGTGTTGAAGGCCTGATTTGTATAGTAATAACAATACTGAAAATGGGATTTTGATAAACTTTAAGGGTGAGAAAAGGATAAATACAGTTTTTCATAAAATAAAAAGCTTGTTCAAAGTCACATAAGGATGTATAAACATGTAGGTCTTCAAATGTTACCCAAGCTCTGACTTGACTAAAGGAAAGCTGCAGGAGTTCTCAGAAACAAGAGACTTTTTCAGAAGAGAAAAATCTTCAGCTAATCGTTCCTAAACACTTGATTTCCAGAAAGCGGGAAGTTATGTTAGCACTACCATTCAGTCCATGTCCAGTTCTGATGCTCTTTCCCTCAGCATGTTTTATTACTTGTTGTGGGAGAAAATGTCCCAGGGTATATGTCATTGCAGTTTTTCTTAAGCATTAAAACATTTTTGGAGCTTCTTCAACAGCATTTGCACTTGCTGTGATGTGATGATTTGTTGATGCTTTACTTCTTGTAAAGGATATCTAATCTCTTTTTCTCTCCAGACTTTGGGATTTGAGACTTCATAGCTAGGTAGAGTTAGGTAAGTCTCCTTTAAATAAAGTGTATTCCTTTTTTTACCTTAAGGGAAAATCCTGATGTCTTCTTGCAGAGAAGTCCTTACTGATGCTCTAAAGGCAGCAGTGATATATGAGGTGCCCTCTATCCATTTTGTACAAGGTTAGCTTGGTTGTTTCCAGAAATGCCATCTTCTTTAAAAAAAAAAAAAAAAAAAAACAAAAAACATCTGTTTTTCTGTTGTGCATAATGCTAATAATTATGTAATTATAGTTCATTAGTATGCATATGCACATGGTGTTTTGTTCTGTTTTATGGTCTGACATATATAGACCTGACTACTATTTCGAAGATCATTTAAAAATAAACCATCTCTGAACAAAAAGCCAGAAATGTGTGACAGGCTCTATTCAGAGCAGAATACTCAAAATTTGTCTTGGCTGGAGTTTAGCTGCTGTGTAATAGACTATTAGCTCCAATTTGCTACTGCTTTACTTGTGTCAATGCACTCTGATCTGAGCATTTTTGTGAACTGTTTTGCTCTGAATATAATTAAGAAAATATTCCAAAAATGCCATTCAGCAGTGAGATGCAAGTTGAACTTGTGTGTACTTAGCAAGAATTGCATGTCATTAATTACAAGATGCTTTTTACCTCTGACTGAAAGCTTTCAGGTGAGCCTCTTCTAGCGAGAAAAAGGGAAATCTGTAGCACCTCTGCAAGACCATGTTGATTCTGACTAAATTTTCACCAGAAATTTTCAAAATATTCAGAATTATTCTAATAATTCTTTCTGATACTGATCAATTGTTTACAGCCTTTGCATGTTTAAACATTTTGTCTTGGCTGTACTATTTGAAATACTTTTCCCGTTTTATCAAAATTAAGCTTTTAAATTTTTTTCATCCATTCTTTACCAATACTGATCAAATGGAGTTGACACCTTCTTCATTTATTTTGTTTGCTTTTTCCAATGCTTATAACTTATTTTTACCTGATTCTTAAATTATACGTGGGACCTCTAGGTAAGTCAGAGTAGGGTTTAATTTTGTCAGGTCCTAGTCTGAGAAAAAAAAAGGAATAATTGGTTTCTCTCAAGATCACTTTTACTCAAGATATTCCCTTATGCTGGATGGAGCAGATTACTGGGAAAAAGAGGTTGAAGGAAGAATTAAATCTTAAATTTCAGACCCCAGCGTTCTAGCAAAGTTCTTTAACTGAGAAGCTGTTCTGAGAGAGTAGACCCAAAAGACCTAAGTTAACTGAATCCTTCATCTACTTGGGATCTCAGTGTCTGTGCATGTTTCCTTACACTCTTAAAATGACAAGTAACATCTCCTAGATGTCCACATAATTGCACTACCTAAAATTAGCTACGCTGGATTATGCGTTTGAGTTTTGGGTGAGACACAAATGTAAAAGTGAATCTGTCTTTTTGAGTTTTTCTTATCATTTACTTCCCTTATTGAACTCTGTCAGGGTTGGTGTTGTGACCGCTTCCCTGGGGAGCCTGTTCCAGTACCCAACAAGCCTCTGGGTGAAAAACCTTTTTCTAATATCCAACCTAAACCTCTCCTGACACAACTTCAGGCCATTCCCTCAGGTCCTATCACTGGTCACCACAGAGAAGAGATCAGTGCCTGCCCCTCCTCTTTCCCTCACAAGCAAGTGGTAGACTGCCATGAGTTCTCCCCTCAGTGTCCTCTTTCCAGGCTGAACAGACCAAGTGACCTCAGCCTCTCCTCATATAGTTTCCCCTCAAGGCCCTTCACCATCTTTGTTGCCCTCCTTTGGATAATCAGTAATAGCTTACAATCTTTCTAATACTGTGGTGCCCAAAACTGCACACAATATTCAAAGTGAGGCCACACCAGGGCAGAGCAGAACGGGACAATCCCCTCCCTCGACTGGCTGGCGATGCTTTGCCTGGTGCCCCCAGGACATGGTTGGCCCTCCTGGCTGCCAGGGCACTGCTCACTCATATTCAGCTTCCATCTACCAGGACCCCCAAGGTCCCTTTCTGTGGCACTGCTTTCCAGCCTGTACAAACATCCAATGTTGTACCATCCCAGGGGCAGAATCCAGCGTTTTCCCTTGTTGAACTTCCTATGGTTGGTGATTGCCCATTCCCTTAATTTGTCAAGGTCTCTCTGCAGGGCCTCCCTGCCTTTGAGGGAGTCAACAGCTCCTCACAGTTTTATACTGTCCATAAAACTTGCACAGTATCCCTTTCAGTCCTGGATCAAATAAATAAGGCTTCTTAGTGAACAATTAATCTCAGGCCAATATATTCAATTTAAATTGCTTGATGCCTCTCTGACAAACTCATAAGTCCTTCTTGAGACTGGAAAGGGAGCTTCTAAAAGCATCTCCCCTCCTGACTCTAGTTTTAGCTTTGCATAAGCATCATGATCCAAAATGAAAACAAAGAGAAGCAAGACAAGGTTGTTTTGGGTTGTTTTACTGTCCTTTTGTCTTTTTTGACTGTTCTGTACCAAGGAATAAAGGTAAGAAAGGCTGCAGGCAAACAGTTTAGCAAGGATTTTGACACATTTTTTGCTGAATATGAAAGCTCAGCGACTCTATGCTCTTTTTACAGAACTTTACAAAGGTCTGGACTTTAGCCAGCTAGAGGAAATTTTTTAAAAGAAGTAAATGAAATGGGAAAGAAAAATAATAAATTGAAATTCCTGTGTTCCTCAGTAAGAAACATCTACACACCATTTATATATTCATACTAGAAATATGCCTCTAGTTACCAGTAAGATATTACATCAGTGTGCATTATGTGAATTTACGCTGTAATTTAAGATACATTAGTAATTAACTTAGAAAGACTGCTTCTGGATTAGTTAAGGAATGTCTAGATTAGCTAAGGAATGTCTTACTTAGAAGTTTGGAAATACTTCTCCGTTGACCACTGTGCTCTGAAATACTACATTATTGGTGTTATTCTTTAGCATTGACACTGATGAGTGTTCCTGCAATTAGACATTCGTCCCTTTTTCTCTTTCCTACCTAAGACACAAGATTGTATTAGTAATAACTTCAATCCACTGATCTATTCCAAGCTGGAATGTTATCTGCCTTTGTCAAAATACTTTCAGAATGTCTCTGATAGAATTCATATGGACCAAATCAAATCACTTTTGTGATTTTGTGCTCAGAAACTCTTTTGGCTAGTCTAACTTAGTCCACTGATATTGGTGTCCTTCCGTGTTATCTGAGGATCACTACAAATAAGAGTTCCCTACCTTCTGTTCCAACAAAAATGTTAAATTATTCTTTTAATTCAGATGGGAGTAGGAACGTTAATGTAGGTCAGTTTTAATTGAAGAGCCAGTAGCAACAATTTGCATGTTATTTTCCTTAAATGTTCTTGTAAACATAAATTGTCCTTAACATCAGGAACAATTAAGTACGAAACTCTAAAAGGCACAACATTATTATCTGCTAAGTAAGCTGCATATACTTCTGTTTGCCTCTATGAAATTCTGCTGCTTGAACCCACTGAAATAGGTAAACTCTTGATACTGCACTCCAATCATTTATGACTGATATATTCCATCATTTAGAACACTGGTGAATATTTTTTGCTCTAGCCAACCCATTAAATTCTGAAAGCAGAAATTTGTATGGGTGGAAATAGGTCATTCTTCTGCAATGTATCTCAGAATTCACTGTTACTATTTCCTGATTGATTATGAACAAATATGAAATAGAACATACTTGTTTCCCTTGTCTCTGGAATTTTTTTAGGGATTTGCATAGATAATTTGAATAACCTACATTATGTTTTCAAGCAGTATAGAGAAAAAAAACCCAAATCCTTAAGTGTTGATTGGCTGGTTGGCTTTTTTAAAATCACACTTCTTGTTGCTGTTTGGTTGGTTGTTTGTTTGTTTTTGATGGTCACTGGCAAAAGTTCCTCCTCTCTTTCTTCTCCTAGACTCCTGCTTGATTAAGGCAGTTACCTCAGGAAGCAATCATCTTCCAAGATGATTCTGCCAAGAATAAAAAGGAAAATCTGAAAGTCTCCCTGGCTTAGGTGGAGGGAAAAACATGTAGCAAAAAACACAGTTGTTTCATTGTTAAGCTGCTCAGTAGCTTTCCCTGCTCATTACTGCACCCTGAAAAAAAGAATCACAGAGCCAAAACCCTAAATGAAAGGCACAGAGAGTGTTTCATTATTGCTCCATCAAAACAGCCCTTCTACATAATGCTTGGAAAAATACACCAAATGGTGTCAAAACTGTAACAGATCTACACAAAGTACTGTGACAGAGGGCACCTTACCTGTGTGTTGCTCTGCTTGACAGATACAAATTACAAATGTTTTCATGGCAGTATCCTATCAGATTCTCTTTGGGGTCCACAATGTCAGGAGGGTTTAAGCAACTCCTTCCAAAGCTTCTGAGCAGTAGCGTGCAAAGAATGCCTTTCCATTTACTTCTGAATGTATCACCAATGAAGAAAACACAGCCAGTGCTTGTCCCCACCCTTTAGTGCTAGCTAGCTCAGAAAAGATCCAAAAAAGGGCTTGTCAATATTCTCATCACTGGAAACAATGCAGGTCCAGACATTCTCTCTCCTGGAACCTTTAACTACAAAATGGGTTGCAGTGAGTCCGAAATGAGGGGCTAAAAAGAGTTGGGTATCACAAGGAGTAGGGGGATGTGGGATTTAACAGTTCTTGGGTAATAAGAGCTAATCATTGTGACTCTCATAAGCATTGTATACAACAAAATCCAAGAACAGTAAGACCTTTTGAAATATGAAGCTGTACAGGCTCATTTTTGGTTGTGTGGTTTGTTTTTTTGTTTGTTTGTTTTCTTTTTTCTACTTGTTTTTGTTTGGTTTTTTTTGTTTGTTTGTTGGTTTGGTTTGGTGTTTTTGGTTTTGTTTTTGGGTTTTTTTGGATGCATAACTGTCAGAAATTGCTCTGCGAGCATTTGCTGCCTGAGTACTCTGAGGTTCTCATAAGCTTGTTGGAAATTTACTCATTTGAGTTTGATATCAGAAACTCTTTCAGATTGAAGAGGTGTTACATTTGTAATGCCACCAGTTAACTTTTTCTGTTCATCTATACCTTCTTTCTACAAGACTGTTAATGAATTAACATGGAAAAATCTTACTCTGAAAGGATCTTGTTGAGTTAACTTGGTGTTTGGCTTAGTAAGTAAACCTAGAAGGCTTATAAGAGTTCTTCAGAAGATATATTAGAATTCTGAGGTTGTTGTTTGTCCTGGTTTCATCCTTTTGAGATGTAAGTTTCCAAAACACTGCACAGATTCTCTCTCATGAATATTAGTTTAGTGAGATAGAAGGAGAAACATGATAATCAGCAACATGTCAGTTTGAAGGAAGACAGTGAAAAATGATATGACCAAACATCAGAAGACTACAATTTGATGCAGAATACTGTTAGAAATAACTCTGAAATAGAAAAAGGTTGCCCAGCTGTTTCAGATTATAACCACTTCAGGAGCTGATGGCTGTTGAACATATTTATGCTGTGTGTGGCAGGCATACAGAAATAGAGGTATTGCTAGATCAATGTAAAGAGATAATCAGAAAAAGAATTTTAATACTAACCAAGTAACCTGTAGTGATATAAAACTTTTCTGTTATGTTATTAAGCAGATCCAGCATTATACAGTATTTGCAAATGAGCTAATAATAGCACTTCCATGATTTATTTTGGATAAATCCATATATATCTCAAAAACACTCTAGGCAGAGCATCATTATTACTTTATTAAATACTACTTTTGCCTACTTGAGCTTAACAAACAAATCTAATGGTATGAAAGAATTTAATTTCAGAGTTGAATGATAATTTTTCAGGCATGGTTAATTCACATAATTCAAAGTTAATTATGTTTGTGATATTAGGGAGTGCTGTAATTTTGTTCTGTTCAGCTGCAGCTCTTATTAAATTTTACATTTTGATTAGGAAAGCCAGACTTTAAGACTGTACACCAAATTAAAAGAAATGGCAAGGTATGGGGAAGGGTTTCCAGGCATATGCTTTTGTTCATATTCACATCTTCTGTCTTGTGTTACATCACTTTGTCAATCCAAAGCTGACTGAGATACACTGAAATGTCTACTTACAGTTCAACCTATGTGTGATTTCTTTTATTTTTTTCAGCATTTGGGAATGTTACAATTTATGTTCCCAACTTGATATACTAATGTACAGTGGATTCTTCAGCTGCACTTCTTGTACCAAGCAGTATTTCCTCTGCTGTATTCTTCTGTGAAAAAGAAGGGCTCCACAACAGAAATTTAAAAAATCAATTAGGAAGTGTCAGAGACTTTCTGACACTGCATCAATTAATTTCACTGTTATATTGTGAAATTGATTAGATATTGCTAAATTTGTATTCAGTAAATACATTTTAACAGCAGTAAAAGTTGTAATACTCTGTACAAGCTATATTTCTAGGAAAAGAAAAGCAGTTAAATGTGTAAAGTTGATAAGGTTTTCACAATCTGAGACCATGTGGGAACTGCCTAATTTTGAAGGCATTCACCTGGGTTCAAGCCACTGCCTGAGTTGCCTTCCTGTGTAATTTTGGTGATCTTTTTCAGACTGACATAATTAGGTTAAGGTGACCATCTTCATTTCAGCTTATATAGTCTTCCTTTAGATACATGCTATAGAATGGGAGCAAAATCACTGTCCTGTCTCACAGCAATACAATGATGTTAAATACAGCAAACTGATGTTCTCCAGTCACGCTGCAACATTAGAATTGAAGATAGATAGCTGCTTCATGAAGGTGTAGCAAAAGCGTACTCTGTCTCACACTGTACTGGAGGCAATACAGATTTCCAGCTCTTCAGTACAGGTACCCATCCAAGTTCTTCTCTGGGCTAGTTTTGCTATTACTGAACTTTATCTACATATGCATTCATACAACACTAGACAACTTCAACACAAACTTCTTCTCAATGTGGCTTTGAACTTCCTTCCATTGTGGTGCTTTTTTTGTTTGTTAATTTGTTTGTTTGTTTTTCCTAAATTAAGCCTTGCCAATATAATTTTTAGTTTTGATTTCCTTATTTGAAAAGCTAGAGATGCTTCTATATTTGTTCACATGAAAAACAAAACTATGGCAAACTCTGTTCTTAGACTTGAGTACTTGAAAGGAAGATGCAAAGAGCTACACATGCCAAGAACTAAGAAAAAATAATCTTCACCGAGCAGTCTCAATTAATCACAGAATCCCACTGTGCCCTGAATAAGGTAGGGTCCTATGACAAAAGCAAAATGGAATGCCATTATTCATTAGCTCAGAGTTCATCACATACTGATGGAGTTTTAACTCATCAGTGTGAGGGAAGGAGAGAAACCTGGGTAAAATTTTGAACTTGTAGTCTTAGTTCTGGTATTTCTCATCTTTTGCTGTTTTTTTAGTAAAGTATTTCTGTGACATTGTAAACTCATGCTTGGTCTTGGAGTTCATTGCATGCACATAACTGCTGCAAGGCTGCAGGGAGCTGAGAAACAAACTAGTCCTTTGAAGTTAACAATTTTATTAAAGTGCTAACAGCCAGTGAATATCTATCTGTGGACAGTGAGGATGATAGTCACCTAATGACTGCTAAAATTCCAGGCCAAAAGATTTCCACAGACCTGAGAATTCCTGCTGCAAGGAGTATTATTATTGGGATGAAAGTCATTTTCTCTCCTTCTGCCAAATTTAATCACGTAGAGTCTTGTTTTCTTCTGTTAAGCCTTATTTCTCATGCTTTTGACAAAGTGACTCTAATATTTGATTATACTTGGGAAAAACATTAGCAGGAAGAACAGAAACTTCTGAGGAATGGTGAGATCATTTATGTGTAATTACAGCACGGTGTCAAGCCCTGCATTGGCTCTGAATTGATATACTCACACAGACATCATCTTGTTGTTTGCAGTCAGCAGCCATGCTGCTTCAGATGTAACTGGAGTAGTAATAAAGCATATAAAAATTTATATTTTTACAAAGGAAATATAGTTTGCTAGAATGTCTGACTTGTCACTGGTAGTGACTGGAGTAAAATGCACTGAACTCAGATGGGATTCCAAATATTAATCTCCAAATATAGAGCCTCTTAATTTTCTTTGATTTCATTTACATATGTGTATATTATTGGAAATAAACATGAAGAAATCACTAGTGGAAAAGGGATTGTCTGCTTAAAGCAAATGATATTATCTTCTCACTTAATATCTCTTTGTAAGGAGCTTGTGGAACAGATCTGTCTCTCATGGCTTTTTCAGAAATTTACTGTCTGCCTGCCAGTAAAATTTTTCCTTTCCAAGCACTCAATGTTTTTAATTTTGAATCTTTTTGAACGTTTTTGAACTTCCACTAATAAGAAGTGATATTTCAAAGGCACTGTGTGCACTGTAGTGACGTTTTTTTCACACTGGTAGAAACCAGGTGCAAGGAATCCATATTTACTTTCATTGCGTTCTCAGAACTGCTGTATTTCTCTGGTGTACATTAGACATTAGACATAGAAGAGAATTAGAACGTGAATAGATAATACTTGCCACAAGTGCACTCTCTGAGAAATTGGAAAAGGAGTTAACTGGGAATGGTGAAATCTGGAATCCAGAAACTGGGTGATGGGAAGGAGTATTTTTAGTAAGAAATCCTAGCACTATAAGAGTGGTTTTGTTCTTCTCAGCTGTGATTCACAGTTGCAGGGGATTATTCCCCCATCATCAAACTAGACACAATTTATTGCTCAAATAAATGAAGTTTATATCTACCGGAAAGCCTCTAGTCAAGAAAGTTATCAAAGTCCTTTCTTTATTCCTATAATACAAACACTTTTTTTATTTTTTTTTAATAAGTAAATAAACAAGCAAGAAAAGCAAGAAAACTAGCTTCCTGTTTTCACAATTCATGATTGAATATAAAAGCAAAATTATACCCTCTGGCACCAGAAAATGTTTTCAAAACTGAGAAGATTAAATGTTTCTCTAGTAGAATGCAGTGCTGGTTTATAGAAAGCGTCTCACACTGCTTGAGCCTGCTGGGGTCATGCCTTCCAACTTCACTGCTGGGTTTTCACTGACAGAGTTTATGCCACCATTTCCCTGGTAGCATTAGAGAGGCAACTTGTACTGTGCTCAAGAGTCCATGTTATTACATTACTAGAAAACTTACAAATTTTTGCCTTTGCTGCTGTACTACTCATGTAGCTACTCATGGATGTCCAGAAAATCCAGTCTGGTTGCTAGAAGAAGGGTGGTTTGTGTTGCTGAATTGCCCAGTGACTTACTCATAAGCTTAAACACACTTCTTTGGGCACACATCTCCAGTGGTGATCTGCTTGGTATGTTTGATGAGCTGAAGCTCGGCTCAAAATTCTGTTTTGCTCCCTTTACTTGAAACCCGCAGGAACTCTACTTTATCATCTAGTGACATGTAATAGCTGAAACAAGAGGTAACCGACTTTGCAAAATAATTTCCAAAGCCAATTGTTTTTCACATTACACAGTGTAAAAAAATACAGATCCAAGCAAAAATAGTAAATGTCAATTGATTCTCTACTGCAATTTTCTGACCAATATTGAATACTCTTTAGGATTTAGTCAAAACGTGTTATGGAGTCCAACATTCCACAGCACACAGGGCCTAGGACTGCAGCAGCTTTGCTGGCCACTGAATTCAGTTTTCTGCTGAAGACAGGTGGCATCCCAGTTTAAAATCACTCAAATATTATCCTGAAATTACTAAGACAATATTCTGTAACATGACTTTTCTCATAACTATAAATGTCCTAAATTGAGGAGTACATTAGACATATATTTTTGTATCCAAGGTGTTTGTTAAGTTAAGCAATTCTTATCCTACATAATATTTATCTAAAATTCTAGATAGAAAATACACCATCTTCTGAATTTTATCAACATCTTGTCAGACTTTTCTCAAGGCAAATGAGCTTCACTTCCTTCCCTGTTCAGATGTGTTTTCCTAAACGTTATTTGTTGTATAATTATTCTAGAAAGTCAATGTAACATGGAGATTCCTTGATAGTGCTTCTTAAATTGTTAACCTGAACACAGTGAAAAGAATATAGATATACCCAATATCTATGTGATAGTTGAGAGAGTATTTTCAAATGCAAGAAAGGAAGACAATGAGTTGATTTAGGTACTCGCTGTTGGAGAAAAAAAGATGTAGAAAAAGTCATTGAAAGAAAGTTAAAATCTGTTTAAAAAACTAAGCAGTTGGAAAATAGAAAATAACTTTCCCCATTTTTAAGAACTCTTTCTATTCCCTTCTGAAAAAAAAGTTATTTGCTCAATAAGAACTGAAGTCTAAGTAGTGTAGAAGATAAACCCCATTGCTATTAATTGTGGCCCTATCCTTCATCCTCTGCTTGTTTCCCATGTTTGGGTCAAAGCAGCAATTCCAGTAACAAGTATTAGATTCATATTATTCTCTTTCTCTTTTATTTCTGTTATACAAGAAGCTTCACTTGGCAATGTTTTTGCATTTCTCTTACAATATATTAGGTTCTTCTCTGTGTATCCTCACTGACAATATATTTTTTTCTCTGTAGTGACTAGATGCCACAATTAAAACAGAACACCTGTCATACTAGACATATATATATATATATTAAGAGGGCAGGTCTAATAAAATAACAAATCTAAATGGACAAAACCTAGGAAAAAGGGAACCTGATTATTTCCTATTTTACAGATGGTTCTGCAGCTCAGTGAAATAACAAGCCAGATTTTCAAGCATTTAGCAACCAAAAATGCAGATGGTGCCTTTGTGTCCTGAAAAGCACCTGTCTGTGCATTAATACAGCTGTGTGTTAACTGGCTTTAAAAATCAGGCTTGGAATTTGTTGTCCAGCTTATACACAAAATCTGCAGTAAAACCAGGAACCAAGCCCTAAATCAGGTATTTTAACAAACATTTTATCTCTTTATATCTCTCTATATAATGCATAAAAGTGTGGGAAATGACTCTTCAACTGGCACACAGCCCATGAATGAGAGTTTCTGCAACTAAAGCTAGTATTCAGACAGGCTGGAGTGCTGGAACTTTTTCTCAGATCTTTCCTCCTGCAATGCAGAGTCCCTTCCTCAAAGTTCCCTGCAGGTTGCACTCTTTTCCTTGCTTTGACTGATGTTTTTTAAGTTTGTCTTCCTCTTAAACCCAGAAAATGGGAAGTGGAAGTACATTTGTATAAATTCTGGAGGCATAGCTTTGTTGCAACTAATTTTTAAAAGGTCTAATTGTACTTGCTTACTAAAAGCATATTATTATAATTCCAAATTTACATTTAAACATTAAACATGACACCTGTTTCAAAGACAGGGAAATACAACCTTGGAAAATGGCAGACAAAGCTCTGTTTCACATTTATTTTGGTTTTGTCTGATTGCTCTGCAAGTTTTGAACACAAAAACTTTCATATGAGCTCTTCTTTCCCACCACTGTGTAAGTCCATTCAATTGTACCTGTTTTCTTTCTGGCCTTTTTTTTTCCTCATTTTCTCTTGTGGAGGAGATCAGGTAAGTGCTCTGAGGAGCAGACCAACCTCTCGAGTGTCCAGTAACTCAGCTCGAATTGCTAGCATTGCAAACTGCAGATGGAATGGATGCACCCAAGCTACAGGCAGTGCAGTTACTGTAAATGTATTAATTGCAGGACAATTTTGTAGACAGCCAGTCTGAGGCATAGTAAGTACTGTGTGTTAGAAGAATGAGGCATAATTTTAAAGGCAGTAATAAAACATACATCTTCACTAATTTATCTCAAATGCAGAGGAACAATTATAGAATCAATCCCCTGGGGACCTCCCAACATTTGCTGTAGACAAAGGACCTTTCTGCTGAAGCACCATACTGTGTCCAAACTCTTCATTCAGCTGTGTCAGCAGGTTATGTTTAAAATCCACTTAAAAGTGAACTTGGGGTCTAGGTATGTTTTCCTCTTAATTAACCTGCATAATCTGTTTTTGTACATAATTCAGACCTTCATTTGCATTTTAATTAGAGAGTGTGAGAAATGTCAAGTTTAATTGGCTCAGGAAGACTTGGTGCAACAAAGCCCTGGACTAAATGTAGCTGTGGGCAGTGCACCGAACAGCTGGCTTGCAGTTCAGATTAGGACTTCAGTACATGTATTTTTCTGTGACTAAATGTATCAACACTAATTTCCCAAGAAGTAAAATTAGAGGACTTGCAGACCCCCTGCTCTGCTTTCGAATGATATGTAGCCCATTTCCTCTTGCATGTAAGAGGACTTACCTTGATGGATTGAAGTCCTGGTCTCCTCTTGGTTTCTGAATCTTCCCTTTCTCAGACACTTCTCACCAGTAGTCTTACTACTTAGCAGCCATAGGAGAGGAGAAAAAACCTCGGAGTAGGCTCCCTAAAATATTTTAATAAAATTGTCACTTACCAGCAGGCTGAGTGATAAACATTCTGGAGTCCTCACAGTGGCTCTGGGCTACATTGACCCATTCTAACTTGTCACTTCTCATTCTCTCAAGAAAACATTTGGCCCCAGCAAGACGTGTTAGCCCTGCCCTTGAAGCAAAGAAAAGCTTCAGAGAATTAACCCAAAACCCCTCGCTGCAAAGAGACCCCTTTTCTCTATCCATCATATCCATTTTGTTCAAAGGAAGTCTTGTTCTGTTCCGTTCAGTGGACCCAAACCCACAGAAGAACGGTAGGGACATTACACAAAGGGCCTAGGGGTAATTAATAAAGGCAAAGTAAGCTAAGGTAGACATCTGAATAGGAAAAATAGGCCTGAAGCCAGGGCTTTCTCCAAGCTTCAGTGACTGGGACAAAGACAATGGAAAGTTAGAGAGGTCATAGTGAGGAAGACTACAGGGACCCCAGACTCAGCAATGAAGTAACAGGATGTACCACCAAATTATTCCCCAAAATGAAGACCACGCCCCAAACTCCGCCTTAACTCCACCTGCTATGAATATTGTAATCTAATAATGTAATAGAATGAATAGGTATGTAGAGATGTTGTAATACTTTCAAGAGCTGTATAAACTACCTGCCCTTACACTGACCACTTTGAAGCTCTTTGTCCAGCGCGAGCTGGGGGCTTCCCGCGATCGCGAATAAATACCTTGCTGTTTAAGGACATAAAATTCTGTCTCTAAGCAGTCTGTATTGGCTTTTTGGGCTTCACCCTTCAGCAGAGACATCAGCAAGAATAGTCACAGGTGCCCCTCGCTGGGTACAGTAGTAAGGAGTTTGAAGAGATGGAGTGCTGCTGTGAGATGGGAGGAAGCAATCAGGCTCTCATGCTCTGTGTTTGTGTGCCTGGGACACATCTAGTGGCCACCAAGCTGCTCGTGGACTCCACCCTGTGAAATACATTTTATTGTGTAAGCCTTCAGAGACCAAGTACCTCCTGTTGTCACTTACTGAGGAGGTTAAAAGCTTTACTTTGTATGAACATGTGACATTATCTGGTTTTCCATTATTTTTTTTTTCTTTTTCTTTTCAGTTCACTCTCTTGTCTCCACATTTCTTCATTCCCCACAGCAGTTTTTTAAAAGTAGATACCATCTGAAAGATTTGTTTATAGATTAGAGGGTATGTTGAAGTATTCTCATTTCCAGATATGGCAAGTGTACAGGGCCTGGTATGTAGGCATGAAGTCTTTGAAAGTAGGAATGAAAAATATGTTATAGATTTGTTTCTGCTAGAATTTTTTTCAGATGTCTGGAACGAAACCTTCTGTGTGCAGCTGGAAAAAAGAGTAACACTCAGAAACATCCCTTCTGTAGTTAAAACACTTCATTGAAGGTTTCTCAGACAGAAAACCCAGCATGGTGCTCCTACAGTTTTGTTTTACACTGTGTTTTTTCTTCAGTGTATATCATTATGTGATGGTGGGAAATTAACAATGAAACTAGGACACCCACATTATTTATAAAAATTTAATAGTCTGCCTCATTAAGCATATAGAATATTTTACATTTTACTTGTTTTCTTTGTTGTTGTTGTTGTTTTTGATTAAGGGACATATTTAATCACCTCATTTACCTTTTATTTTCATTTCTAGAATCGTTTTCCCAGTGTGAATAAACAGGGCTGAAATTGAATCTGCTTGTTACTGAAATTGAGTCTGCTTATATTCATGCCTAATACATTCTTACCAAACTCCCTAGGTTGTACATATAGTGCAGTCAGTACTTTTGACAATTTTATGATGTTTTTCATGTTAATATATTAGACTTGAATAAAATCTCAACAAATATAAGTTTTCATTAACAAATATCAGGTCTAAGAAAAGGGTTTCAGGGTAGGTTTTAAAATAACTTGGTGACAGGCACAGATGTGAAATGAGTTAATTTAGGGTTGAGGAACATCATAACAAATTACCATAGGTCAAAAAGATTGCTTTAAAGATTTAAATGACTTGTACTACCATAGCTAAGTATGTCTGAGAGGATTTGTCAGAGGGGAGGTGGTACTTATGTGACTGCTAACAGCTATCTCATGCAGATAAGACACTACTGAGGTTTAATGCGCAAACATGTTACGAAACCTTCTTTTTGACAAAATAATCCAAATCACAAATCTTGTGGTGTGAAGGATCACAGGGAGGATATATCTCTTGCAGAAATCATTAAAGAAGTGGGTTTATTGTTCAGTTTTCACAGGCCTCTGGAAGGTTGGGGGTTGTCTGCAGTAGCTGCTTCACCAAAATCCATTAGGATGGAACAAAAAAATTACCACAGAAACAAACCAAGGTGTCAACAAGAAAAAAGTCCTCTCTGTGAAATGTAAAAGACAGCTCCTGAAGCTGCCAGGCATATGTCCTTGGAGGAATACTCAAGAATATTTTGAATATAAAATTACTTACTTGTCGTTGTCTATGGGTCTGCTTACTTAGAACTCATTAAAAGAGAGGGTAAATATGAGAGTCAAAACCATTCTGCCAGCAAATGCTGCTGTCCAGAGACCAGACTAGACACTTCGACTGTGTGTTGAGTGACAGATACAGCTCCTGCTACCAGAAGCTGGCACTGCCAGTAGACAGATTGGAATAAAGATGCTATTATATTTTTAATACAATACTGGATGCCACTTAATTAGACAACAGTCAATTTCAATAAATTCATATTTATTTGAATTAAAATAAATATTTTCTTTTTGGTTATATTTGATCTTTTTTGGCTGTAGGCATTGTCTGGAGCTGAGGACTCGGAATATAATAAAGTATAGACATTGAAAAAGGTAGACCTCTATGTTAGAGGAACTTTGTAGAAACCATCTTGCTGTTCCAAAGCTCTATAGGTCAGTGGGCAGGCAAAATCTAGGCATGTGGTTGAGCTAGAATGTAATATTTATTTCAATATCAGACAGAAGAATTAATAGTACTTGAGGAAAATTTAAGCTATGCTCTTTCAGTCCCTGTGTTTAGAGGATGCTATCTGAGGGCTTGTAGACAGTCCTGTACTGCACTGAGAAAGTACGAGGTACTAAAACCTCTGAGTCCCAATCCCATCGTTGCTAATCCGTACCAACACATCTGAAACATATACTGTGTAACCTGGGCCCTTTGTCCTTTCGCTATCACTGATGCCATTATTCATCTGGAAAAGATAAATTATTGAGACAGACTCCGATCTTTATTATGTCAGTCTAAACCTAGTGTTTTTCCAGTGAAGCAGAGAGCTTAAAGAATTGGAATATAGAATTATCCCTTATTATGAATTATTATGGACTTAACCTCAGGGTTTTTATACGTAGATAGACAAGAAATGAAATTCTACAATCCAGAGTAGAACTTACATTAATAAATTTCATTTACAGGGAAGTGGGAGCTATAGATTGAATATTTTTTTTATGTCCTTAGGTTTCAGGGTGATGGTCTTTTCACTGAATAAGTCCATGTGCTGTGTTAAAGGGGAACAAATGCAGAGCAACTTTGATTTTTCTCCTGAAGACATTGTGATGCAGAAAATCATTTCATTGGCAAAAAGTAAACCCATATAAAGCCAAGAAATTATTGTTAGTGTAATTAAAATCTTAACACTAGTGTGAAAATTATTAATAATATTATTATTAATCTAATTATTACAATAAAAGAAAATAAAAGAAATTATTACATGGAGTAAAATGTTTGAATGACAATACAGTTTAAGCAGGTGTTCTTGTTTATCTGATTATCTGTCCCTTTTTCTGCTCTAAGATTTGCATTTCTGTAGTAGAGGTGAGTTGTTTATAGCCCTGGAACCTTCACTGTCATCTCCTGCCCTTTGTCTTATCATCTTATTTCTACACTCTTCTACATTGGACTTTGTGTCCCCACTTTCAAGGTGTCTGCTATCACACCAGGCTTGCGTCCCTCTACACAAAACCTGTGTCCCCTCATAACTAAGATAGGGCATAGACATAGAGACATAAATATTTCATCATGTGTACAATAACTTCTTGTTATTACATTCTATAGAGAAAATATGTACATTACAAAGATGAGCAAAAGTAAATCAAATTAAGCACAGCCACCTGGTCATTAGAAAAAAATGGTTTTACAGACAAACAAACTAAAAGAAAGCCCCAGACCAGCCAGTATAAGATCAGACTGAGCAAGCCTGATAGCTCTCAATGCTGAGATACTGTAAAGATAGTACAAGGGCAGTGTCCTCTTATGAGATATAGAAATACTTCATACACTGGGCTACAAGTCCACAAGCTCAAGGGAAAGTGCAGCAATTCTGCAGGTTTAATAAGGCCACCAGCATTAGCAGTAGTTGACTGTTTTCTATTGTTTCCCATTAGAGACCACCTAAAAATATATTATACTTTTCAAGCTCTTTTGAACAAACTGCTTGTCACATTGCTGTACAATTTCATATACATGTGCAATTCACAGTAGATATAAAATTTTGTTTTTCCCTAACATATTACTAAAAATAATGCAATAAACTTGTTCAGTAATACCCAGGGCAGTTTAAAGGTGTGGAAAGCTTGATATTAAAATTTCTTACAGCTGTTTTCCCTAGAAGAGGTTCTCCTTAAAACCCATTTGGTAACCAGCCTTTTTTTTTTTTTTTTTTTTTTTGAGGTCTACTGTGAATATATATTTCTATTCTTATACAATTTTCAGCTGCCAGAGCACATATTAAGTGTCTTGATTTTAGTTACTGTATTGACATCTCTGCTTATTATTAGCATAATAAAACTCAATGCAGGGTCTTATGGATTGGAAAGATGCCTTTATTTTCAAGGTTTTAAAGCAAGTCAGTTTTACATTTTCATGCTCTCTTGCTCACATAGTAGCAAGAAGCAGCCTCTGTGCGTCCGCATGGTCTGACCAAGGTCATTTGTGCACGATACAGAAGATAACGCGCACCAGCTCCCAAGTCCTCTGCATTTCTGGAACTCCTCCCAACTGGTGATGACAGTTTTTGGACAGACCTTTCTTCTTTAGGAGCCATCAGCTGTTTTGGACTGGATCTTCACTCAGATCTTGCTTATTTCAGTCGCCACAAATCTTAAGGCCCATCACTGTCCACTGTCTGTTTTTCCTCTTTTGGCATATGTGTGAGACACATTTCCTGTCTGTTCTCTTGGCAGGCAAAGGGGAAAGAGTGGTGTACATGGTTTGCTGCAGCTTGGCTGCCACTCTGCCAGAGCCAGGGCACCAGCTCCTTTGCTGATGAGTTGTCTGCTTTTCAGACTGCAGGCTTTTTGTGTTGACATCCAGAACATGTTCCTTAATTTTGCTGATGAAAACGGTGTCCTGGGAACAATGTCCCTTATTACCTGACCATTCTTTTAAATTGTTCTGCTTTCCTTCCCATACTTACACATTTTCGTTCAGACTTCATGCCAGCTTAATATTTCTTATGAATCTCTACTGTGTAGGTAAAACAAAACTCCACTTTTCCTGGGTAAATCCTTTTTTTTCCCCTAAAATCATCATAAATTTATGAAGTCAGTTGCAACTCCTTTTATTGCTGTGTGGCAGCAAAGGTCATCACAGGTAAAATAAAACCTGAAGATAACACAGAGGCAAAGGAAATGCTTGTGATAGTCAGCACAGACAAGTCACAGATAATTGAATATCATCGTAAAAGCACGTAAATTAATGTCCTACAAAAACATAACCTTGCCTACAGGAAAAAAGCTAATCCAAATATTGTATGATGGCTGTCCAGTAGCATTCCTATTGTTGCTTTCTTCTTCTTTTTTTAGTCATCCTATCTATTTGTTGGGTCTTGAATTAAATTAGATTGTGAAAGGTCTCAGGGCAAGGACATGTCATTCTATACATTTGAGCAATGTCTGATACAGTGTTACCTCAATTTTGACAGGTTTCCCAGGAATTGCTGTAATAGGAATAATAACAAATAACATCAATAATAACATTTGAACTAATGGGATTATAACATATATGCCCTAATACATATATGCCTTAATACATACTTCTTGTTTTAATCCCTTGAAGTTTTGGTCAATACAGGTTTCTTTACCTTTGAAAAGCTTAAAAGTCTAAGCAATTTTAGCAACAATATTGAATATTTTTCATAATGTTTTTAGCTCCTTTTTTTTTTACTCAAGATGCCATTGCCATACTTAACCATTCTGCAAGATCAGTGTATAGATGGCTATATTTGTTTTCTCTGTAGTTACTCGTTCTTTGCATTGATTGCTCAGGCCAGGGGATTTATGGTAAACTTGTTTCCTCTTGCTAAGCAAGAGAACTTCTCTCTGATAATCTTCTGTTCAGTTTTCCATGGTTTGGTACATTCTTGTGTATGACACAGTTCGGATTACCAGCTGGGGAAATACACATTTCAAGTTTATTCATGTTAGACACTCTTGTGTGACTCTTGTGCAATGGGATTTAAATGTAACTGAGCCCAAAGCCTTTTATGTGAAAACAGTGTGAGAGTTCAGACCATATGAAGACACAATTTAGAGTCTATTTCACTGAGAAAACAGCTTGAAAGATTTCATAAAAACCTAGAGCATGAAAGAAATAAATTAATCCACTTCTATCCCCTTGAGAATAAATGACAATCATTGAATTCTTTCATATAGCTAATATTGCTTTAGTTTTTTACAGGTATGTCATCAGCAAATACAGGGATAGCTTCATATGGACTCTTTGCTCACCTTTCTTTTTCTTTAGGAAAAGCTAAGTATGTATTACTGCAGTCTGTAGCTGTACCCTTGCAGCATACAACTGACTTTCACAGATCCTTCAAACTTTTTGCTTTGTCTATTTCTAAAGGATTTTTCTATTAATCCTTTAGGTTCTTAGATTGCTGTTCAACTGAAAGCTTTTTCATTCTGTATTAATTAAACTCAGTAGGATGGAAGAGAGACACTTCTGCTGAGGAAAAGTGATCTCAGACTGCTGTGCACTCGTAAAACACTGTAGATCCAGAGATAGTATAACTCATTTGAACTTGTCAGGGGGCAAAGGAGGGTGACTATCATCAAAGTACAGGGGAAAGTGGCAAAACAAATAATGAAATAACTAAAGCTATATGAAACACCTACTTGCTGTAGACTAGTGTAACAAATGTTCAGCAAATGGTAAGTTTAAATTGAAAACATAAGAACAGAAGTGTTGAAATCCCTTCCAAGTGTTCTCTGCTGCTCAGCCGGCACACGACAGCTGGAAAACATTCCGAGAAAAACACCTTGCAAACCCCTGCCAGCTTTAGCCCACTAGCTGTTTTCCTACTCTGAATTGGCCTTACTATTTACAGGTATGAATGTATTATTCAAAGAAATACATATTTTCTCCCACTGTTTGCCACCTTACCTCCCCCTTACTATGATATCTCAAAGTCAGTTAGTCTAAAAATGTCCCTTGTGTCTTGACCCACCTATTATATTTTGCTGTCTCCAAGTAACAGTTCTGCACACTTTGGGGCCATTCAATGCCTTTTTTTTTCTCCCGGAATGACAGAGAGAGTATCTGTGATCTTTTCATATCCCCTGAAATTCCAGCCCTCCAGTAGGGATAACAGATGCTTTAATGGTTTTTGCCACTCAGATTTGCTTCAGACAGCTTCAAGTCCACTCAAGCTTGAGGGAATGCATATAGCTTGTAGATACCACTTAGTCTAATAGCAAAATATTAGATAGAAGTTGCATATGTTTTTATAACAGAAATACTTTCAAATTCAGGAAGTATTAAATTAGAATTTGATAGATCTTATCTAGAGGAAATGTAATCATTATTATCTTTGTCATGTAAATAGGTATGGGATAGCACTGCAGAAAAACTTCAAACAATTTATATTTTTATCTGAATTGAAGTGACCCAGATATTATGGAAATATCTGAAGGATTTGCTTAAGTCTGGTACCTTTGGTCTTCTGGGATTGAAACAGTCAGTCCTATAATTCTGTAGGATGCAGTTCTTATACTATTCCAGTCTCGTCTTAGGATCAGCTGATAATATAAGCCCCAAACTCTCATAGAACTCTTATGCAGACTTATATATTTTAAGAAGTGTATTAAATCAGTGGGATATTAAAATACTGGACTGTTAAAATATGTGTACCCTCTGTGTAAGCCCTGAAATAACCTCTGACCCTTTTGTGGAAATAAAAGTCATCAGTTTGCTTTTCTGTCCACTCCTCAAATATACCTCAGGTTATGTTTCATTCCATCTAGACCTGGAAAACCTGAAAGATGTGTTTGGGCAGAGCCCCTGGCCTAAACGCTCTGTTTTTGTTTATTGACTTCAGTTTTAGACTTCTGTAACAAATAGGATTCTTCCAATTCCTCTGAGGAATGGATTATGTTACAAACTTTCCTAGGTATATTTTCCTTATGTTAAATTTATCTATTTCCTCCATTTATTTTTTTATATAATAAACACAATTATCTTATGAACCCATAGAAAAGTGACTGGAGATTATTTTCGTAGTATATGCTGAGACTGTGAGTTCAACTGCACTGGGAAACAGTATGCTGCAACAACTTTTCTTTTGTTTGTTTGTTCTGGCTCTTGCTTTAAGAGATATTTTTCTTTCTCCTCTGTTTTTGAACAATGCATTTCACCACCAATGTTGACAAGCAAATATTCAGCAGCCCTGCAGGAAGGATAAAGAGGGAAAAAAAGCACCAAACAGCTACCTTCCTGCTGCTGTCAGTTATGAGTTATCGATTTCCAAGAAAATAATTAAATGATGACAGAAATATGTGCAAACAGAAAAGGAGCTACTCCCCCTTTCCTTACCCACAAAATATATTCCATAGCATTTCTCCAGCACACAATCCCAGCACTTACTGCCAGAAAGAAAATCACATGCTTCTCCAAAGAAAATCAAGGTTTTAGTATAGCACAGTCAAATTAAAATGTCTGGACAATTACACTTTTTCATAGTAAAGCATGAACCATTTAATAGACAGACTTCTTTGTACTCAATACCCTGGGGCATCCTGATCCTCTGCTGAAGTCCCTGGTCTCATCTGCTGTAATTGCATGTGTCACAGCCTTCTTTTAGCTTATTATGTATATTACTTGGATTGCTACAAGGAATTTGTGCTATAGCAGTTGAGACTAAATCTCTTTCCCCAGTTTTATGATTTAGTCCATGTCAATGCTGCCAGAGCTGCAGAAAACAGAAGTGGCAACTGGACCTCTTTTCTTGACAGTTCATCTGGACATATGCAGAGATTCCTTTAAAATTAGGCTATATTTATGCTAGGTAAAATTTGAATTTTATTATATAGAGATTCTAATCTTTCCTGTGCCCAGAAGGGTTTTAGATCTTCAGTAATGGAATAAATATTATAATGCTGAAAGAGACTAGGATTCAGCATCTGCAAATGCCTTTTCAGCTTAAGTAATCATCTTCGCTTGTATTTATTTCATGTCTCTCAAAAGTCATATCATGCCAGAATCCTGTATATCCATAAAGAATACAAAAAAACCCATATTTCGCTCATATCTGAGTGTACTCATTCATGCTGAGAGAAAGAATTTACTGATAAAGGAAAGAGAAGTGGAATGATTACTTTGAACAGAAGAAGAGAGACCTTGCTTCAGTTTCTTTGTGAGGCTGTGCTCTGTCTTATGTTGTGCTTCAAGCACCTTGATGTTGCAGTAGACCTGCAGGA
>VXAY01006700.1:4925-90784 GCA_013399855.1 Oxyruncus cristatus
GGGGCAGGGCGGCACCGCGCCGGGCTCCGCGCCGGGCACCGCGCCGGCCCGCCCGCCCAGCAACACCCCTGTTCCCTCAGGCCGTGCACGCCGCCATCCTCCGCCACCGGTTCCTCATCGTGCGCGCCAAGGAGCTGCGGTGCGGCCCCGAGCAGAGCCGCCGCTTCTACCGGGAGCACGCGGGTACGAGCGGGGCTGCGGGGTTGCGGTGCTGCGGGAGCGGGGCGCTGCCTCGGGCCCGGCGCTGACTCGGCTCGTGTCTCTCCGCAGGGCGGTTCTTCTACCAGCGGCTCGTGGAGTTCATGGCCAGGTACCTGCCGTAGGTGTGCGGGGCGGCCCCGCACTGCAGGTGACCCGCGTATGGAGGGGCCGCCCGGCGATGCGAGCCCCATCGGGAGCCGCGGAGGGTGTGCGGCGTGTGCGGAGCTGGGAGGGGTGAGGAGTGTCGGGGTCCTGCAGGACAGGTCCGTGCGTCTTCCCGGGTCCCGGCGTGGCAGATCTGTGCCCCTTCCCGGGGTCCTGGCAGAGCACCCCATGGCAGCTGCACTGTGCAGGTTTCCAAGGACTAACGAGCTGTGCCCTTTGTAACCTTTTCTTCTGCTTTTCCTGGGCCTTTCCTGCAGTGGCCCCATGTGGGCTTACATCCTAGCCCATGAGAATGCTGTCCCTCACTGGAGATCCCTGATGGGACCCACCAAAGTGTTCCGAGCCCGACACAGTGACCCAGACTCCATCCGAGGAGCCTACGGCCTCACAGACACCAGGAACACCACCCATGGCTCAGGTAGGCCTGTCCTGCTTCGCTGGTGCTCAGGGAGGTGGGAACGATGGTGGTTTGTCTGCCTTTGCTTAATTCTGGGGCTCCAGGTGGACTACATGTTCCCTGGTGCAGACTCCGTGGACACCTGGCCAGGTGTGACCCTTTGGAGCCCAGGACGTATTTGTGGTGCCCGACAGGCATCTCCTATCACCTTTTCCTCTTTTTTGACAGACTCACCTGCCTCAGCCAGCAGAGAAATTGCCTTTTTCTTCCCCGAGTTTGATGAGCAGCGCTGGTATGAGCAGGATGAGCCGTGGCTGCGCCGTGGGCAGATGTTCTACAGCCCTGAGGAGCACATGCACCGCGTGCTCCGGGAGGACGAGGCAGAGGTGACTTGAGTTACTTGTGGCAGGGCTTGATTTGCTGAGCTGGCAGCACCTGTGGGTGCTCTGTTGGGGCACCAGACAGAGAATTGTGCCATGCTTTAGGGACTGTGGGAGAGCCTCCTGTGTGTTACGTCGTGTTCCCTGGGGTCACGTTGTATTCCCTGGGATCAGGTTGTTGGTGCAGCAGGCAGGTGGTGGGGTGCTGTAGGAAGAGCTCCTCCAGCAATGCTCCCACTGACAGTCTGGTCATGCAGCTCACTGGCCCTCAAGTTTGTTTGGGTGTGAATAAGACAAATGAGTTGGTCCAGGGCCAGGTGGATCAGAGGTTGCTTGTTCCAGTTCAATTGCAACTGCTTTTGCTGGTGGTAGGCCTCAGGTTCCCTGTTGGCTGTTCCCACTGTGCCTTAGGGAGAAAAGAGGGGAAAAGAGCTTAAAAAAAGGCATCAGCAGGGCAAGATGCTGTCCTCACTCATGTGCAGCCAGGTTGGGAAGCAGGCTGTCCTGGGGTTTGTGTCCTGACTTGTGTCAGGTGGAGGCACAGTTGGAGCCGGTCCTGGTGGGAATGTGGCACATCCCGTGAGCTATGTTGGGCCTGGGCTGACCTGCTGCAGCACAAAGGTATGGAAGCACCTGGCAGGAAGGTGTGGAGAAGCCCAGCACCTATGAGGATACTCTGATTTGTGCTTTTGGTTTGCCTGGGGCACAAGAGCAGCAGGTTTGGTGGAATTCAGTAGTAGCTGTGGAGCTCTAGATTTCCTGGATCTGCAGTCCAGGGCTGGATAATGAATTTGACTGCAGGTGGCAGGAGCTGAGAAGCTTTGCCAGGGTCTCCTCGCATGAGGCCTTGTGACAAAACACCTGAGGGCAGCTTGGAGCCCTCAGGGTCTGTGGCCTCACTGGGCAGTTCTGTGTCCTTGGGAAAAGGGATGGACAAAGCAATTTAGTTATCTGGATAAGTGATGGAATGATGACATGGTGGTGCAGGACGGCTGGGTGTGGAGGTACAGAGCCAGGTCCTGGCAGGCTGATTTGTGTTTCTGTGTGTGATGCCCTGTGAGGTTGGTTCCTGTACAGGGGTTTAGTGCATTTACACTGTCACCCCACAGGCCTTTATGGTGCTGCTGCTCCAGTTAGAGTGCCATGTTGTACTGAGGGAATTCCTTCTGGTAATCCTGAATACACACGCTGGGGAAGGTGTGATGTGCTGGGCTTGAGGCAGGAAGGCTGAGCCCAACTCCCCTTCCTGCAGGGACGAGGAACAGGCATGGATGGTGCTGGTCACTGCAGCTGGTGACAGTCTGAGGTTCACCAGTGCCCTAGGGAGTCGCAGACCAAGGCAGGGACTCTGTCTGCTCCCAGAACTCTGTGAGGGGTTGGGCAGTGACTGACAATGCTCCATTGTGGGAAGTGCTGCCCAGAGCTATCATGGTCAAACACATCTGCACTTGTGCTTCCTCCTCCTCCTGTCTGGGATCAAATGGTCGTTGTTCTGTTCCAGGTACAGATCCAGGGATCTGCGGGACATTGCTGCTGTCCCTGTCCCCAGCAATGTCCAGGGTGGATCTGCTCAGGGTCCGGTGTGCCTTCACATAGATCTGAAAGCTGCTGTCCCCGATGCTGTTGATGCTTTCCTGGTATTTTGTAAATTGGTGGTTTGTTGATTCCTGGAGGGTTGACTCAGTTTTGCGTGTTTTTCTTGTAATTATTAAACTTGATTGTTTTTACCTTTCTTCTTTATGTTGTGTTTCCCTTTTTGAATATTCCTTTGGCACTGATAATTCCTGGCTCACACTTCTCATTGTTAAAGTTTTGGGGTTTTTTCCTACTCACTTGTAATTATTCCATTTGGGGAAATGGCCCCTTTGAACACGTCTGCACAGACCTCCCATGGTGATGGTGCACTTGGATGCGACTGATTTCAGCAGTGAACAGCAGTGTGGCTGCCTTGAACTTGTAACAGCCCACAACTTTTTTAACAGACCACAACTTTTTTAACAGCCCACTCTGGGCCTTGTTTGTACACCTCACAAACATGCCAGGTGAGCAGGGGAAGTGCTCAGGGCTTTTGTAATTGGCACTGGCACCCCTGTGACCTGTTCCCTGTGGAAGAGAGTCTGTGGGGAATGGGACCGAGTGGGCAAACTGGGAACACAGGAACTTCTCTCTCCAACCTCCTGCTTAAAGTGCACTAATTGGCCTCAGGGGCAGAGCTGGTGCTCACACCTGGATGAGGAGCCTTGGGACTGGCTCCAAGCTGGCCATGGAAAAAGGGAGGGAGGGATGAGACTGGCAGAAGGTGCCACAGCTGCCCAGGAAGGACCATGAGCAACCATGAGGCAAAAGTGCTACTTGGTGGTGACAGGAGAGACTTTTCTTGCTGCTTTCCGAACACAAGTTGGCCAGCAAGAACCAGTGACCCAGGACTGATGCTGGGAGCCCACTTTCCATTTCCAGAACTCTGTAGATGTTGAACCTGCCCCAAACTGTGCTCTGCAGGGGTGATGCCCCAGGGTAACAGGTCACTTCACATTGTGTGATCACAGTGTTTGGGCTTGTGCAAACATCAGCCCATGACAAACACGTGTAAATCGGGGCAGCTGTGACTTCTATGTTAGACCATAGAAATACAGCCCTCCTTGCCTGGTCAATTAAACTGGACAAAAGCTTGAGACAATGCAATTTTCTTCAGCCAAAAAATCTCCTTTTCAAGTGTTGGGAGAGGAGTCAGGCAGGAATCCACAACCTCTCCCACAAGATGCAGGGAAAGGTCAGTGGAGATGCCCCAAAAGAGCCCAGGCTGGAGCCCCATGCTGAGAGCAGGGGCTGGGAGTGATGCCGTGTGGGTTCTGCCTGCAGGAGGAATGGCTTTGGGGACAACAAACAGACGCTTCTTTGCCAGTCCCTATGGGGAGGTTATCCTGAAACCAGTGCCAGGCTCATCACAGTGGGGCATGGAGGAAGAGGCAGCAGGCAAAATTCAGGCAAAATCCAACGTTTTCCTTGTCCTTGTCCCCGAAGGAAGCATTTGTGCACATGTGGAGACCAGGATCAGCTGGCAGAGCTCCTGCAGGGAGCTGTGATAGGACCAGTGGTAGTTTCTGCTGGAGAAAGAATCCTTGAGCTGGAAGGTGCATCCCTCAAAACAAGCAGGGAAACAGGACTGGGAGAAATTCTCAGTATTGCAACTGCACCGGGGTTTGGGAAGTATAACATATGCTTGGAGAAGGTAAGTTAAGAGTGATTTCTGGAAGTGTTGAGTATTTATAGGATCTGGGCCCAATCCTGGAGGCCACACTCCCAAACTGAAGCATTTGGTTTAAAAAACAACTCCCTTAACATTTCACAAGTTGATGGAGATTTGATTTACTGCTGGACCCCCACAGCCAGGTTTGATATCCCTCAGGAGACCAGAGGAGGATACAAACATTGGTATTTCTTCTCCCAAAGACTTTCCCGAAGACATGAACTACCATAATGGAACTTTCTGGCATTTGTGGAGATTTCAGTGTATTTTAATATTTATGCCAAGTGTTTGTGGTCTCAGCAAAGTCTCTTTTCAAATATCAGAGTGGGAGGGGGTTTCTCTGAGTGCTGCCAGCATGTGTCTTCCCTTGGCCAGGTTGTACTGGAATGCTACAGCACCGAGTTTCTGTATGAAACAAGGAAATGCTCAGCATTGCCACAGGAGAAAGGGATAATTTTGTAAACTGTCACTGCTCCTTGTACACACACAGGGTCACAGTCACAGCTCCACATACGTGCACAGGGTCACCGTCACAGCTGCTCATGTTTTGTCACCTGCTGCTCATATTTTCCAGCTCCAGACACCCTCTGACCCATGTTTCCCCTCACTGAGGCAGCAGAGCCCTTGGTGCCCGTGTTGGATTTCCACACAGGTGTTCATCTTCACGTCGGGTTATTACCTACACTTTTCCTACTTGCGTGAAAAAGGTGTTACCACTCAGCTCCTCAGGTCTTGACGTTCCAAATCCAGAGCTTATGCTCAGACCATCTCCTGCTGCCCCATCATCAAGAACAGAGGCTGCAAGGAGACCACAGTGAAGCAACTGCTTCCCTGCTGCAGAAACTACTACTGCCCCATCTCAGCCTCCAGATTCACTCCCTGTGGCAGTGTAATCCTCGTGTTTCCCGGGGTTCCCACTTTACATTTCCATGGCACTATGTGGTGAATTCCAGCAAGACATTCTACCAGGAGTGGCTCTGGGCTCCGAGCAGGCAGTGTTCCCCCCACGTGAGTCAGAGCCACTGCCGAGCCCTGCGAGCCCTCTGAGCACCACTCGGTGCTGTCTCTGTCCAGTTGGTGCCACTGCCAGAGCTGCGTCCCACCGGGGCAGGTTCTCTCCCCAGCCCCTGGACCGCGTTCCCCCCTCCAGAGAGCCCTGCACTGGGCTGGGTGGGCACAGTGAGTGTAGGTGGTGAGAGCACAGGTGAGTGCAGGTGCCATGCAGTCACCTAATGCTGTGTCCCCCCAGGTGTGCTGCTGACAGTGTGGGCAATGGCCAGCCCCCGTCGCTGCTCCTCTGTGCTGGCATTGGCCAGTGCAGGCAACTCACAGCCCTGCAACAGGCAAAACAGGGCCATAGGAGGGATTCGTGGCCCAGGGGCCGCAGCTCCCAGCCCCGCTAGCAGCCCCCTCCCATGCCCAGGGCTGGAGCAGAATCTGGTCTGCGCTTGGCAGAGCCTAGAGTAGGACAGGAGGTCAAGGTGAGTCCTGTGTCACAAGGGCTTGGTCCCATGGGCTTGGATCCCACTGGTGCAGGCTGGTGGGGCTGCTCCTCGCTCCTGCCACTGAACGGGAGCCACCTCTGAAAGCCCCTCCCAGGGCCCCTGCAGGGTTAAAAGCTTCTCCTGTGCTCAGAGCATCAAGGACACATGGGCTTCTCCTCGTGCAGGTAAGAAAAACCAGACAGCACTTGGGACATGGCTGGGACATGGGATAGAGGACAGTACCCAGAGATACAGCCAGTGTTTCTCTCTTACCAAGGACCAGGTACCATCCACTCTCTGCTCTTGGCCATGGAGGTGAGGGCAGGTGAGACGGCAGACCCTCACTGGGTCCCTCTCACACACTGCTGGGTGGGGAACCTGGTGCTGGCCCCCAGGGCTCCTGGCTGGTCAGAGCAGGCTGTGGCTGCTCCTGCTGCCTCTAAAAGAGCCATCCAGTCCTTTCCAAGAGAAATTAATCCTGTGCTGTTGTCTGCTCCCTCAGTCCAGCCATCACCTAACACAGAGCCTGGGCAGTACCCAAGGCTCAGGACCTCACCTCCAAGGGCTGTGTGCTCCAGTCTACCCACTCTGCTCACCTGAGTGCACATGGGATGCGGGGCTTGGTGAGGAGAGCCACATCCTCCTGCAGGAGCATCTTCCCTGGGTGGGTATGAGCATATCTGTGCTCCTGCAGGAGGAAGGGTGACACAATGGTCCCCAAAATGCTACGAGGTCTCCTGCTTCAGGGAGTGCACCAGAGCAGAGCTTGGTCTTGGGCTCATGTGTCACTGCCATGCTGGTCAAGGGTCCCTCCCAACTCCTGGGGCAAGGACAGGAACCTCCCTGGCACTGGTGGCATCTGTGTTCCCTCTCTGCTCCCCATCCAGCCTTTCTGGCCTCTGTCAAAGAATATGTTGATGTGGGCAACTGCTTGAGAGCTTGCCCAGGCAGAGGTTTCCCAGCCTGGCACGTCTTGGATGGAGTGACAAGTTCAGATGTCACTGTACCAGGCAAGCAAGAACTCCTCTTCTGGCTGAACGCTTTCCTCTCAATGTTAATTTTTTTTTTAGAAGATGAAAAACTGGCAAGTGAAAGAGAAATGAATCAGAACTTAGTTCTGCTTTTGCTTAGCAAACCCTGGTATTGCTCCCAGTGCACAGGGAGAAAATGATCTCAAAACGGGGCAGCCTTCAGCTGGGAGAGGAAGACCTGAAAGTTATGAATGAGACAGAGCTGACACTAGAGCAACTCCAACAGGGAAAAAAAGCACAGTCTTTAACAGTGCTTTGACAGTTTCCTGTGAGAAGTAGATACAAGAAACAAACTCCCAAGAGAAGCAGTGAATTCTCAAGCACTTAACATTCTAAAGCCATGACTGATGCATAGATACGTGCTTTGGACAGAGAAATCAAAACCAGATTAATATGTGTAAAGCAAGGGAACCAACCTCAGTTGCTAAAAATACATCTATAAAGAGGAAGGGAATGCTTTTTTGGTTTTATTTTGTGTCTTTGCCCACCAAGCACCTGGACCACATCTGTGGGGTCTGTGGCACAGGCACGGTGGGCAGCAGCAGCCCTGGCCGTGAGCATCCAGCACATGCCATGTCCATTAGCCCTCGGCTGAGGTTCTGAGCTGTAACTGCTTCCTCATGCCTCCTCCCTCACTTTGATATAGTGATCACAGCTCCACGGCCCAGTGAGCAAAATGCTTGTGTCAGGGTGAAAATTGATGGAAAAAAACATTAGGAGGGCCAGGCCAGGAGATCCCTGCTAGCTTTAACTTGCCTGTGGCTCAACAAAGCCCATGTGGTGAGTTGCCCTGTGTTGGAACCTGTGTTTTTGCAAGTGTAACCCCTGCTTTTTGGGTGGAATCCCTGCTCTTGTAAGTGGAACCCCTTCTTTGTGAGTGGAACCCCTGCTTTGTAAGTGCTGTTTATTGTAGAGCAGGAGACAGGATAAAGAAAAAAATATTCTTTAAACTGTTGCTGGATGATGCCACACCCCCAACCCAGAGCTGGGGAAGAGCAAGTTTAGTGGCTGTGGCATCTAGGAATTGCTGTGACCTGTCCAGGGGCAGGGAAGCATGTAGTCATCAAAGACGTGCCTGGAATACTATCAAGACCAGGGCCTGGGCTGGCAGGGGACCCCAGGGATGTGGGTGGATGTCCCCTGCTCTTGGGTTCTTCTGTGTGCTTCTCCTGCAGTCAGGTACCCAACACTGGATGGCAGATCTCTGGACTCCAAAATCCCAGTGTCTGTGAAATCCCAACACAGGAAGCTTTCAACCTCTATGAAGATAGGACCAGAGCCATCCCATCAGTGTCCCCCTTGCATCGTGAGTGGCAGTTCTCCAATCCCGTGCCTCACAGTCACCCCCTCCTCTCCACAGTGCTCACTTCTGCCCAAAGACAGACCCAGCTGGCCTCATGGCAGGTATGAACCAGACTCAGGTGACGGAGTTCGTGCTCCTGGGCTTTTTGCATGTCCAGCCCTTCCTCTTTGCTCTTTTCCTGGCCATTTATGTGGCCACAGTGCTGGGGAATTCTGCAATATTCGCCCTCGTGTCCCTGGATCCCCATCTGCACCGCCCCATGTACTTCTTCCTCAGTCAGCTGTCCTGCCTGGACCTTTGCTACTCATCAGTGACGGTGCCCAAGATCCTGGCGAATGCCCTGCACCCACAGGCGACCATCTCCTACCGCGGGTGCCTGGCACAGATGTTCTTCCTGATGGGGTGCGCAGGGGCCGAGTGTGCCCTGCTGGCTGTCATGGCCTATGACCGGTATGTGGCCATCTGCTGGCCCCTGCACTACGCCCAGGCCATGAGCCGCGGGGTCTGTGCAGCCACCACCGCTGGCTGCTGGCTCTGGGGGCTGCTGGACTCAGCCCTGCACACCCTCCTGGCCGCCCAGCTCTCCTTCTGCGGGGCCACCCAGCTCCAGCACATCTTCTGTGACGTGCCACCACTGCTGGCAGCTGCCTGCAGCAACACCCGCCCCAACGAGCTGGCTCTCCACGCCTCCAGCATCTTTGTGGGCCTCAGCCCCTTCCTGCTCGTTGTCGTCTCCTACCTTCGCATCCTGGCCACTGTCCTCAGGATGCCGCTGGCCACCAGCAGGCACAAGGCCCTCTCCACTTGCTCTGCCCACCTGCTCGTGGTCGCCCTGTACTTTGTGACAGCCAACCTGAACTACAACCGGCCCAGCTCTGGCTACTCGCCGGCAGCTGACACACTGGTGTCCGCACTGTACTGCGTCATCACACCTGTGCTGAACCCCCTCATCTACAGCCTGAGCAACCAGGAGGTGCAGGGGGCCCTGCGGAAGGCTGTGCGGGCATGGGGCATGCCAGGCTCCCCTGGCAGCAATGCCTGAGCAGTGCCAGGGCTGCCACAGGACAGGCCGCCAGCACGGCGCTGGCACTGCAGCATCCATCTGTGGGACATCCATGACAGCAGCAGCGGGCTTGGGGCTCCCTGCCCAGGCAGAGGGCACATTGCCATCACTCCTCTCATCCTCAGCACATCACTGGTGGCAGAATGGCAAAATCAAGTCAGAAACAAGGGGCAGGATTCTGTCTTTGTTTTGCAGGTGCCACGGGCCGAGCTCTGCATGGGAGTTGCTGCAGCTGCACTGTACCAGGGAACCCTGCAAAAGGCAATTTCATTTGGTGCCAGACACATGCTGCCCCGAGCATAGTTGTGAGCTCTGCTTTGGGGCTGCCCAAGGTGTGGAGCCAGGCCTTGTGTGGGATGAAGGCAGCACCTTGGACTGCAAAACCTGTCACGAGCAGAGGGGCTGTCACACCACCCGCCTTCCCCACATGCCTTGGCTCCAAGTGCAATGTCTGTGGGGTTTCCCTGAGCTGCCAGGGTGGCTCTGCAGAGCTCTGTGCATTAGCACGATTGTTTGGAAGGGCCACCCATGGCCTCAGTGCTCTGGTCAAACTGGGAGTTCCCAGCACTGAGCTGTGAGCTGGTGGCACTGAACTGCTCACCAGAAATGCTTTACTCTCTGGCAAAATCTCTGGAAAACATCCCCGTGCAGCTGTTGTGAGTGGTGTGGCTCCAGGTAATGGCCCTCCTCCTGAGGGCTGGCTTGGGACATGGGGCCACTGCTGCTGCCTCAATCATCTCTTCTGGCTGGGGCTCTGCAGCTGGGGCTCTGCAGCTGGCCCAAGCTCAAATGATGGTGTTTGTTTGGGGGCAATGGCCAAATCTGCAGATGGGTACACGAGGCCCAGCAGTGTCTGTCTGGCCATGGCAGAGCCAGGAACAGGGACTCACTGAGACGAGGGGCTGCGTGGGCAGGGGAGCTGGCACAGGCAGGTCACACCTGCAGTCACACGGCTGGAAGGGGCCCAAACATACTCCTACATAGCTCAGTTACAAAGAGATACCCAGCAACATCCAGTCTGTTCCCAAAGAAACCCACTGGAGGGTCGGAACCGGGACTGTGAGGTTCATGGCTTGTTCGGAACAGTTTGCCAGTTCTTAGTGCTGATTCTATCCTTCAGGGAAAGAAGTATTTCTGTAACCCACCTGTTGGGTTGGGCTGTTGCTCCTGCCCAGACAGGCTGTGAGTCCCTCAGCCCTCCTTGCTATATGCCATTCTAAAAAGTCCCTGAAACAGCTCCAGTTCATTGTCACTGGACACATCAGAGTCTGCCCAAGGAACCCCCTTCTGGAGAGCCCCTGGAAAGGGACAGCAGGAAACACAGGGGGAGCTACACAAGTCAAAACACTGGAGAAGTTATCTCAGAGAAAAAAATAAATCAAAAAAACTTCAGCCAAACAAAAAACCCAAAGCCAACCCAAATCAGAAACCTCCAGAAAACTTACATTAAAATTGACAATTTTTAATCTGAATTGCAATGCACCTTTCCCATGATGGGCAGACACAGCCTGTGGGTTTTCCCATGAGCAAATACTGAACAGGAGTACTGCACTCCCACCCAGGTAGTACAGGCTTGGTCAACTTCTGGTTGGTCCAGAACCCACCTGTGAGCCACTGAACTCTAAAGCTTTGGTGTCACGGTGGGACCCACTGCTGGTAGGTGTGTTCCTGCAGTCCCTCAGGTGTGTTCCCACAGCCCCCAGGGGCTGTCCTGCTCAGCTATCCCCAGTTTATTCCTGCTGTAAGGGTAACTGCATCCCCCAGAGGAACAACAACTCCCACGGCTGAGCACCCACTTGGGATGTACTGGTTCAAGGGAGGGCTTTGCTTTGCATTCCTGAAAACTATCTTAAATGTTAAAAATAAGATGTTTTCTCCTGTCCTGCTTCCCACCCACTAAGCCTTTTCCCCACACCTGTCATGAAGCCAGGGGGCCTTTTCAGGAGCCTCCAACAGGCACAGGGGGTAAGAGCTGTCACAGAAACACCAGGATACACCTTGAGCCAGGCCAGAGCAGAAGCTGTTTATTGCTGCAGCTGTGAGGGAGGGCACAGCCCCCAGGGACAGACACAGTGACACACCTGTGCCCAAAAGGGAGGGCACAGCCCCCAGAGACAGACACACCAGTGCCCAAAAGGGGCACACAGACCACATTCACGTATCTCTGCTCTGTCCTGCAAATGTGGCTCATCCTGCAAATGGAAACCCTTCCTGGGAACAAAGGCAAATTTGCCTTTCCCAGTGCTCTTTTCCTTGAACTCCGGCTAGGATGAGAAAAGTCCCAGAACTCCTGTCCCTTCTGCCTTGCCTGGACCAGAGTCAGCGTTTCTGCTCTGGGAATTGCCCCACTGGGAACAGGACACACTCCTGCAGATTTGCTAGCTGACAGGTGTGGCAGCCTCGGTAGAAGAGACACCTTATATCACACTCATATGCTCTTAAACCATCCCACCTTTCCCATCTAGAAGTGGATGGGAACCAAAATCCTCTTGGGCACAAGACAAAACATTCCCTCAGACACTGCCAGTTTGCTCCTTGATGTTTCTCTGAATGTGGACACCAGGCTGAGCCAAATGAAGCTGATAACATGGAAGAGGCTGAAGCAGAGAGAGGCAAAAGTTTGGAAGGGAGCAGCTTGCACAATCCTTGTTTCACTGCAGAAGCTTCACATAATTTGCGGGGAAGAGGCCAACTCTGCCATGGCACTGCCCCCGCCACCAGCCCTCATCCACCATCTCGATGTGTGTGATTGTGTCATCAGGATCGAAAGAAATCTCATCATCTCCCTCTGCAAAAATTGTCCAGAAAAGACAGACAGTCACAATGCAAAGAGAACCTCAGGCATAGCTAATTCACATCCCTCCTCCCACCTCCCCTGGGCAGGAGAAGACAGAACAAGCACCCTGATAACCCTCAAGAGTTCAACCTCACCCAACCCCCATCAAACAGCACAGATAAGGCAGATGAGCAAGACCTTGCAGGTGAAAGATGAAGTTTTTCTGTTCCTGTCCTGGTTCTGGCCAGGACAGGGTTAATTTTTTGCAGTAGCCCGGTGGGGGCATGGCCAGCACACTGAAGTTATTCTGTACCACCTCACATCATTGCTGGGGTGGGAGAAGGACTGTCTTCTGGGGAAGAGGGGGTTCCTTCTGTTTGAGAAATGGTGGAGGGAGCCATCCACTACTGTCTATTAGTCCAGTGAGTGTTTTCCCATGTGAATCATTTCTTTTCTTAAACCTTTAGTTATTAATATTGTTGCTGTTACTGTTTGTTTTCTTCTCTCGTGGCTGTTTCCAGTAAATTGTTCTTATCTCAATCCATGATCTTTGCCCTTTGGGCCTCTAGTTGTGGAGGAGGATGGTGTGTGGTTTTTTTTAGGACTGTTAAATTGGACAATACCATTCCTAAACCACCACAGTTCCCAATTCAGGTCTCATTCTGCTTCCTAAGAGAAAGAAATTTAACCCCCCCCCAGCCACAATCTTTTCCCTACTGCTGATGGTGTGAACACCCACGTCCCCTGCCACAGTGCCCTGCCCCCAGCCCTGATGGAAGACCCACCTCCTTGGTAATCGTAGAGAGCCACTGCACAGGTCCCGGGGCCCTGCCCCTCATAGACACCGCCCGTGTTCGCTGCAGAACACAGGAGGGACAGATGAGACAGGGACTGAGGCAGCCACACAGCCCTGGGCAGTGCCACCCTCCAGCCCAGCTTTGGGGAAGTACATCCAAACGCTGACAACAGGGAGAGATGTACCACAGCCCAAAGCAAGGTGTGACTTCCTTCCCCTTCTGCAAGGAGGGAGTGGAGTCCTGATACTTTGTATTCCTCTCCCCAAAAATGGCTGGGCATAACTCCAGCCTCTCCACTTGCCATCTCCAGTACCAGCAAAGCTGTGGCAGAAGCTCTGACAGCAGCCCATGCAGTTTGCTCCTGTGCTTGGAGGAAGGCTCCCCATACTCCTTACACCAGGAGACCCCACCAGAGCAGGTCTTGGGAACACCAGCCATGTGAGCAATGGGCTGAACCAGAGGCAGCTCCAGGCCCCAGTACACCACTGGCAGCCACTTGCCAGAAAACTACAGCAAGAGCATCAGTACACATCAAGCTTCTCCTGAGCCACAGCAGCCCCCCACTCCTCCTGCTAGGCACTGCTCCAGCAGATTCAGCAGACACCGGCTGCCTGGCCCAGCACTCTGTGCAGCTCATCTGCACCTTGGGGCTGGACAAGGGAGCGAGAGACCACCAAGTGTCCATCATCAGGAGCCACTACCCTGACCACAGCAGACTTCAGGACGCAGATTCCCTCTGTACTCTGTGCCATACATCCAGTCAACTGAGTGGATGGGTACAAGCTCCCCAAGACATGGGCACTTCTATCAGTACTCACCCAGGCTCTGGCTGTGCTCCTGAGGAAGGACCACCTCATAGTCTTCTCCATCTTCCCCAAGGTCATAGATAGCATCTGGCTTTCCCAGTGGGGCTGGCAGCTCCTCATAGTCAGCACCTCCACTGATACTGTCACAGTAGTCAGAGGGCTCTGGCAGCTCCTCATAGTCTCCACCAACATCCAAACTTTCACTGTAGATGGGTTGATCCTGGCTGGGGACCTTGCACAGCTCTGTGCCCAGACCTGCTGGCCTTGGTGGCAAAGTGGGTGGTGCTTCCTCATCCTCCCTTTTGGCCTCCTGCCATGAGGTGAGAAAGTGACAGGAAAGTCACCTGCGAAGCACCCACCACAGGCAGCTCTCTCCTGACTCCCAGCACCTGCCATAAGGCAGCCCCTTCATGGACCACTATCCCCTGCACACTAGGGAAACAGCTCAGCCCCTCAGGCCATGCTGAACTGGCACCTGGGATTGCTCTGAAGATCCTCAGGGCTCATGTGTTTGAACCTCTGTTCATACTTCTCTCCAGCCCACAGTGCTGCCACTGCACCACCCCACTCCCAGAGCCTGTCCCGTGGGGTGCTGTGCGGTCCCATCCCCACCCCAACGCTCCCCCTCGTCCTTCCAAAGCCTCTCACACACTGTGGCTGCACTCAACATCTTCCTGCAGGGCTGCCCATAAAGCACAGCCCCTCTCAGGTGCAACCCCCTCTGCCTGCTCCCCTTCCCAGCTCTCCCAGGCTGCCTTGGCACCTGCTCTCCTGGTGACACGGGTCGATCTCCATGGGCACTCCTGGGCACCTGTGCTGGCATGGCAGCAGGGGCTGCCCCAGTGTGCCCCTTCCCTTTCGGTAGGATTTCCTGCTGGAGAAGAGCCATCAGATCCCTCAGTCCCTTTGAATGAGTACAGAGCACTGGCTGTTCCCATTCCAGTAGAGCAATGCAGAACATTTTCCTCCACCTAGAATCTGTTCCAGCTCCTACAAACCTGCTCTGGGCCTGGGCACTGGCAGGTTGGTGACAAGGGTGGGGCATCCCCGAAGAGGAACATGTTGGGGGGGCTTCACTGTGAATCCCACTCTGCCCTCTGAATGCAGGTACAGCACCAGGTGGGAAGGTAGGTAAGCACCAGGTCTGGGTGCCATCTCCAGTTTGCTGGGGTGCATCCCACATGCAGACTGCTGGGATGGCAGTGCTGGGGAGGGGTGACTGCACTCTTTGGCAAATACCAGAGGCAAAAGGAGCTGAGGCCAAAGCACAGGGGCCATGGCTGGGTGCAGGTATATCCTGATCTGTGTGCTGAAAAGGAAAGTCCAGTGACAGCTGTGAAGCTCAGTGGCCCTCCGTGGCAGATGCAGGGAAGCAGTTTAGGCAAAAGGTTACTCTAAAGAGATCAGCTGGAAGGACATGGAGCTGCATGGCCCTGAGGAAAAGCCTGCTCCACGAGCCTCAGAGGACGTGGCAGGACAGCTGTGGTTCACCTGTCCCCGAGGTGCTGGGCACTGCTGGGGCTGTCGCCACAGCCGCTCCTCCTCCTGCCTCCTGCTCTCTTCCTCCGCTGACCTGGCCATGTGTTCAAACCGCGACCGCAGGCTGCTGGTGCCACTGGAAGCTCCTGTAAGGAGACAGTCGACTGAGTCAGCCCCACGGCTCCCTCCCACCACCCCAAGCATCCAGGAGAAACCCAGACCTCCACCTCTTCCAGAGAGACTTGAAGTTCAGCCACCTTTGACCTGTCCCCAGCACAGGTTAAACCCCCATCCCATCTACCAGCGTGCTGACACGGAGGCCCACAGCCTCCCAAGTCCAGGGTTGATACTCATACGTCTCACCTGCCTCCAGGGGTCTTGTTTTCTCATAGGAGGAGGTGGGAGCTGCCATCTCATCAAAGCCAGCAGCACTCTGCAAGAGGAAGTGAAAGAATTGTCCAGCTTCTTGGGCAAGGCCAGTGCTGGGTTTGGCTACTGGTGATGGCAAGCTTTGTTCCTAGGTGTGTCTGTCCTCACCTGTACACTTACCCTGAACCAGGGGAGGCTGCTGGCTGCAGTCTCCTCTCCTGACACCTCCCTTCCTGTCTGCATCCTGCTTCCCAAACTACCCACAGCCCTGACTTTTACCAAGTGCTCATCTGATTTCACACGTTGTCTTCTGCCATGTACAGGATGTGCCTTTTGTCAATGCCCCTCCACTTGCTGTTGTTAAATTCACAGATAGTGCTAATGTCTTCTGAGGGCAGGACACCATTCCCCCTCCGCTGCTGGCCCAGCCCAGACATGCAGCATAGATAGGAACATGCTGGTTGTTACACTAGTGTGTTTATATCCTCCCCTGCTTCCTCCAGCTCCTGAGTCCTGCAATGTTGGTGCTGTACCAGGCACAACACTGTGCCCCTGCACTGTGCCCCACAACAGGGAATGTAGAGTTCAGGGAAGGCCCCCTCACTGCCTCATCCAAATGTCCCAAAGCCACAGGATTCCCACCTCTTAGTTTAGCCACATCCATGAAGATCGTCTCCCACTGGCAGGACTCTTTTTACTGACCAAGACTGCAGGGCAGCCTGACACACACAGAATTAACTCCAGTGCTTGAGTCTGAGTTGTGACTGTCGATGAGGCTTTGCAGGGTGTCAGCCCAAACAAAAAACCTGAACCAGACAACTGAGTGACCTTTTCTCATGCACAGCAGATCGAGCTGTGCTAATCCCATCCCTGTCAGGGTTTGTCAAGGTGTGCAGGCAGATTTAGTTACCTGAACAGATCATAAGGCACTCCTTGATAGGAGAGAAAACCATGCAGAAGTTAAGAAACAGCAGAGAAGTGAGGAGTTACAGACAGTGCCATGAGGAATTCCCTGCTTTAACAATTCCCCAGCCAGCATCTCTCTGCATCCTCTGGTATTTCACACTGAGCTGGTTCCCTCTTGCCACATCTGTGCACTGAGCACTGTGAATCTCATCTCCACCTGGGAAGTCTCTTCTCTTGCAGCAGGGCAAGGAGCAGTGATTAGTGGGAAGCAATTGAAGGCTGCAGCAGTCTTACCTTATCCACTCTATCCTTCTGGACCCCATACTGACCTCCAAACCCCTTGGCATAGTCTGTATGGAAAAAAAGATGAGGCTCAGTGAAATGAGATAAGTTAGCTTTGTCTGCGTCTTATCACATATGGAAATAACTAGAGATAACACATGCAAAGTGCTCTGGACCACGGTTTTTAGGACTAATTCTCCCTCCTTTCAGCCAAGGGCACAGGAATGTGGGGCTGTAGCTGCCCAACCCGTGTCCCAGGCACAGGGGTGAGAGGCCAATCACTCCATCTGAGTGAAGAGTGGCCTTGTTCACTGTTCAACCCTGCAGTAGCCCCCAGATTCCTGGGGTCTGTTCTGCCTCATTCTTATGTGCTTGCCTTTGCAATGAGCTTATGGTCGCGAATGTCCCTCACAGAGACAGCACAGCAGAGTTTGGGAAGCCTGACTGACGGACTCTCATCCCATGTCCCCCACTGATCCAAGCAGACATCTACTCTGGCAGAGTTTACCCTTGTGCTTTGGGGCTCACCACACCCCAGCTGCTCCAGAACATGCTGGACACATTCAATTTGCAGCAGCTGGATCTCTGACTATGAACCATGAGCTCTGGGTCTCTGTGTACTCCAAGGAAACTGCTACCACCTCTGGCAGCATTGCCTGACCTGTTTGGGATGCGTGGGGTTGCACTTCCTCCTGATGATCCCAGCCAAGGGCATTCTTGTCCTGACGATCCCTCTGGACCCCAAACTTCCCACCAAAGCCCACAGAATAGTCTTCAGCCACAGGGATCCCGATCACAGCATGGAAGAGAACAGACAAGGGAGGGAAGGAGACAAGTGGAAGGAGTGTAAGCTCAGGCTGTTCTCACAGGTTTTCCTTGCCCAGAACTTTGAGAAAGACATGGAGCAATGCCAGATTTCCCCACTGATGGCAGCAGCAACAGCCCTCCCTCCTCCCTGGGACATGGCACCTGCCATTAGCACCTGCCTGGGCTTCCCCAGCACCCTTCCTTTGGTGATGTGCTTCCCAGGAGATCCCTGTGCCCATAGAACTCTGCTGAACTCCTTCCAGCAGCCATGCAATGGCTTTCCTCACCTGACCTGTTCCCTTGCTGCAAGCAGTGGGCACCTTAGAGCTCCCCATAGCTATTCCACCATTCGTGCAGCAGATTGAAGAAGTCTGCACAGTGCCCCATAGTCCCAGTGGGCACAGCCCCAGCTCCAGCCCTGACACTGCCTGCTCCCCCAGCTACCCCAGGTTCCCTGGCTGCCTCAGCTCACCTTTCTGAGAGTCGTGCTTCTCTGTCTGGCTCTTGTAGTCAAATCCCACAGCTGCCTTGTCCACCTTGTCCCTCTCCACTCCGTAACGGCCACCAAAGCCCCTGCAGTAATCTGAGGTGGTGCATGGAGTGAAACGCTGCCCCCAGCATGGGGCTGGTGAGGAGATGACAGGAAGCAGCACTGGGAAGGAGCAGGGAGGAGAAAGGAGAGGAGCAGGGATGATGGAAAACCCCGTAAAAATCAAGGGGTTGGAGGGGACAGAGTGGATGGCAGGGAGCACCATGGATGAGAGTCCACGGGAATAGGGGCACAGGGCAAGCGTGGGCCAGGGCAGCGGCAGACACAGCCAGCCATGAGGGAAGGAAGGAAGAAAATGGACGTGTCAAGGACAGTGGGGAGGCAGCGGGAGCACAGTGACCCATGAAGGCAAAACCAAGTAGGATTTGGACACTGAGCCTTGGAAGTACAGGAATGTTTGCTATAGTGGAATCTCAGCTTCTATAAGGAAACACCTGATCCTGGGGCTGCAGAAAAGGCTGAACCCTCATTTCTGTAGACATGCTCCTGCTCTCCCCACTTGGCTGTCATGGGACAGAGCACAGCAAAGCTGCCTTGTGCCTCCATTTTCCATCTCCAAACTAGTGATCCATTAACAACTTCAACCATGTTCAGTTGTTCCCTAAGGACCACCTGGTTATTACTGGCTGATTCCTGAGACATTCCAGCCTCCATCCTGGCTACTGGCTGTACAGACTCCTCCTTTCAGACACCTGCCAGCTCCGTCTCCAAATCCTGCCCTTAAGGGGTAAATCACAGTCACCTCTCCCTGTTTCCTGATGCTTTTCTCACAGGTCTGCATTTCACAGGACTGAGTTGGGGCTTCTCCAGCAACTTCAGCTCTACCAATCCATGGAGACTGTGATCTAGAGAAAGCTGCACGAGGACATTCTTTATTCCAGAATGGATCTCTGTTCCATAGAAGCTCAGTCACTTAATCTGTAACTATGAACAATTCTTAAGCTTACCTTGACTAAACTATTATCTACCCATTAGGCTGTTATGAAATGGATCTTTAAGGGAGCTGTTTTCAGCAAACACAGATTTTATGACTATTGTCTTGCTGTTGAAGCTTCTAGTATAGACATATTTTTAAGAAAAGCAACCCAAACACCCTACTTCTAACAGTTCCATTTTGTCCTGAGCAACTTCTGTGGTTTCACACAGCCTGATGAATTTCTGTGTCTACAAGAATATGTTAATGTAGCACAACTGCACGGAATTCATTATTTTAAGATCAACCAAAAACGCTTCAAACTATGTTTCTTCTTTTATAGATTCCTCTTAAACGAACCCGATTCAGTTTATTTCCTTGGTAATGCAGTATTCCTCACATTTACCTGAAACAGCAGCAGACCTTGCCCTCTCATCTTCTTTTGGGTGTAGAATATTTAAAATATCTTTAGTTTCACTTCTTGCACTGTTTGTTGAATCTGCAGAATTCTGCAGCAGTTTGAGTGCTCTACAGGCTTCTGTTTCCATATCCATTGCTGTGCCTTTTCCTACAAGCTGTTTCTCCAGCAATCTCTTCATGTCCTGAATGGCACCTCTAAGGCATTCTCAGAAGGGCTTTGAGAGGACAGGGAGCACCAGCCATCCATTGCAGGGTGGCGGGAGTGTCTCCTCTACTCAGCCAGGATGTGGTTTCCACCAAAGCAAAGCACAGAGACAAGGAGGATGTACAGCAGAAGGATGGTGACAGGACAGCGCGGAATGGGGCCATGGAGGTGATGGACTGGGAACAGGAATCTGAAACAAGTGACAGGAGGGGGATAACGAAGGAGACTGTTCCACAATCAACAGCATGGGATAGTGGGAGCAGAAGAGCAGCTGGGCAAAGTGTCAAGGGGTCACACACGCTCATGGACTTGCCTGTCTGGGACGAGTGTTTCTCCACCTCACCCTTGTATTCAAAGCCCATTGCTGACTGGAACAAGAAGGGGAGGGCTGCCAGTCAGCCTGAGGGCCAAGACAGGTTTCAGCCACCCTCATCTGGGGCCAGGCTGGAAGCCTGCTCTCTGCCTTGTGTCACAGAATGCTGGGCAAACAGCACAGCCCCAGAATGAACAGCTCAGCCCCAGGACAAACAACACAGCTCGAGGATGAACAGCACAGCCCCAGGACAAACAACACAGCTTGAGAATGAACAGCACAGCCCCTGGACAAACAGCACAGTCCCAGGATGAACAGCTCAGCCCCTGGACAAACAGCACAGTCCCAGGATGAACAGCTCAGCCCCTGGACAAACAGCACAGTCCCAGGATGAACAGCTCAGCCCCTGGACAAACAGCACAGTTCCAGGATGAACAGCACAGCCCCTGGACAAACAGCACAGCCCCCAGGATGAACAGCACAGCCTCGGGACAAACATCACAGCCCCCAGGACGAACACTACAGCCCCTAGGCAAACACCATGCTGCCTGGATGGGATAGACCCAGCAGAGTGCCCCACACAAGTGCCCCACAATGTGTCACTGGCCATTGCCCTGCACAGAAGCGAACTGTGCTTCAGTGAGACCGTGGTACATGACACACCTCCACCTGCAACCCCCGAGCTTTGAGAACTGAGCCACAATCTGGCAACAGCAGTGCTTTAGGGGCACCATAGGCAGCAGTGTTTTAGGGGCAGCACCTGCCAGAGGGACATATTTCAGCTGCACTGTCCAACTCACCTTGTCAGCTCGGTCCCGCTGGACTCCAAACTTTCCCCCAAAGCCCTGGGCTGCATCTGTCTGCGAGGAGTGCTTCCCAACATCAGCAATGTACTCGTGTCCCACTGCACACTGAGAGGAGAGACAGTGTGATGTGAGCACCCACAGTTAGGCTGGGGCAGACACAGCCACCACGGCCACTCCAACGTGCTGCCGGGACACTCGCAGACACGAGTGATACATCCAAGCTGACCATGCCAGTGGTGGCCATGCCCTCCACACGGCCTTTGCCAGCACCAGCTCTGCTCTGAGGCCTGGGAGTGGACTCAAGGGCTGCCATGCCACAAATTGGCCCCACTGCCAGTTCACCAGAAAAACTGTGGGATGCCAAATACCATCTGCTCCCAAGTGCTGGTGGAGTAGTGTGGTGGACAATCACATGGGAAACAGGAGAAATAGGGATGTACAACTGAGAACTCCAGGCAGCAGGTCTGGCACCCACTCCCTATTTGTGTATCTGAGAGTGAGGGTGAGCAGGCCTGGCTGGGATCCCCCTTCCTGCCTGCCACAGGCCAGGTCAGGGTCCTGCTCTCCCAGCCAGAGGTGCTGTGGCCAGGAACCTTATACACTCCATGCCAACATGGAGCAGCTGTGCTCAGACTCTGATGGAGCAGAGTGAGGGTGTTTTTGTTGAGCAACTTCTTGGTCTTTATCTAGTTTTACTAGAATGCTGCAAGTGTGTAGCCTCTGGATCTTTTGAGGAGAGTATGCAGTTCCTGACTGCAGCACCTCTGGCAGGGAGAGCAGGAAGTTTGTCAGGACAGTCTGTTTCTCACCCAGCCATCCTGGTATCCTGCAATCCCACAGTGACCACACCTACCGAACATTACTGCAATTTAACACTTTCACTTCTGAAAAAAGAAGTATTAAATGCTGAAAGGTGCAGGAAGCAGTGTGATCATGATTGTCACAAAACATAAACCAGATCTTGTATGAGAACAGAGAATACAAACTAGGGATTCATCCCAGGGAGCTATGAGGTCTGTAATGCAGAATATGAGAAGAGAATCATTATTTATTAGTTCTCCAAGCACAAGTAGGGAGGCACCTGATTTAAGTGCTATGCACCAGGTTTGAACAGCCACAGAAATTCCTTCTTCACAGCTAAAGGGAGAATTGCCAAGAACTTGTAGAGAGGAATTACACAAATGGAATCAAACAGATCCTGGAGACAGATTATGGGCTAGCTGGACATATGTGAATCTCTGCAGTTACACCAGCTCTCCATTCTCTCCCTTCAGGGTCCAGCCAGAAAACACGGATACCCCTTCCTTTATGAGAAAACCCTTTTCCACTGGGGCTCAAGGAAGTCCTCCACAGCTGTTACCTTATCCATTCGGTCCCGCTCTGTTCCAAATTTGCCTCCATAGCCATAGGAGGCCTTGGGGCCAGTCTCCATCTCCTTCTTCTTGATGACCTCATGTTCCTCTGACACCTTGTTCCTCAGCTGATGGATGCTGGTGAGACAGAGACAGGGTAGGTCAGTGTGGGATAGTGCAGAGTTGTGCAGCCAGTTGGAGCATCCCTGTGTCCCTGCCCCAGTCAGAGCCCAGAGTAGAGCAGGACATAGACCCACTACCAGCTGCCACCGTGTTCCTGCACCGGGTTCCCCTGGGTGCCAGCCACACATGCAGCCACTGAGCTGAGACAGAGAGGGTAGTACCCCGGGGCCTGCCGAGGGACAAGAGCAGTGGGCTCTGGGCTCTGGGCCATCCAGGCCCCCTCCTGCAGCCCTGTTCAGGGCCACACCCCAGCTTCCTCAGGATCCCACACTTCCCTTTCTCTGTGTGCTGCACTGGCCACACTGCAGGGCAGCGCTGGGCTGTCCCCAGGGTCACTCTGGCTGCACTGCAGGGCAGCGCTGGGCTGTCCCCAGGGTCACTCTGGCTGCACTGCAGGGCAGCGCTGGGCTGTCCCGAGGGAGCTGCTGCCGCGGGTCAGTCCCGGGCAGGGAAGGAGAGGGAAGCCTTTGCACCGGGACTCGCCCGCTGACGCGCCGCAGCAGCACGGGTGGCCCCTGCATCCCACTTCGGGGTCGGACCCGCGCCCCGCGCAGGGATGCGGCACAGCCCCAGGACGCCGCTCCGCGAGCGAGGGGCCGCCCCGTCGGGAGAGCCCTCCCCGCCCCTCCGCAAACCAGCCCTTATGTGCTCGCGGTCCGGCCCCGGTCCCTGTCCCGCACCCCCGGCAGGTTCGTTCTCCGCCCGCCCGGGCCCGGTGCCCCGCCGCACTCACTCGATGTGCCCGGCGCGGCCAGAGCCCTCGATGGTTTTGGCTCCCCAGCGCTGCTCCCGCTCGGAGATGTCATTCTGCGGGCGAACCGCGGCCGTCAGCCCCGGGACCCGCACCGGGCTCGGGGCCGCTCTGCCGGGCCGGGCACGGACAGGGGGTCCCGTGCCCCATCCGTGCCATAGTCGCTCAGGTCCCGCCGGCCCCCAGCAGCTCCTCAGGGCCAGGAGCAACAGGAATGCTGAGGAATTCGCTGTCGGGAAAATACTGGAGAAGCCACAGTGACCGCAGCCCTCGGGCCATTCGCCCCAGCTTGGCTATCACGGCCTTGTTTTGTAGCTTTGTGGAAGGTCTGGCATGCATTCAATAAAATGAAGCATGAACAGTCTTTCCTAATATACAGTGAAGCTGAAAATATGTATATATAAAAGAATTAAAAAATACATATAGAGTCTCATCCTGTTCAGGCTTAGTTTGAATGCATCCACAAGTAGAAGAAATGAAGTAAAAATAAGCAAAAAAATTGGACAGCATAGATTTGCCCTAAAACATTATTAATTTGGAATTTTGAGGAAGGGAATTGCTTTTCTGTCTCAAACTAGGATTTCTAACTGGAAATAGCTAGGCAAGACTGGACCTCAAAAATACAGGGCTCTTGTGTAACAGGAGAGACTTATTAGTAAAGGAACAGAGAACCAAAAGGAAAATGAAAATCATGACACTATGAATGCAGGGAGTTCCCCAGGTTGAGCCCTTCTGCTCTCTCACCAGCTACCCAAAGTCAGACTAGATAGAAAACAAGTGTATGAGAGGCACAGAGCTGCACCTGCACAAGGTGACTATATACAGGAGGATTTTCCATCTGAAGGAAATGCTGGATCCTGTACAGTTACAAACAATGTGGGACAGAGAAAATGTAAGTGTTCACTATGTCTTGTAACACAGATTGTGGGGAGGACAAGGGAAGCTACCAAGGAGCAGGTTTAAAAAAACCTGAATAATCCATACTCCTCAAGTGACATTACTTGTGGTCAGACACGGAGGTGCACTGATGTAGGAAGTTCTGGAGACTAAACTTGGAGATGGGGAGGAAATAGCTCAGACAGGTGACTGATGGTTGCCCGTTCTGAGCCCTGAGCCCTGGTCCAGACGAGCAGCAAGTGCCCAGGGCCAGGAACCCTTCTCACTGCCAGTATAACAGTTACCACACCAGACACTCACCACAAAATCAGGATCCGTGTCCCAGTCGTCTCCCTGAGGCTCCACCTTCACTGACACGTCATGTCCCACAACCGCTTTCCACATCTGCACAACCAGGACAGGGTGTCACCCAGCTGTCACCCAGGGCCCACATGTGGGCACAGCTGGTTCACAGCCAGCCATGGCAGAACTTGGATTGGAAGGGGCCCTTGCAGGCCACCTGCCCTCATACATATGCCCCTCATACAGCACAGGGCACCTCAAAACAGCTACTGCTCCCAAGCTTCAGAACGTCTTACAGCAAAACACAGAGGGAGTGTAGGTGTAAACCACAGCCTGCAGGCACTCTGACTCCACAGTTAAAACACACACCTCACTGTGATGTAAATGAGTGAGTGCTGGCATCCAACCACCAGATTCTGCTTTTCCAACACCTGTTATTTTCTGTGCTGTGAGAGGCTGTTCCCCACGTTAACCACCCCCACCCCCCCCAGTAGCACAGTCACACCACTGCCATGTGCTCTGATGTGCTGCTGGACCTGAGGTGGACTCTTCAAGCCTCTTGTCTGTTTTCCAAACTTTTAATCCTTGCCTAGTAGCCTGCAGAAGGTCAGGGCAAGACTGGACACTGGAGTGACAGGGCTGGTGTCGTGTGGTGTTTGTGTCTGTCACATGGAGAAAATGGGAAATGGGACTAAAAGCCCTGAGGGTGCAGGGCTGGATGGGCTGAGACTGTGGTGGAACAGCTCCCACAGGCCTGGAGGAAGTGATGGGCCCAGGAAGAGGAAGTTAAAAGTAATGTGAAATCTAAAACTCCTGTGTTTCATTTTCAAGGTGACTGTGAAGAAAGATGATGGAAAAACCCCTCCCAAAATTTTTCACAAAACGAGAGAGAGGGAAGATGACATGAGTTGCCTACACCCCAGAGCAATCACTCTCAGCAGAGCTCTCATATTCCAGTCCTTTACTGTCTGCAGTGTTCAGGAGCCCCAAATTGTTCTTAGTGTTGCCCAAAGCAGCTTTTCCCTGGGGCAGAGAGAAAAATGGAACAGAATGTGCAAGAAAGACTGAGCTAAGCCTTGTTCCTCATCACACCAGACTGTGACCAGACCAACGGGAGGGAGGAGACCTCCTGTGTACTGGATCCTCAGTTAACAGCAGCTTTTACCATGTGCTGCTCAATGGCACTAACCCTTCCCTCCCAGGGCTGTGTGGGAGCCTCAGATAGCCCTGAGTGCTCGGGGACTTGCCCTCGGTGCAAGGAAAATGTTTAGGCTGATAACTAAGTTTTTAAATGCTGCTGTAAATGGTTCTTGAGCACTCATTCTCCAAAGCCACCTGCCCTGCATGGTGGGACATGACAAACCACAGATTGTAATTGCACTACGACGCTCCAGACACCCCCATTGTGAGAAATGTCAGCTAGCATCTCAAGCACTTAGTTTGTCCCATTTTCCCCTGTGAAAACATCCACTACAGCACAAATATAGGGCTACCACACAGCATAGTCGTGCTGGTAGATTTGGAAATGTGGTTCTTTCGAGGCTCAGACACAAGAGCAACAACGATGACAGGACAACACCCTGAGAAGCAAATGCCAAGCATTATCCACTCAAACATGCTGGGTCAGGAAGGAGTTCTCCGCCCACCAAACCCCCCTTTTTTTGTAGTCATTTCTCACTTTCCACTCCCAAAACACATTCAAGTTTTCCTACCTTTAAAGGCTCCTGCTGGCAAACTTGCTGCTCTTTGCTCAGGCACCTGCTGCCTGCGAGATCTTTGGGCCTGTGTCTGCTCCGAGTTCCTGTTTTAACTTCAGCTCTCTTCACTTCCTGTGTCCCAGCCCCCAGCTCTGCTCAAGTCATGAGTCCCCAGACCTGCCCCAGTACTGCAGTTCCCTCACTTACAGCCTATGCTCCAAGATGCACATAGCCAATGCTTCCCCATTGGCACAGAGGATCCCATCAGGTTCCAGCACACTTTGTGTTCAAAAGAAGACTCTCCCATGGTTATAAAAAGTAAGTTCTGGCGGAGACAGCAGTCCTGAAGCCAGTATTCATGTCTTAGGCATGCCTGTTTCTTCCAGTAACTCTCCCCATTGCTGGGAGGATTTAGGAAAACACCAACTGTTCTGAAGTTTTTCCATTCTTCCCAGAGCCTTGAAAACCCCTTTGATCAACCTTGAGCTTCTGGTTGCAACATCACCAGTACCCACATGAAAGAACCACAGTCTGAAGGCTGCACTGAGCTCAGTCAGTCATCTGGTGACATCCCTGATTCAGGCCCCAGGGAGGCAGCAAACTGCCCTGAAATTAGAGTCTGGTCTGCACATGGGGGCCTCCATTCTGCTTAGGAGCAACTGTGACCATCCCTCTCTGTTGTTTCTCCTCAGCATTGGCCTCAACGCAGTTCTTGTTGTGAGAGGGGGGTTGATCTGACCTCGGTGAGGGCACCTGCAGAGGTTCCTCCTCTGCTACCTCATCATGCGCTTTGTCTGCCATTCCCAGAGCCTCACACCTGTCCTGTAACGGGAACAGAGGATCGGGAGGCTTCCCTTTACAGCTCCATGCAGTAACCTGCAGCCGCTCCTCCCTATCCCGTGACACCACCTTTCTCCTGGCACAAGACCGGACCCTGGCCCAGCCCCAGTGGTGGTGCTTAATTGGCCTTGTGTATCCCAGGGATGGCAGAACACAGTTCCGTCGGTCGACCTCCTTCTCAGGCTCTATTGCAGACAGACCAAAACCAAGGCAGGACAGGTCCATCAGAGAAGAAACAAAACGTTGAAATGTTTGAGATAGGAAACATCAGCTAAAAGGCCTAGTCTTTCATCAGGTCAAACCACAAAGCTGTTCAGTCAGCCTATCATTATCAAACCAGGACTTCCTTCTGAGGTTTTATTTCTGTATTTAATCTAAGCAGCAACTGTTCTATCTGCAGGTATAAAACATTTAAGTGTATCTGATCCTGCAGAATTGTGCCTTTCTTCAGTTCAGGAAAACCTGCATGGGCTTTAAGGAAACATATTTTGCTTATAATCCTTACTCCTGTTAAACAAAGGGGAAACATTGCCTACAGCCCTATAACACCCCAGTGCTGGCTCTTGTTCCAGCAGGGGGGGGGACTGTAGTAGTGACTGTGAACAAGGGTACCCGTCTTTGGCTATAGGAAGTTGAAAGGGGACATTCCAGTTCTCTGGTGCCAACTCCTGTGTCTGTCCTGGGGTTGCACAACTCTGACTGGGGGCAGTGTTTAGGTAAATGTGGAAAAGTAAACTCAAGCAGATCTTGTTTTACTGAAATGGTTTTCACTATTCATAAAATGGTTGGGTTGGAAGGGACCTTGAATCATTAGTTCCACCCCTGCCCCCTTGCCACGGGACATTGTCTATTCCTTCTTTTGTCAGCTGAAAAAGGCTGAGCAAGAGGTGAGATGGGGAAAAAGGCATCCCACAGGTGTTCACATCGTATGAAGAAACAAAGCTTTTGCAACCATCACAACAAGGCAGCACACACTGAGGGGACCTGAAGTCCCACAGTGTCCCCTACAAGGTGTGATACAGCTTCACTGTACTACACCCTCAAGAGACCTTTGAGTTACATGACATTACCCAAATTCCATCTGAAAAATAAACTTTATTATATATACAGGAGCTCATGCCCCAGGAAGTTACAGACAAAGTATCTGGTCACTGAATGTCATGTAGTTGGAGGAAGTCCACACCGATAATCATGGACAGTGCACAAGTAGGTATGTAGTGCCAGTGCTCTGGACCTGCCAGAGATCCAGCTGCTTGAGACACTGATGAAATCAATCCATCCTCAAAAAGGCTTTGTGCACTGGCTAGAGCAGCTTAGTTTACCAGCAATATCAAAAGAACTAGCTCTTTCCCATGGGAAAAATGTGACTGTTAATACTCTACTAAGAGGCAGATACAACCCTCCTGGCCAGAACTCTGAATGGAACAACCACTCGGTCTCCGACAGGGAACTTGACTGGAACTTCCTTTGCATTCGGCATTCTGCTTTTGGAAGAGGGAAGTCTCAAATTCAGGAGGTCTTTAGAAAGCACAGCTTTCCATACATCCTAGAAGATCCAGTCCATTTGCATAATTTGCTTTGGGTCCAAACATGCCCAATGACCAGCACCAGCTTCCTACACCAGAAGGTTTCAGAACTCTGGTTCCTTCCTTAGCACAGGAAAGACTCTATTTTTGGAGCTTCTGCCTTTGATTTGAGCCTATGCAGGATGTCATGGACCCCTTCAACACAGCCTGTGCGAGGTCAGTCTCGGGACAAGGGGCCAGTGGATGAGAACGCAGGAGCAGAGTTGCTCTTGTTTCTAGAGGTAAGCCAGCACCTTTCATTGTGACAGGTGGACAAATGCCACAAATAGCCAGGTTTTTAACTTAAGAGCTAAAAAGTTTCTTGCTTCCTATTCCTTTTAAATAACTACATTCCTGGCGTTATTTTACAGGCTTGCCAGGGCAGACATGACTGTTTTTAAATGGAATGCTCTGCAGGGCTAGATAGACTAATTTTGGCCTTTCTTCAACAGGAAATGCAACTGAGCAGGAAACACAATTTTAAGATTCACGTTCCTTAAAATGCCCACAACTTCCTTAGGATATGCATTTCAGACAGCACTGAGCCATGGAGTAAATTTAAGGCATGGAAGAAAGGGAAGACAATTCTTTGTCTTACATCCAGCTACAGGGTTTCCCCAACCCCACTCATGGATTCAGCCTAAGAGGGGGAAGATTTTGCAGTTCCAGGAAGTGCTGAAGTACTGCAGCAACTCAAGAATATTTTTCTTACTCCTACCACAGCACAGTGCTATTCTACTTCCAGGTACAGGAGCAGACGCTGTCCTTGAAGTTTGTGGCAGGACCCTGGCCCAGAAAACAAACCACTCCTGTGGAGACACTGAGGGAAGGGCAAATGTCCTGGGAGCAGTTCCCAGCAGCAGTGCTGACTTTGACAGCAGCACCCAGCTGCTGCTCCAGGGCTGGTTTGGGAAAGAAGGCAGCTGGGAGAAGTGCTGCCCATCGACAGGGAATGCAGGTCCTCAGTGCACATGGGGCTGGGGCTCTATAGAAGCCTGTCACTCCTGCTCACAGGTGGCCTGTAAAGCACAGGAAGAGCAGGACATGGAGAGCAAGCAGATATATGGCCACTAGCAGAGGCAAGCGGGTCCGGGAATGGAAGAGAGAGCGTAACAGGCGTCGTAGTCCAAGGGTATTCCGAGTCTGGAAGAGTCAAGAGAGACCAGTCAGTACAAGGAATGGTTGTGTTCCCAGCTGCCTTCCCCCAGAGCTCTCCGACCATGAAGATGAGTTTAGGCTAATAGGCATAAACCTTCCCAAAGTCATTACCCTGTCAGATCTGACCTCTAGGGCAATCCTCATGAAACACTCTCCTTCCCCTGCTCTCTGCAGGTTTTCTGTGAACCACCCCTATCCAATTCTGTCTCCAGCATGGAAGATAGAGCAAAGCAAGAGCAAAAACCTACACAGCCCCTGACAGATTTGTGTGTGCCTATAGAGGGATTTAGCTGCTGTAGGTTCATAGTTTCTTGGATTAGTCAGGGCTTACATAATTGACAGCTGTGAATGTTAAGTTCTTACTCTGCTGGAATTATTATCCATGGAGTCGATCAGCAAGGAGTGTTCATGACCTGGAGTCATATCAATGCTGGTACTTAAGGAAGATGCCCACTCACTTGACTGCAACCTGTCACAACAAACAGAAAATTAAATTCAGTTTCTTATGATGCCCTAAACCAAGACTGTAATCAAGCTTAGGATAGGAGAGAGGTATTTCTCCAAAAAGGATTCAACTCCCACAGGTAAGCCCTGGCCTCACTGGACAACAGCTGGTTCCATTTGTACAGTTGTGGTGCCTTGGTGCCTCCTGAGCTCACACTGAGCAAAAGGACTGGGCAACCCAACCAGCAGGAATCCTTCAAGTGAAATTTCATAGTGCGACTTGAAAGGAGCCAGTGCAGATAATACAACTGTGTGGTTTAAATTCTGTGAAATTATTTTGGAAGCCAGCTCTGGTTGCAATAGTGCTGGTTCTTGGTAAGTATTTTCTAGTGACAGAGGCAGCACAGGCACATCCTGGGGCTACCATTTGTTAGTGAGATCAGCTACAGGAGGCTTTCAAAGACTTCAACGCCAGAAGGAGCTACACTTGTCTAAGTTGTGTAGCTGTTACCAGGGAACTGCACCCAGAATTCCTCCATACAGATCACTGTTTTTTGGCCAAATCAGCAAGTTTTTTTGGCCAGAAAGCAAGTCATTATTTTCTTGTAAAAGACTCCATTAGTGAGGCTTATTTGAGCTACGAGGAAATGCTCTAGTGCCTACTATCAGGTCATGTGAAAAATCCACCTCCATAGTCAATGAGGAGAAACAAGCATTTTGAACTTGCCCCTCAGGCAAGTTCATCAGGGCATCTGTCCAGTGCCCCAAGTGTCCTGTGCAGCGCAGACAATGGCACTGGGTACTGCAGAGGGGGGAGGAGAGGGGTCTAGGCTGAAGTTGAGCCTGGGAAAGGATGGGGCAAGTGTTTTTCCTCCTTGTGTAACTGTTTCTTAATAACCAAATTAATGAAAAGTTTATATGGTAATTGGCAATACATTAAAATTGAGTGACAATTCTTCAAGTCAAGACTGTTTTCTGTGTGACAGACAGGTGCTTACTAAGGAGACAAATTCCCTGGAAGCATGAGAACTCCTCTTCTGCCTGTGCTCAATTCCCAGTCTCCAAACTACATATTCCAGTAGTTAATTTAACTAATTGAGAAAGCCAGCATCTCATTTCTGGACAGAATTTGTCTTAATGCCTAGTCATTTGCCTAATTCTATCTGCTTACAATTGAAGAACTGGATTTCCTGAACTCCACGGAACACTTTTTTACAGTACAGCTGACTGAACACCACATGAGTTGCCCAGGCAGGTTGTGAAGTCTTCCTCCTTGGAGATATTTACCTGCCACCTGGACACAGTTCTGGGCAACTGGTTCTAGAGAGCCCTATTTGAGCAGGAGGTTGGACCAGATGGTCTCTGGAGACCCCTTCCAACCTCAACCTTTCTGTGATTCAGTGACAGACACGGTACAGTTGTTTCTGTGCCCCCATTTGACAGAAGGATGTGATGAAGTGCAGATAAAGAACAGAGCTGGAACCATCACACTTCTACGGTGACAGTGCTTGTTTGTTCAAGCTGCCTCACCTCCTGATCTGATCCTGCGCCGCAGAAAGTGCCTCCTCTGCAGCAAAACGACGGTCCCGTTCCTCCTCCAGCTGCTCCTCCAAATACCTCAGATCCTGCTTTGTGCTGCTATGTAAGTGTTCTGTTTCGGACAACCTGGCAGAAAATAACCAAGCATATGCCAAAAAAGGCCTCATTTGTTCACTATTCTGTTTCTGTTGTATACACTGATGTGAACAGGCTCAAATTACTTCCCACCTCTCACAGAAGACTTAGTTGTCTTTAATACATCTAAATTATTTGGAAAGCATGAGAGAACATAAATTTCTTAAAGCTTCTGTTTCACATTAGGAGGGAGTTCCTTGGCTCTGTCATCCATGGCCCCACCTTCTGAAAATTATTTTGAAAGGATACGAGGAATCACGTGCTAGATCTTAGTTCCAGAAGGTTATGAGAAATCATGCGCTAGGTCTCAATTCCAGACACTCTCAGTCTACAGCCTTGAGACCAGGACCCTTGATATACTTCAGCAGATACCGAGGATGCAGCCCACCAGATCCAGGTCTGGCTGGCATTGCTGCTGCATGTTGTCACTGTGTTTTTTGAAGCTCTCTCCAAAGAGATAACTAATGACAGCTGCCAAGTGCACACAAAGTTCCTCCAAGTTCACAAGATCCTAGTGTGCACCGAGTTTTCCCACACACTGATACAGAGTAACAGCATTTACTCATCACTAGCCCTGAGACCTCCATCAGGATCAACATCCCCACCCCTATTTTCTCAGGCTTTCTTTACCTCAGCTGCAGCTCCTGCAGTTCAGGTGTGTAACTGCCTCTCTGCGGCTCATTCTTTTCTTGGGGTGCTCCTGGAGCAGCATCTGTTGCAAACAGCTCCTGAAAGAAGGCAGGAGTGTACTGCAGACTGCACTGAGCAAAGAGGACAGACACAGCTACAATGCTGCACCGTTAGCAGAGCCCCCTGTAATAAGTGTTTCCCTGCCATGCACAAAGCCCACCCCCTTACCATGCCCTTGTCTGCAGCCTGTAGCTCCTGGAGCTGCTTCTCGAGCACCAGGCAGCGGTTCAGGACCTCGTTGTAGTGCTGGTGGCTCTCACAGATGCTCCGGCTGCTCCCGCGCAGCTGGAGGGAGACGGCGTTTTTCTCCTCAAAGACCTGAGACAGCTGAGAACAGAACACAAATGCCAAGCAAAGAACTGAGTTTTGTGAAAGCAAAATTTTTCTCTGTGTAACTGAGGGTGAGAATTCTATTGAGAACATGGAGCTGCCATACTACTTGTCACTAAGGTCCAAAGACCAGTGACAACACCCAAGAGTATGGGAAATGGCTTAGCTGCGGGTGGTTTAGATCTTGAGTTGGAGTTGTGAAGTTGTAAAAAAATGAAAACACTTGGAATGAGAAAGCAGAAAAGGAGAAAAAGTTGCTGCAAATGACAGGTGTTGTTTTGAGATGTGCCAGCATGTGAAAGGACACTGACCACCTATTAGAAGATGAGCTGAAACACGTGAACAGAGGCACACAGCCAATAAAGAATAACTTAGATGCGCGTGGACAGAAGAAAAGACTATAAAAGATAGATGGTTGTTGTTAATAAAGGTTCGTGCCTGCCAACTTCCTGAGTGAGTGTCTTTTTCTCCGCCACACAAGAGTAGCTTGTGGCCAAGGTTTCCAGAACAGGAGCCCCAAAACATCATGTGATGTACAGAACGCTACATGTCCAGAGCAACATGAAGTGCTGAGATTCACCTAAACCTTTCAGAAATATCATCAACAAATTATGATTTTATATCCTCACTTTCTCCTTGAATGCAACTCTCTTTCTGAGGATTGATAAATTCTGGGTCTCTCATTTCAGTGTGGGAATCGACTGACTGTGATTCTGCACTGAGACACAGGAACTGTTTCAAGCTGTGAGGCAGTGAAGATCTTGCCTTCCCAAACAGGGACTTCCTTCAGCAGCCCAGAAAGCAGGAGATACAAAATGCTTCCAAACAATAGACAAGGAACTGGAAACAACTCTCTTCACATGGTCTTCCTCTCCGGTCGGTTTGTCTGGTCTTCCTCTGCCCCCACCCAGCTGCCTTCCCCCACTGTCCCCTCTCTCTGTCCTCTCTCCCCCACCTCCCCTTCTTCTCTCCTTTCTTTCTTTCCTCCCCTGTCCTCTTCCCTCCTTCTTTCTCCCTCTGGTCACTTAGGAGAAAGGGCACCAAAATTCAGTGGCAGAAAAGCTGTTGATTCAGACCTTGCCATTTACCCTGCTGCATGGGATCTACATGGGGCCTGGAATATTCCTCTGGTCCACCCGGGACAGCTGTCCCAGCCATGGCCTCTCTCTCCCATGCTCTCACCCTCCTCAGTTACTCTCTGAGGGAGAGCAGTGTGGGAGAGGGAGGATGGGCCCCAGTGCTGTGCAAGCCCCATTCAGCAACAGCAAATGCCTCAGTGTGGTTCCAACATTGCTTTGTAGAGAGACATATTTCTGATTTTGCGTTAACTTCATTGAATGCCAACAAGGACAGATTCATTCCTGCTCCCTTAACCCTATTCCAGCCTTCCCACATTCCCCATCCTAGATTGCACACACGTATAGGATATGATCAGTACCTTGCTGTTTAACTGCTGAATTCTGAGCTCTTTTTGGTGCAGTTCTTTCAGGCTGTCACTTAGCTGAGCCTGGAGATATTTCACCTCTGTTTCTAGGCTTGAAAAGTCCCCTTTCAGGACTTCTGGAGAAATCTGCCAAGGAAAGAACAATGAAAAAGATGTGTGGCATGTGTGACAACTCCCTCTTGTGTCCTCTCTGTTCAGTATTCTGAGGTCAAACCCAATATTATTTCCAGACCTGGAACTTGATCTGCTCGGGCAAAAGAGCAAATGGGGAATAAACAGAAACATCCTAAGAGCCATCTGAAAATCCAGTTAGGAAAGATCACTGAGCTTGCACATGTGATGGGTCCTTCTCAAAAGTTGTCTTAAAGCTGTTTACAATAGAGGAAGGAAAAAAAAGGGCACGTGAATGAGAAAAGAAAAACTAAAAACCAAAGTAATGTTCACACTGTTCTCATTCAACGATGACCAGAAGGCCAGCACTGAAGAATCCTCCTGGAAAGCATCACACGAGCATTGTTCTAGCTTTTTCTTGGCATATATTCATGGGTGTGCCAAAGGGATAAGGGGAAATTTCCTCCCCCCCCCCTCTACTGACACAAACCACTGGAACATTACAGACATGGGCGGGAGAGTTCTGTCCCGGCTCTAACACAATGCACTGTGCACGCAGCCCTCCCTAGACAGGCAAAATATCAAACATATTTCACTCCACTTCTAGGACTGTATACAGAGAGAAGAGAAAAGGTGCAGTGTTCAAGCCTCAGCCTCTCTGGGCTTGAGCTAGGATTGCAGGTCCTTGCTACAGTAAAAACAGTAAGAAAAATTCAATAGGAAACTTGAAAATTGTAACATGACATTAAAATGAGAGCTAAACCAGAAGATCTTAAATTCAAAAACAGTGCAAGAAGCAATTCTGAAAAAAACAGAAAGACACCCCTGAGAGGTTCCTACTGCTCCGAAGGTGCCTGGGAAGCCCTGTCTCTTTTACCCACTTCCTTGAAACATTGTGAACAATGAACTTCGGGAAGAGCATATAAGGGTATGCCATAATTTCTAAGACTTCCAATGATTCAAGTTAGATTGTTGGTACTGTCTTCAGAGGCCCCACAACTACATCCAATAGTGAGTCTGTAGCAGCTGGATATAGGCAACACACTCCTCTAGCTGAATTTCAAGCCTCACATTTCCAGGCAGCAAAGAATCTGTGTCTTTCCACCCACCTTGGTTTGCTGTTGCTCCTCTACAGCTTGAGACTTGCTGTAGGGCAGCCTCATTTCCCGTGTGATCCTCTGCAAGTGGCTCAGCTGCTTGTCCTTCTCTGCTATGGCCATCAGGTACTGCTCCTTCATGCTGCTGCTCTGCTTCTCCCAGGTGGTCTTCTCCTGCCTGTCCAGCACAACACAAGGGTAATTACCAGGAGGTGACCAGCACCACTTACAATGCCCAGGTACTCAGCTGACAATGAGCTGAGGATGATTCTATCATCATCCCATACTAGAAATGAAGTTTTATAACTAAGCCAAGCCAACCCACTTAAGTACAGGAACCTTAAAACCAGGAAGTTTTCTGTATTTGGCTCAACCCTGCAGAATGTTCCGTGCTCACACTTTTGGTGTTTTAATTGTTTTAATCACATTGTTTTAATCTTTCTATACAGAGTTTGGTCAGGCAAGTCATGGCAATGCCACTTGTTGCCAGCACATTGTCCCTGTGTGGTCACATGTGCATCAGACCCACAGCATTGATCCCAACCACACCAACTGCATGTACAGTGTAAAAGCTACACAGGAAATCAATCTCCCGCTCTTTTGTCAGGAGATAAACAAAATCTGTAGGATGCTTCAAATTTTGTGAGACCTGAAGTGTTTGAGGTTCAGACTGGGGGCAGGGGGAAGGGAAAGGAGAACTGCAAATTTTTATATCACTCTGGATAAAGATAAGCCATATATCTTTCCACAAAAAAAATCCTACCCCTTTCATTCCAGCCTCAGGCATCCTTAGATGTGTCTCTGAGGTAGCTGAAAGGATTTTCCCCTATTTTTGGAACAGAGTATATGTCTGACTAGTTTTACTCCAGTTGGAGAAGACAATTTTACTAGACTTGAGTTACAGATTTTTTTAAATAAAAGGAAGACTGAGCAAGTGAAACAAAGGATTGGACAGTCATACAAAATGAGTATTTTCTAAACTATGGTATCAGTGGGATAATAAAGAGTGTTCAGCAGCAGCTTGGAATGGAGATCTGTGATTATATACATGAGTTCCAATAGAAGGAACAGCCTAAGTTTCCTCTCCATCAGATCACACTGACCAGCACTGGATAAAGGAAATAAAAACTAAAAAGTCATTGATCTGTTTCACACAGGCATTGCTCTCCAAGCTGCTGGGCCGTAATCCAGAGGCAGAAGCTGGGTGAGGAAAACGTGTGCTCAGTCCTGGCCAGGGCACAGCGACCCAGTGGCACAGCCCAGGCTGAGGCTCTCAGCATTCCCTTTGCTCCTTGAGTGAAGCAAACATCCGGGGCAGGGAGCAGACAAACCCACCTGAGCTGCTGGAGCTCCTGCTGGCAGACAACTCCTTCTTGCTTCAGCTGCTCCTGCAGTCGGAGCTGTTTGTCTGCCTCTTGCTGCCACTCCTGCAGTTGTGTCTTTAGGCGAGAATTCTCAGCAGCTTCAACTCCAACCAGAATGTACTGCTGCTGCAGATTCTTCAGCTCTCTAACCTGGAATTAAAGGGAGACATCAGTGTGTGACAGCTGAGCTAGCAGCTGGGTTTATTCCTTAGAAGTGTTTAAGAGCATTTCTCACTGTGGCATTTGAAGGAAAAAAAAAGTCACATTCAGATAAGAGAGAAACTAGAAACTGAATCAGCAAGTACAGCAGTGTACTAAAAACAGCTCAGAAAAAAACCCCAAGAGAATTCTACTGTTAATGAGATTAGTGAGTTTTGAGCCCTCCCATGGAGATCTGACATGCATTAACAAAGACTCCAGGCTACAATGTTAATTCTCTTATTTAGAGGAAAACAAAGTGAGACAGATGGAACTGGTTAAGCATAACGCTCAAAGTTGGTATTTACTGTAAACCAGGGAACCGACAAACTAAAATCCTTTTAGTCTCCAATTACAGTCAGGCTGGAATTGGAAATAAGTTGTCATTACACATCCATCACTGCAATTGGTTTTTGAAGATGAGAAGATGTGATTGACTCTGGAGACAAGGAAGTACTTAATTAGTGGCAGTGGGAAGTGATAGTCAAAGTCTGTTTTCTGACCAGCAAAGAGAACTCAAACTTGCTGGGCTGCACTGTGTCAGAGACTACACAGACACATCCAGTATGCAGGCAAAGATGTCTCAAGGAAGCTGCCATGTCTTGTACCTGCCTTGAAAATTAGCTGCCAAATGGAGGAGGAGATCCAAGTCTCTGCTCTAGTCTCTTTTAAAAATCCAAGGCAAATCAAACGCATAACCTGACGCAGGTGTGAACTTAGCAGGTTAAGAAGGACCTTATTTCCATGATTTCATATTTTCAACCAAGCTAACAAGAGAAACCACTCTGTGAAGTTCACAATGAAATCACAGCTTCTGTATGTCAGCAAAAATAACACAGATGGTCCATACCGAATCCATGGGATCTGATGGAGCATGCCAACAAACACTACGGTCATTGGGAGGCAACTCCATTACCCCTGAAAAGTCATAGTGACTGGAAGAGGTTCCTGAAGACTGGAAGAGAGCAAATGCCATCCCTACGTACTAGAAGGGCAAAAAGGAGGAACCGCGGAACTTCAGTCTGGTCAACTTCATCTGCATTGCCGTGAAGGTAAGGGAGCAACCGATTCTGGAAACCATCTCCAGATATATGAAAAAACAGGTTGTGGAATATCCACCAATAGAGATATTCAAACTCCAACTGGACATTGTCCAGGGCAAAGAGCGGACTTTGTTTGTGCAGGGGGGTCAGACTAGAAGATCTACAGAAGACCCTTTCAACCTCAACTATTCTGTGATTTCATGAAGACAATGATCTCTCTGTCACACCCCAATTACCAGATCTAAGTGTGCTGAATTCAAAGACCTGAAGATCCAAATCTCCCACGGTGCTTTAAGTAAGAGCAGGAAGAGAGAACTTACTACTCTGTCTCTGTCATTCTGCAAGGAGGACAGTGCCTTCTTCAGACTCTGCACTTCTGAGAGAGTGGTGGAAGTGCTCCCTTCTGTTTGTTGTTTCACTTCTTTAACCTTTCGTGTTTTGTCCAGTTCATTCAGCGGATGGTCTCGCTCATTCTGCAGACTTGCCATAGCCTTGGAGAAAGATCTGACCTGGTTGGAAGAGCCTTCCAGTTCCGAAGACAAATGGAGAAGCTCATCATCTTTGGCTCTGAGCTGCTGATTAAGTCTCTCAATCTGGGCCAAGAAACCTCTTTCATCAATAGCTTTCTGCAGTTCTGATCTCACTGTATCTCGGTCCCTGGCAGTGGAATGTTGCTCCTCTTGTAGCTGAGCCATCTGTTTCTGAAGATTCTGCAATAGACTCTTTTGTTTTTCTAAGTCTGCAGAGTATTTCTGCTTCAAAACATGAAGCTCTTCATTGGCCTGGTCCCGGCTATCCTGAAGAGAGCTCATGGACCTCCCAAAAGACTGAATTTGAGCTCTGAGATCTTTGTTTTCATCTGTTACTGCAAGCAATTTCTGTTCCATTTCCATTAAGTCCCGTGCCAACTCTGCTACTCTTTCCTCTGCTGTCTCTGTCTCATTCCTCATTATCCCTGCATCATGATGCAGGTGCTTCAATTCCTTCCGAAGCCTGTCCTCAGCCTCTCCCACTCTCTTGGCTGCCTCCCTTTGAACACATCCTAGTTCCCCCTCAAGTTCAGTTATTCTTTTCTGGGAGAGGGAAAGCTTATGACTCAGTTCTTGTGCCTCTTCCTCTCGGGCCTTCAGTTCTGCCTGACACTCCACAATGGGACTCCCCTCATATAACGCTGCCATCTCACTCTGCAGCTGGGACAGAGAGGATCTAAGGGTTTCAATCTCTTGAGACATACTGACTTTATCCTCTCTCAAGCCTTCCATGCACTTCCTGAGACCATCCTGAGTACGCTCAGACTCTTTTAGCTGTGTTTCTATGGCTGCTTTCTCATTTTCCAGAGTCTGTATCTGCTGCAGTTGTGTTTTGAGAAGTTGCTTCTGTTGGGAGTCCTTTATTGAAATTACTTGGTTCAGGTCTTCTCTGTACCGCACCAGCTCTGCATTCAGCTTGGCATTCTCAGAGTTGAGGTCATCCATCCGGCTACGGAAACTTCTCATTTCTTCCTTGAGATTGTTGTTTTCAGCAGCAGCCTCTTGAATTAGCTCATCTTTTTCCAAGATTACAGCAAGATGACGTTCCTCAAGCTGCTTGTAGTCCCTCAGGATGCGGTCTCGGTCATCCTGCAGAGATGACATGCACTTGGTGAAGGAGTCCAGTTGCGCCTTCTGCTGCTTACTTTCTTCTCTGCTTATTTTCATCCTTTCAGTGAGATGATTGAGTTTGCCAAGAAATTTGTTCTTCTCATGTTCCAAGGCTTTTTTATCTTCTTCCTCCTTATTTAGCCTACACTCCAGCTCTTTAATCTCTTCAGAATGTTGCTGCTGTAATTCAGATAGAGCAGCCATCACTGCTTCTTCTTTGGCAGACAACAAACTCATGATCTTTTGATCTTTCGCGCTAATTTCTTCGTGCAACTTATTTGTTAGCTCCTTGGAAGCCTGCAGATCAGCTTCAAGCTGTTCACAGCTGAATTTATAATTCTGGATACTGATCTCTTGTTGCTTGACCACACTCCCCAGCTCTTCCCTGGCCAGCTCACATTCGGTGAAGGAGTTCTGTAAGTCAGCCAGCTGGTCTCTCAGGCTGCTGATTTCTGACTCCAGTTCCTGTTGTTCATTCTGAGACTTGCTGTACAGTTCCTGAGACCCTTCAAGCTGAGTCAAAAGCTCTTTTTTTTCCTCCTGCAACATTTCACATGTCTTCTGATGATGCTGAATCTCCTTCCTGCAGTCAGACTCCAAGTCTTTCTTGCTGCATTCCAGCCTGAAAACACAAAAGATAAAGTTGGTCAAAAATTCATGACGTATCTCAGTGTCCAAATGCACAGCAGCACTGGCTTTATACTAATTTAGAAAAGCTACAAAAGTAGTTTTACTTCAAGAAAGCAAGCTGGAAATATCCCTCCCTGTGAAATTCAAGGCATCTTTTAAAGTTCTGACTGCACTACGGTCTGAAGGGGGTGGTGCCAAGGGAATATATTTTTTTAAAGTTGTTCATGTCAATATTGAAAAAAATGGAGGGGCTTAAACATTGAATATTATCACCTCCTTTTCATTACAATCCTTATCCATTGTAGGTAACAATAAAAAACAACCTCCCCCAATGAAATTGCTGTTTTCATACCTTTGATGTCCATTTCATATTCCAGCATGCAAAGATACAGCATATAAACTTCACAGAACAATTTTATTCATGTAAGAACGGTTTGGTTTTGAATTTTGGAAATTCACAGATGTACATTTTGGTATGTTTCCATAGTTCCATCTATCTCTCAAAATTTATTTTGGGATTAAATTGGAATTAGGTATCTCAACCTCTTGCTCTCAGCTCTCTAGTATCTCAGCTCTCTTGACCTCTCAATGCAACAACTCCATGCAAAAGAAACTCAAATTTCAGATTATTAAAGACTCTATCTAGTACTCAGATGGTGAGTGCTCATCTTGGAGAATAGAGTTAACACTCTAATGATGAGAAGAGGGAACATTTCAGTGTGCTTATCTCCTTGTGCAAACAAATACATAGTAACCTTTTCCTGATTTCCAGCCTAAACCTGCCCTGACACAGCTTCTTTACCTGGATATATGAGTCTGGAGCTCTTCCACACATATGGTCATCTGCTTCATCTGGTCCTTTAGCACAACACAAGTTTCCTCTTTTGAACGTATTTCTTCCTCCTTCTTCTGAATAGTTTCAGTGAATTTCTTTTCCCATGTTTTTGATTCATCTATCACTCTATCCCTGTCATCCTGAAGGGAAGACATGCTCCTGGTGAAGGCTGCAAGCTGGGCTAACGCTTTGTTTAGACTGCCTTCCAGTTGCTTGGCTTCCTGATCCTTTGTCTTCAAGGAGTCTTGCAGATCACCAAGAGCTGATTCTGCATGGTCTTTCTCCCTCTGCAAAGTTGCCAGCTTTTCTTCCATGTTTTTGACTTTCTTTGAGTGCTTGTCTTTTTCCTGTTCCAGCCTTCTCTCAAAGTCCTCATCCTTTTTCTTCATTTGAATTCTAATATTCTCTTTGTTTGCCTGCAACTCTTCTTTCACTTTGACATTCTCTGCCAGAACCCTTGCTGCCTCGCTCTGTGTGTCATCCAGCACTACTCTGCAGAGGGCAAGCTCTGCCTGGGCTTTCTTTGTGTCTTCAACTGCTTTCGCTGAAGTCTCTTTGGCTACTTCTACTTCTTTCTGAGTCTCACTCTGCAGGAATTCCAGAGCTTTAACAGTTCTTTCTAAACTACTGTTCTTTTCCTGGCTTTTAATACAGTCCTTCTGCAGCTGCTTAATCTCCTGCTGTTTCTGTTTCAGCAGTTCTTGAAGCTCCTTTATGTGTGTGCTGCTCTCTCCCCTCCAACTGCATTTCAGCTTTTCTACAGATTCCTTTTGCTTTTCTGAACTTGCTTTGCTTTTCTCCTTTGCCATCTGACTTTTCTCCTCCTCCAGTTCGTGCACCATTCTCTGCAAACTCTCAAGCTCATGTTTCAGTTGATCATTTTTGATCTGGAAGTCTGTAGCATCTTGCTGATAGTTTCCAATACTTCCATTAAGTTCTGCCAGCTGATTCATGAGCCTTTCTTCCAAGTCATCCTTCTCAGCCTCCAGCGCATCCTTCAGCTCGGTCATCCTGACAAGGTCATCTGTGGCTTTTTGGACCGTTTGCTCCATCTTTGCTACTGTAGCCTGCAGAGCATTCACTTCATGGACTTTCTCTTCCACCTGGCGCTCTAAAGCCCTTTTCTCACCTGCTAAAGTCTCCACACACACATGGATGTCACCCAGCTGTTGCTCTGAAGCCCTTCCATTCTCCTCCAGCTCTGTGAGCTCAGCGATCTGCTGTCTGTAGGTGCCAGGATCCTCACAAGGGCTGCCACCTTCAAATGCCTCCTGTTCCAGCTCTGCAGGAGGAGACTCTGCTTTAAAAGTTATTTCCACGTGATTTTCAGACCTTTCCGTTGTTGGTGGTGTGGCAAATGCCTCATTTGTTTCTTCGCCTGTTGTCTTCTGAGCAACACACCTGTCTACAAGTTCTCTGCTTTCCTTCAGTTTAGATTCTGTTAACTGCAAAAGACACTTTAAGTCTGTGATCTCTTGATTAAGAGACTCCTTTTCAGCCATTACTGTCTCAAGTTGAGTAGAAAGAGATTGGTACTCCCTCCTACAGCACTCCAGATCTTCTTTCAGGCTCGTGTTTGTAAAGATCTCTCCGGTCGTGCGTAGCTCCCCACCTGTAAAATGCACCTCTGCTCTTAGCTTCTCATTCTCCTCCTCCAGCTCCAGGATCTTTTGTTGCTTTGATTTTGCAAATTTCCTCATCTTCTCCTTCATTGCATCCATTTCCTGTCCAGCTTCCTGTAGCTGCTTATCTGTTTCCTCCTTTTTTGCTTCAGCACTTTTCAGCTTAATGAAAATGTCCTGCTTTTCCTGCCTAACAGTTTCCAACACACGCTGAATTCGCTCAGCCTCGTTACTCACATTCTCATAGGACTGCAGCAGAGTTTCATACTCTCCCTGAAGCTCCTTGTATTTCTCCTGCCACACAGAACTCTCAGTGGCTTGAGAGCATTTCAGCGATTCCATCTCCTTCTCCAGCTTCTCCTTCTCTAGGACAACTCTATCCAGAGTAAGTGTTAGGTTTTTACAGCATCCATCAAGATTCTGATTTTCTATAAGTACTTTATCAACTTCTGCAATAAGTTTTTCTCTCTCTCCAGTGAGGCACACTAACTTTTCTGTTAAAGTATCTGTTTCTTTAACATGGCCACATATTTGGCTTTCCATATTTATCAGCCTGACAGAAAGACTGTCAATAGTAGTTTTAGCATTAGCCAGCTCCTCTTTTAGAGATTTGGTCTCCTTTAGTGCCTCTTTTCTAGAGATAAGTGCAGCTTGCAGCTTTCTCTGCATTTGATTCTTCTGTTTAGCTGCTTCTTCATTGTCCTCTTGCTTCTCCTGAATTTCCAGCAACTCTGTTTTCAGTCGCTTGCTTTGTTCCTCACGCACCTGAGCCTGAGCTTCCAACTGACTACACAGGCTTTTGACTGAATCCTCTTTTTCCAGCAGCTGTGCCTGCACATCACTGAGAGCTTTGCTTTTCTCCTTTAACTGCAAGTTAAGAAATTCCATTTCTTCATCCTTTTGGTGCACAAGGGCTTTCAAGTCTTCCAGATTGGCCTCTCTGGAAATTTTTGCTTCACTCTCCTCCAATTCCACCTGAAGACTTGCTGCCTTAGCCTCAGCTTGGTCAGAGGTTCTCTTCAGCCCTTCTATCTCCAGAAACAATTGTGCTATGTGCTGTTGCAAATCAAAGACTAATTCTGATTTGTAAGCAAGTTCACTTTGCATATGGCTGACATTACATTCCAATTCCTCTTTCTCCATCTGCAATTTTTCAAGGTGTTTTTTAAACTCTTCCTCAGAAACATCTGCAACTTGTACAGGCTTGCTATTTGTTGTATTTTCTGCTTCCATCCATGAAGAATTCAACCCACCTTGATTCCCAAGAACACCCTCTGCTGATCCTTTCTGTTCTTGGAGTTGTCTGAGCTGAGTTTGGATGCTCTCCTTCTCTTTGCTTTGTTGATCAAATTGTTCTTGTAGGATGTTGTAATCATTTTTCTGCTGTTTCAGCTGTTCTCTGTGATGCCTGTCTTTTTCTTGAGCCTTTTTTATAGTGTCTTTGCGAGATGCCAGGGCTTCTTGAAGTTTTTCTTGAAGTTGTTCTTTTTCTTGTTCAAGAACTGAAATCCTTTCTTTCAGGGCAGACTTGTGGTTTTCTTCCAGATTTGTAGCTGCTGAGCTCTGTTTTTCATTTTCTTCATAATATTCCGGGCTTTCGTTGGTTTCAGTTACTTTGTCAGCAATTGTCTGATGCTCCATGATTTCATCTTTAATTGAAACAATGATTGCCTTACCTTGCAAGCTTTGCCTCATTTCCTCAATCACTGACTGAAGTTGTGCTTCAGTAGTTTCTTTATCCCGCAGGTCCTTCCGGATGCTCTGCAACTCTGATTCCTTTTCAGAAAGCAATTGAATTAGATACTCCTCACTGGGCTGGTTTTCAAGACTCACTTCTCTGCTGATCATGCTTCTCATGTTTTCTTCTCCTGCAGCTGCCTGAGCCAGTGAGGTTTCTGATTCTTGTTCTCTGCTCCGTTGTGCTAATTCATTCTCCAATGTGCTGACTTTCTTCAGAAGCTCCTTTCTGTTCACAAGTGCTGCTTGCAGCTTCCGCTTTACTTGCTCGTTTTCTTTTCTCAGAAGTTCAACTTGATTTACTAATTCTTCACTTCGTTTACTCGCTGCTTCTGTCTCATTCTGCTGCTCAAATGCCCCACATTTCAGACATGTATCTTTTGCTCCTGTGTGTTGATCTTTTTCTTCCTGCGCTTTTAATAACAGACTTGTCTGCTCTTTAAGACTCTTCAGCTCATTTCCTAGAGAAAATTTCTCTTCATTCAGCAGGACCATTTTCTCAGACATGCTGACACTGAGCTCCGTCATTTGTTGGTCCTTCTCCAGCAAGGCTTGTTGCAGGCTCTCTATAGACCTGGTGTGCTCAGCAACAAGCTGTTCTAGGCTTGCTGCTTCATGCCCCTTTGAGGCTAACTTGTGCGAAAGCTCTTCCATCTGTGCTGTATTCTTCCTCAAAAGTTGTTCTAGATTAAGTACTTCACATTCCTTCATCTCGATCTGGCTTCTCAGATCCTTTAGTTGTGTGTCCTGGTCAGAAAGCTGAAGTTGTGCTTCATCCAAGTCCTTTTGCAAAGCTTCAATTTTTATATCCTTGGATTTAAATTCATTTTTAAGGCTCTGGATTTGTTCTCTTAGAAGACTGCTTTGACTGTCAGACAGTCTCTGCTTTTCTGAAAGAGCTAGATCTTCCTCAAGTTGCTTCATTTGCTCTTTCAGTTCTGTTATGGTAGAAAGTTCCTTCACCTGACACAGGAGCCGATCTCGCTCTTCAGCCAAAACACAAAATGTACTGTCAGAATCCTCTATTTTTTTTCTGTATTCCTCTGCCAACTGGTTTAGCCTATTTATTTCTGCACTTTTTTCTCCTAGATCTTTCTTAAAGGATTCTTCTGATTTCTGAAGAATTATTTGCAGTTCTGTTATTTGGTTTTGTAACTTTATCAGTTCTTGAGATTGAGAGGCACCAGGCTCTAGATCTGCTGTAGAGATTCCTTGCACTGCCTCTACCTCACCCCTGCGGGAGACAGGACTCCCCTGGGGCTCTTCTTGGAGACTAAGTCTGTTTTCCTGAAAGAGCCCAATTTGCTGCATTTCTGTTTCTCTCTGTAATGAGCTACTGCCCAACTCATTCTGTCTATCTGAAACCTTCTGCTCTTCCCTCTCCAGACACTCTGTCTGGGAATTCTCTTCCAGCTGGTTAGCATCTTCTCCTGTTTGGTTGCCTGTAGAAATTTGGCCAGAGGGGCCCATAAGCTGGCTTTTCAGAAAATTTATTTCTTCTTGGGCTTCTTTCAGTTCCAGCAGCAAAACCGACAGCTCTTTCTGTTTCCCTGCAGCAATATATTCTAGAATTCCAGGTGAACAACTTTCCTCAGTAAGCTGCTTGCTTCCATTGGGAAAGCTATCTGTTCTTGCCTGAAAGAAAATAGCAGGTATCAATTTTCCTTTGAATCTTGTGAAAGGGTCACTTTTGGAAGTATCTGCTTTCCACATTTTGTAGCTTAAGGATGCCCTCTCTTGAGCTGGCTTCTCCAATAAAGGGGGCAGGGGGATGGACTAGATGATGTCCAGAGGTCTCTTCCAACCCCAACTATTCTGTGATTCTGTGACTCCCCAGGTCACTTCTGCCCATTTCAGTTTCTGAAGCTGCAGCACGTAAGATTCTGGCTTTAGGATCAGACCGTAAGGGCAACTTCCTATTCCTTTTTTTCCCTTTCTCTCTTGATTACAAGATAGTATGACTATGAAGTGTTTAAGTTCTCCTGTGATTCTCACAAGCCCTCTAATGTACTTATCCAGTCACATTTTCCTGGCATCCTATCCATAGTTTTTGAAAATGAGGTCTTGTCCCCTATTCTATCTGTCCTTTTAACACAGCAAGTAATCAGGATAGGGGCCCATATTCCAACCCGTGCCCATGTCCAAAGTGAAAGCATCAGACAAAGCAACCGGAACAAAGTGCTTGGCTTTTTCTAAAAAATTATTTTAAGGTTTCCTCCTATCCCCAAAAACAGATTACAAAAGAAAAGCAATCACAAATCCTCCCCAGAAAGTGTGGACCAGCAGGTCACCAATAAGGCAACACGTCACGTTGTAAAGGCTGTTCAGCAGTTTAGAGGGAAACCACTAAAGAAGAGCTGCTCCTAAAGTCTGCTGCAGTGATGCAACAAACCCTTCAGGTTACAGGATGTTTAAAAAAAAATAATCAAAAAATCAACTCTTTGGGGCTTTTAAACTAAATTAAAATTTTCATGTGTCTGTCAGTGTTTGCCCCACTGCTTCAGCACATAAAGAACCAGGAGTCTTCCCAAGAAAGTTACACCAGGCTCCACCACACAGACAAACCAACCACACCACACTTCTGTGCCAAATGGATCAGAACTTGACAGGCTGGAAAGAGAGAGGAGATTTTGCTCTTTCACAGACGTGGACTCTTTTTGTCCAAAGATGTTAATAAAGCCCAGGAATTTGGTTAATTTGCTGCTGACAGCCATACAAGAACTAAGACTTTGTCAACTAATTTCTTCACTCTGAAAAGTCCATTTCTAAGTTACACATAAAATGCATAGTAATATTTCAAGCCAGCTCCCAACACTCATTGTCTTTCACCACAGCAAACAGCTGGCACTGTTATTGCCACTTCCGTGGGAAAAGATCTGAACTAGAGAACAGAGAAACGACGAGTCAGAACTAAGTAAAGGATCTCTGGAAAAAAATCAAAAGCTACTCCCTTCCACCCCAAAAAAATGCAAGTAAAAAACACCCAACCCAACAACAGAAAGACTGAAACCAAAATTAAGTGTTCAGAATTAACATTTGCTGTAACTACAGGGCACTAACAGTCACATGATCTCCAGCCCCCAGTTCTGGAGCACTTTGCCTTTGCAAGCAGAGCTGGCAGCACAGAGCCCAGACCTTGCTCACAGCTAACAACCCATTCCCAGTACAGGGACACAGAGGCTGTCATCTCCCTCCCCTGGCTGAATGGAAAGCCAAGCAGCAGCTCCCTAATCCTGTGCTCTTCTAAACAACAGCCTGCCTGCCGCTCTATCTCCAGCTGTACCTGCAGCTGTCCACAGCGGGAGAAGACAAGGACACAGTATCGACCTGACTCCCACTCCATGAGCACACAGCTACTTCCAGTCAGTCTGCCAGATGCCTATCAGGGCAGTGGGAATGGGCAGGGCCTTTGGAATTGTGTTTCCGGAAACCTGTCTCAGTTTAGCCCATGATTTTGCTGAAGAAGTAACTCACAAGAGGTAGAAAATAGCACAAATATGGATTGGGTGGGTGAAGGACACAAGAATTCCACACAGCCAGCAAAGGGAAACAGTCTGATACAGACACAGTGCAAGCAGTATTTGGAACCTATATCTGTCTTCCATCATTAATCCAGTTAATAATAACTTTCCAAAGAGGATTGATAAAAAAGGCCATGACAGCTTAGCTGTTTTTAAGGCCAGTCCTTGACCTATTTTAGTTTTAGCTTATTTCAGCTGCTTAATCCTTACCTGTTTTGCATCTTCTGTGATGATCACAGCTTCCTCTTGAGGCTTCTGGAGAACAAGTTGCAAATGTGGTATTTCTGAAACATTCAAACACAAAAAGTTTCTTTGAAAATTAAGACTCTGCTTTATACAGTGACAGGATATTCTTCCAGGAGCTTTAGAGAAAGGATATGTGGCTGTTAGCACACACTTACGTAGTGGATGTATAAAACACTGACATTCGATAATTTTTTTTTGGTTTTTTTTACAGGCAAAGCACCAAAACAACATGCTGTTTTAAGCACCTTTTAGAAAAGAACAATGGTTGTCATACAGAGTAGAAAAAGATAAACCCAATGCTGACCTATGTAGCAGGAAGGGAGACCTTCAGTCACTCAAAGAGCTGCCTCGAGACAAGTTCAAAGAATCCACGTGCATGTAGAGTGACAGATATTCTGGTATAGTGCACTGCTAAGCCCATGGAAATTAAAAGACTGTATAAGGATTTCAAGAACCCTTAAATTTCAAACAATGGCAGTTATTTGAAAGTATTTGTTGAGGTCTGCTTGAAAATTATCAGAAACTGTAAAATGAAAGGTTACTATAATTTCTTACTATAATATAAATCCTTATTTCATTCTATTAGAGTTAGAAATGGAGTACTGTGGGCAGCTTTAGGCATCCCACTCTAAATAAGACTAACAAATTACAAATTGTCACAAGAGGAGTAACAAAGTATTGAGAACCTACAGAGCAGGCTTGAAAGATGATGACTTTTTATATGCTTCATCAATATTTTGGTGGGGGGGTTTAAAGAAATTACATCTTTCCGTGGGTAAAATCTGAAAAAAATGTCAGTAACCAAATGTTCAGTACACCCACTGAAAACAATTACAACAAAACCCCCTTGTTTTGAAGTAAATATGCAGCTAAACATGCATTGGGAAAGATGTTTTAGGTAACACGACAACAATGTTCTGAGTCACTGCATTTTTCAATTGGAATTCCTTTTAGCAGAGGAAGGAGCTGCTTTTCAAGAAAGCTGATGGAAGTTTTCCAGGTGCATTTTGGATATAATCGTAACTCAGGGCATAGTATCAGATTAAAAGCTGGATTTCTGTGTTGTCTGCTCAATGGTCACAAGGAAACCAGTAGTAAGTGCTGTCCTGCACAGTGTTGGGACCAGAATTATTTAGTGCCTCAGTCAGTGACACAGACAGGGGGTGGAGGGCACCCCTGGCAACACCTGGGTGACACTGAGCTGAGCAGGACAGTTCACTCGCTGTGCGGACGCGATGACATCCACAGTGACCTGGAGGAGCCTGAGGAGCAGGGCCATGCAGCCCTTGTGCAGGGTAAGGCTTAACAAGGCCAAGTGCAAGGGCTGGGGCAATCCCCAATACCAGCACAGACTGCAGGGTGAATGGATTGAGAGCAGGCTGCGGAGAAGGACCTGGGGATACTGGTGAACTAGAAACTGGACAGGAGCTGGCAACGTCTGCCTGCAGCCCAGAAAGCCAACCACGCCCTGGGCTGCACCAAAAAGAGGTGTGGGCATCAGGTCGAGGGAGACAATTCTCATGCTCTTTTTTGCTCTTGTGAGACCCCACCCGGAGTGCTGTACCCAGTTCTGGGCTCCCCCAGCAGAAGACAGATGTGAATCTGTTGGAGTGAGTCCAGAGGAAGCCACAAAAATGATCAGAGGGCTGGAACATATCTCCCATGAAGAAAGGCTGAGAGAATTGGGGTTGTTCAGCCTGGAGAAGGCTCCAGGGAGGCCTTACTGCAGCCTTTCAAGAGGGCCTCCTTCTCTTTGGGTTGCTCAGAGAAACTGTCAGTTGCCCCATCAATGGACATGTTCAAGGTCAAGCTGGATGGGGCTCAGAGCACCCTGACCCAGTGAAGGATGCCCCTGCCCAGGGCAGGAGGGGTGGACTAGATAATCTTTATGAGTTCCTTCCAACCCAAACCATTCCATGATTCTGAACGATGTCTTGAAGTCCATTGAAGACCTGCGTCTCTGAGATTACAGAACAAAAAGAGAGAAAGGAGATGTTCCAGAACTGCAGGAATCTGGGTTATTGGTGATTATTCTCCCACCAGAATTCTTACAAAGAGGTTCTATCTTTGAATGACAAAAAGCAAAAGGAATCTATTTCTGCAAAAATCAAGACAGTCTACTGTCATAGTGCACCAGACCCTAAAGGAAACACTTGAGGGAATCCACGGCTTTATAGAATAATTCTGACAGCACGGTGATACGGTTGCTACCAGTCTACATGCTCAGACACTCAAAACCAATTTCATTGTCTGGGGTTTTTTTTATGTGGCATATGTATGGACCCTTTACCATTTCAGCAAAGGCCACCAAAAATAACGCCCCTAGAAGTACCACCCGCAGCCTGTCAGCATTTTGTACAAGGGGGAACTACTCCTTCAGTTATATCTTATTTTGGACAATCTAATTCTAGAATAATTTCAAAATATTTTAAGAACATTAAAATAGGTAAGGTAATCATACGACCTTCAGTCTTCTGTCTTTCCAAGTTTTCTGTGGGTAGGAATGAAGTCTCATTCTGATCTTTCTGATCTATTATTTTTTCCTGTGAAGTTGGTTTATCCTGTTAAAACACAGGATGGGGGGAAAAAGATAAAATTCAATACAGTTTATAAAAATATATTAGTCTTTGATGTTTCAGTTAATTAAAAAAAAAATCAATTGGCAACTTTTAAATTACTCAAATTAACTCCTACTTCTTCTTAGGCTTCCACAGTCATAACATGTCTGCCCATCAGCTGAGAGAACCAAGAAGAGCCTTTCTCAAGCAATGCATGATAAAAAAAAGGAATTTTAGACAATACAATTGGTTTCAGTTCCTCCACATATGGGAAAATTTCATGAGAATCATATGAAAACATCATACCTGCTGCTTCAGTTCAGAGACTTGCACTTGTGACTGGGATTTCAGCTCATTCTGACAGCAGACAAATTCTTCAGATTTCTGTACAAGTTCATCTGACGGAGGGGAAAAAGGGGAGTTAAGGTGTGTTCTAGTCTTTTTTGCTGAACTACATCCAAGTTACACACACGCACAATAGTTTACGAGATCCCTTATCTCTTAGTCACTGCTTCAGTTTCGGACCATAAAGCAGCTGGAAGAAAATCAAACTGAAATAAGAGCTTGAGGCAAGATCAACATTATTAGTTTTAATCCAGGTCTATGGAGAAAACAGTATAGTTTGCTTTCCTTGGTTGTTTTACTTAAAATTTCAGTAGAAATTCAGACTGAAGAATGTGGCACATCAACTTCTATAAGTTGATGGAAAAAATCCAACAAGTTAATAAAATCAACTAAAAAATACAACTGGCTCAAGAAATCCGTAAGCCCCAAGAGACAAGAGGCTGAGACAGTATCCAAGGAAGGCACCATGTTTGCTGCCCTGCTCTTCCACTCCTCCTCTTGCAGCTACCAAAGACAGAACAGTGGGATCACACCAGATCCCATTGGTTTGGGACAGCACCACCAGTCCTATACCCCTGTGCAATTAGGAATTGTTATACCAAGCCATTCCTATGAGCAATTATAAAAACAAAGCCAAAAAGAAGGCAACCCAATGAAGCTCAGGCTTCTGAGAACCTGCCCACCCTGTGCTCTGGGTGTTGTAGCTCCGTGTTCCGCAGATGGCACCAGGAGCCGGCCAAGGTCCTGCTTCAGCTGGCTGTTCTCAGCCAAGAGGGCAGCACGGTCACGCTGCAGCTCCTGCTCAGCCACCAGGAGACAATTGATCTGCTGCTTTTTCTCTTCCACCTCCAGTCTGTGTTCCTGCTCCAGGTCTTTATACTTCACCACTAGTTCAGCTTGTGCTCTTCTTGCCTCCTCCAGCTGTTCCGAGAGATGCTGCACCTCCTCCTGCAAGCGATGGGAAGACAGCTTCCTCTCAGCTAGTTCCAGCTCCATCTTCTCCCTGATATCCTGAGACTCTTGTCTCTCCGCATCTAGCACATTCCTCACAGAGCTTAGATCCACTTCCATCTTCTGGCACTGATCTAGGAGTGTCTGTAAAGTGACACAAATTAATTTCTCTCAACTCACTCAATACCTTGAAAAAGCAAAGTACCTGAATTATATTTTAAGATTTCCATTGAATCATTTTAAAATATCTGAGTAGCAGAAAGAACAAAACACATTTGTCAGAAATCACTTTCTAACAAATGGAAACTGCCCTACTATTTGCAAATTGCAAGAAAGCAACGCTGGGAGAAACAACTCCTTGTCATTTCGGTAAAGAAAATGTAAGTCTTGATTTAGCAGAGGGGAATTCAGACAAAAGAAGCAACAGAACAGTGGCCATGAGTTCTCTGTTAGAAGAAAGCAAGCTTCCCAAAGGAGGGAGAACTCAACAACTATAGAGTACAATTAAAAAAACAGAAGAAGTGTGTATGCGAAAGGAGAAATACTGACATATGAACCTGCAGGTAACAAACTGAGTGCTCCACACAGTGCTCACTGCTTTAAGAAAGATCTCAGAAGGTTGGTCAACACTGACCAGAGATTTCAGATGACCAAAGAACAGAACAGACCTTACACTTGCCCAAACTCCTTTTATCAAACTTCCTCATCCTGGACCTGCAGACAGTCAGCATAGCTAATTTCCAGAGGACTCTGCTGAGGAACTCCGCTTAACTTTTTGGTAGGAAGAGAAGTTTCAGCTGCATGGTCTCAAGTTGGTATGTATACCAGGCCTCCTTCTGACCACAAAATGTGTATGAGGGAAGTCAAAGACACCAATGAGGAGTCAGGGGACCCCAATAACCAATGTCATGAAGATATCCATGCCACCACCCCATGAAACATCCTGCTGAGCAGTACAATCAGTGGTGAGCACAAGTCAGCTCACTGAGGGTCTTCACCTCTTCCTGGTGGTAAGAGGTCCCACTGCTCTGTCTGGGACACAAGGAAAAGAAAATACATGGGGTCTAAGTGTGTAAAAAATGATCCAAGTGAGGTCCAGCACTAGACTGGCTGGAGATCGTGCAGCCTACGAACATGAGACTGATTCAGTGTAAGTCTCTTCTAAAGAGAATTTTCAGAAGTTCAGATGTTGGAAAAATGAAAAAAACCACTCATCCTCTATCTTCAAACCAACTTTTTAAGAGGTTGTGTACTAAACCCTGTCTCAGGAGGTTCATATATGGACACAATTGATCTCATCCTCTTCATGCTCTAAAATGACACAAGTGAGAGACAATCCCACTCCAGAAGTTGTGTCACCAGATCAGCAAGACATACTGAAGAATATCTGTTTCTGCTCTGATCTGGCCTGGATACTGCAGTCTAGGAACACTGAGGCTACAGCAGCACTGCGTTTGACACTTCTGCCTTTGGCAAAGGTTTGTGTATTTGGTGGCTTTGAAAGTCTGGTGAGCAGGGTGGGTATGGATAGATGCAGTCCCTGTCCACCTGCCCAAAACCTGGGTCACTCGAGATGGCAGCTGCAGCACTTCATTGGTAAGCTGTGCACACAGAACTGCAAGCTCTAACACCTGACCTGAGGGAGGCCCCAGCTGATTTCAGGACGGAAACCTGGCACCAGAAACAAGCTAATCTGGTAATCTCCAAGCTGCTGACAAAGGCACCATCCACCACACACACATGAGAGTAGAGCAAAAAAAGCACGACCAGGTACCCGGTTTTGTTGCTCAGCAGAGTGTAACTCCTTTTGCAGCAGTTCTACCACCTGAGTTCGACCCAGCAGAGCTGCTTCCTGCTCCTCGAGCTTTCTCTGGAGTGTGCGCAGGTTCTGTGAGAGACAAAAGGCTATTCCAGAACTGGGGAGGCTCACACAAGAAGGACGGATTGATTCCCTGGTTTCATCCATACACCTGGTTTTCATAACACAGTTACTTTAATAGCCTGAATCACTTAATCTTTGTTGACACCAATTCTGGAGCCCTGGTGCAGTAGGAAGAACTTACCATTGCTTCACAAATACAGAACTGGAGCACAATGATTTAATTCCCTTTTTTTTAACTGTTCTTTCTTTTCAACTGATAGCAAAACAGCAGATTGGACCTAGGACTCAAAGCCCAAATGAGCATTCCAAAAAACTCCAAACAATCAAATCATCTCTCTTCCCACCCCTTCTGACTTACTTTAATGCGAAATGCTCTCTCAGGATATCTTCTGGTAAAATTCCTTTTCCTTTGTCCTCCCATAGAAAGATGATTATATAAAATATACCTGTTGCATCTCTACTTCCAGATCTGACTGGGCCACCATCTTGAGCAATTCAGCTTGATGCTGGCGCATCTGCTTTTCCAGGAGAGTTTCCTTCTCCTGAATCACCTCGCGCAGGGATCTCAGCTGAAAACATAAGCCATAAAATAAAAACAAGCCAACAAGGTTATGAGCCTGACAGACACATAGGCTTGCTTTCAACATGCACTAGCATACTGTGTACGTGATGAAGTTTTCAGCTTGACAATACTATATGGCACCTAGGTGAAATGGTGTCTTTATCCTATTAATATGTGTATAATAACTGATAATATTTCAGATCCCAGAAAGCAAAAAGCATAGAATTTCATCTACAAATATGCTGAACAATAAAACGTATGATTACGATGCAATTAACAGTTCATAAAACTTCTGGGGTTTTATTTGCGTAGGATGCAGCCCAATTCACAGTTCAAAAGCTAAATCTGCAATTCAGAGTATTAACAAAACTCTTTCCATGAATAACTACAATGTACTATACCAGCTATTACACCCTGTGATAAGCAGCTGCCCTGCACACTCACAGCAGAACGCACAGTCTGGCAGCTGGAAGAACACTGCAGTGCTACCCAGTTACTGCACAGTCCATCACAGAACAGCAAGGGCAGGCAGGGAAGAACCCAAATTCCAACTCAGAGGAAGGGACAACCTGCCCAGACCCTTCCAGGGACTGTTTTCCCCTCCTCAGAGAGCCATCAGTCCCACTGTCCAAGGGTGAAACCCATCACTTAGCCGTGGAGTACCTTTTGCGCCAAGGGTGGTTCTGGCCTGGGGGTACAGGATGTACTATGGGGGGGTAGGTGAAGAGCATTTGGGGATTGGGAAAGTCTTGTGGAATATTCAGTGGAGGAACTAAAGGCACAGAAATTGATGGACCTAGGTGATCTGAGGAGGAACAAAACTGAAAAAAATAGAGGGTAAGGGAATTAAACACCAGTTGTGTAAACACTGTTCTATTCTATCATACTAGTGTAAGTGGTGGGGTGGGAAACACACAGACTGATGAACAGAAAAAACTTCTGTACCTGTGTTGTATACTTGATTTCAGCATCTTTCAGATCCACTTTGGCTAGAGCCAGCTGTTCCTTCAGGTCCTGAACAGTCTCCTCTCGCTCCCTGAGCTGCTCTTTAAGTAATTCCACTTCCTCTCTGTGCCCTTCACTAGTATTTTCATTATTCTGACATTGCAAGAGGAAAGAATCGGGAAGAAGATAAACAGAAGAAAGTAACTTTGTCAGTATTACTGGTTAATTTAAAAGAAAACCAAACTAGAATGCTACTGCAGTCTTGACTCCTAACCAGATGCTTATTTCTACTACATTGCTTTGTTTGTTTACTTTTCCTGTATTTCTTTAAAGGAAGTTGTCCTATGTTAAGTAACTATTCTCCCTATTTCTGTGTAGATATGCACAATATGCACAAGACACCTTTAATTGGGAAGTGTCAAATCACTTGGAACAGCTACTTGTCCATGACTGCTTACCATATAAACTAAGGTAAATTAGATTATTAAATACAATTTAATACATAATTTACAGTATGACCACTTTGATTTGTGGGTTTTTTTACCATCACAGATTTCTTTAATGCCAGAAATAAAAACATTTTTTAATTCGATATAGAATATTCTCCATGTGACAAAGGGTGAAATAGTAAACATTCTAGGACACCACTGCTGTGCTTCAGACCTGCGTGGGGTCCCTGAACCCACAGCTGTGCTTCAAACCTTTGTGAGGGCAGGTCCAGCACAACACCTGTCACTGAGCAGGACAAACACCCTCTACACTCTCATCTCAGCACTCCCAGTTACTGCAAGCACTCAGTGCTGGGTATTTCATACTGAATATATACAAAATGCATCTTTCTTTTTCCTTCTGACAGGTATTGGGTCAAAGACCACCAATAACAAAGGGGTTCCACACAGTATTTATGCCCTTAAACCTATTCTGAAAAATTTATGAAGGCTTTTAGAGGGATTTATAAGTCAGTGTAATAAGTAAGAGGTTACTGTTCCTCAAAAGATGTTTCACCTACAGAGATGGTCTTTGGCAGTAGGTAGAACAGACAGACAGACAAGAAAGTTTTAATTGTACTTAAGTTTAGAAATAGAACAGGACAGAAAAGAAAGAACAGAAATGCAGGAAGCTCTAAGAAGCCAGGGATATACGTAACTTATAATGCTGGGACAGAGCAGTTGCCAGGGGCAAGATGAGTGGATTAGTTTGCTTACTTGTAATTAGCTTTCAGGATTGACTTTTATGGTCTAATTTGGAGAAGCTTCTTATAAAGTCCTTGCACACTGGTCACTACACAGAGTGCCACAATTGAAGAGAATAGCACAGCCACAAAGTTCCCACAGTTCAAGCTTTCAAATATTATGTTTTTCCAAAATGTGTAAGTTCCTATATGTGAACATAATTTATCTTTACCCATTTTTAAAGTTTAAGAGGAGCCTCAGTTGTTCTGTATACAAATACTATCTCAAAGAATGATACAAGCTGATATTTCCATTCTTCTCAAAATAAGGCACTCTGCTAAAAGCCCAGAAAGTAATAGTACTAATTAGATATTTAAAATACAGCCTTCCCATAGTGTCCACACCATGGATAAGAAAAAAAACCAGCCCTTTGCTCATGTTCTACACCTCAGCACAACATGCAACACTGATCTAAATTTTTCATCTTCAGACGACAGGGTATCTGTCTAGGAAATACCACCATTACTCAAGACAGCATCTTCTTGGGGAAATAAGTGTGAATAAAGGACTTGGTAGGTTCTCAGTAGGTCTAACAAAAAAGAATCTAGAAAGTGCTTTCTGGGTCATATACATAATATTGCAGGTAACTGCCCTAATATAATTTCACTCAAACTATGTTCTAATCCGAACCAAATAAGGCTGTGGTCCATACCATGTCCACTGTCTCAAGACCTCATTCCACTAATTAAAAAGTCATTTTTCTTAATGGCTAATTTACACTCATCCACTCACCTGTACTATCCTTTCACTTTAACAGTTCTCCCACTTTCTTGGTGCTCACCTTCCTTATACAATTGTAGAATGAAATGTTTCCTCCCCGACTCTGGTTGACTAAATAACCAAGATATTCAAATGTCTCATAAGTGCAGCTTATGCAGCAATATGACAGGAGAACAAAGTCTTTTGCTGCTCTCAGAATTTATCTCTCCTGATTCCAAATGAGCATAACATACAACATGTTCTTCAACTGATAAATTTGAATTTTGAAGCAAGAACACCCACCAGTCCTCAACAGCAAGTCTACATAAACTAACGTAGCAGCACACAGCTGTTACAGACATGCTGCACATGGATAAGCTAAAAAAGAGCCTCAGCAGCAGGAGAGCAATGCCAAGTGACATAGCTGAACAGCCTCCATGGCCTCCACTGGCCTCTGCAGACAGGGAATGTGGCTCGTGGCCTCACAGTATACTGCGGCAGCACACTGCAAGCGCTTGACTGTGCACTTGTTAAATTTTGCTTTATTTTTATATTATGTCAATCCTCAAGACTCTCCAATTCTTCATGTATGAAAACCAAATGGTGATTTGCATTGAGAAAGATTCTCAAGATGGTACTGCATCAAAGGTTTAGCCTCTTGCCCGCATTCTCCACCAAAAACTGATGTCAAAGGTTTAGTCCTTTGCTTTCTGCATGGTTTTTATCAACCCATAAATTTTGCTAATAAGCATCATCTGATGTCTTGCATTCTGTTTGGACTTCTCTCTCATTTCCATTACTTAGTATTACTAATTTTTTAAAGAAAACTATGTGGTCAGCAGACAGTGTTAAGTTTTCAAAAATTACCAGCTCCAATGGGAGCTTCTAGCTAGTAGCTAACAGATTCTTCACATCTTGGTGCCCCTCAGTTTTTATCTAGCATTACAAAATCATGGCTTGTCAACCATAAAACTTTGTGGTGGCTCAGGAAGTTACATGGTTGGAAAATATATTATTATTTACTTTTTTTAATATTTAAGTTACTGCTTTTTAGTTTTAATGACCTCCTTGTTCTTGTACTTCAGCCAACCTTTGCTATACTCACATAACAGGTAACACTGAAACTCACAGCTCAGACAGACACACAGTTCCTGCAGGAAAGACCTTGACTACAATGCATTACCAAAGTTATGCAAGGGAAACTGGCCCATGCCCTTGAGGAGATCAAGCTGAGCACTCCAAGGGCATCTGCAGCACAAGGAAGCTAGACAGATCAGCTTCCTACAGCATAGGCACAGACATCCCTGATAGAACTATGAACATCTTGCTAACAAGACAAATGGGACCTGCTGGCTCACTGGGACCTGAAACATCAGCAGCACCAGGTTATCAGTAGAAGCTCCATCTTTTAAGTGGTCCTGTTCTCCTGACCTTGGGATGCTCCTGCTCTTCCGATAAGGCCTGTGTAGGCAATGGTGATCCTTTCCCTGTCAGCTCCTCGATGCGTTTGTTCAGAGCGGCCAGTTTGGCTTTGGCCTGAAGTTTAAGTTTCATCAGCTTCACATCCGCAGCCTCTCGCTCTTCCTGTAAGAGAAGGACACAAACTGACTGCACCTCAGCCTCCTTTTGTCACCCAGGATGCACCACTTCGAGAAGTTACACAACTTGCAATTCTGTCATTCTCTATCCAGCCCTACCTCTGCAGTAACAGCACTATTTAAAACATATCCACAAAACAAATTTGTTCTGAAACATTACACAGACTAAAAGCGTAGCTTCTACCCCAGCACCTCCTCTCAAGGACAGAGCACCCACGGGACAGAGTTCAGAAGAAACCAGAGACTGGCTTGCAAGGAAAGATGAAGCAGCATTTTACTCTTGGTCCCCAGAAAAGGAAATGATACCTTGAGTACAGTTTCTTTTTGCTGGAGCAGAGCATCCTTTTCTCGGATCAAATCCTTCAGCTGAACAACCAGCTTTTCTGTTTGGGCCAGGCGCTCCAACAGGTCCTCAGGTGCCTCCTCCATGCTTTCTGCTTCTGGCTCCAAAGCTTGTACCTGAAACAGTGAAACAAGTGCTTGGAAGGAAAAAAACTATTAACAGCTTGCAGCAGAGCATCCAAATGATGCCTTCAGCTCCACTCCTAAATGTTGCTCTCTGCTCCCTGCAGGCATTTCATGGAGCCCATAGGACTATTCAGTTAGGTGAAACCAGGAGGAAAGCTCAGGGTACCCATGAGCCAACACAAAAAACCCAAAGAGTACCTTGCTGAACACCACAGTTCGGAGCAGATCTGAAATGAGGGCACTCTCACACACTGTCCACTGTCTCAATATCAAAGGGCAGCATAGACATAAGGCCTTCCACTGTCACTCAGAGCTCCCCTTTTTTACACACAATCACTAGTACTCTTAAAAGTCTTTCTTCAGCATAATTCTAGTTTGTTTTCTAGGATCACCTTGAGATGTGGAAACTGAAGAGGTTATGGTCTGCCTCACAGAAGTGCTGACTTAAGAGGTGAGGAATACTGGAAAAGCAGTAGAACAACAGCTCGATCTAGTCAGCAAGGAAAAAGCAGGAGGCAGTTCTCACTGCAGTCTAATGAATCACACTCCCCAGACTGTCATTAAGAACTGAAAGTCTTTAGATAACACTGTACTTACAGCAGTAGAGGGTTCAGTAACTGCATCTCCATCCTCCCCTGACAGCTCTTGTAAAACAGTACTTGCTAAACCTGACAAGCGGCTCAGCATCTTCAGCCTAAAACAAAACCAAGAGTCAGAATACAGTTACACGTAGTCAAAATCGCTAAAAAGAGAAAGTTCCCTCCATGCTGGTCTCTAATGTTACAGTAGTGACCAGGCTTGCAGGGAATATGTCTCCATTGCCAAGAGAGAAAAGCCAAAGTGAAACCTAAGGAATAAAGAAATGATCCCATTAACAAAAGCAGCCAGACTCTCTGAACATAAAAGGAGAGGATGTGCTGGTGTCAAGATACATAAGGATTTCTTCACCACTTTACATGTATGATTGACAAACACATTTTTATACCAGATGTCAAGTCATCCTCACAGCCTGGTTTACTCAAAAGAAGGGTGATTCTTAAATGAAGTCACTTTTTACAGGCCAAACATGGTCTGTAAATACACAGAATCAGCTTTCTGCTACTAAGTAGTGGGAATGATGAACTCAGCTCTGATGTTTGCTAAGCAGATGCAAGTGTGTTGCATTAGAGAGATGATGAGACCTCTGCACATCACACACAGGACAGGACAGGACCTTGACACAGGGAAACAGTCTAGAGAGAGCATACATTCCCTGGCTGCTGCTCAGCATACCTTCTTTCCTTTCTTTGAAATTCAGGAGCCAAACTGATCCAGCAAGTGGAAGTGAAGATTGAAAAAACAGGCAGCAATACCGGCCAGTAACATGTAACTTGTCATTTTGGGGAGAGCAACAGATTAAATTTTCCATTATTAACCAAGACAGTGAGTTGCAAACCACCTCAACAAATTCACCAAATTCTAAGGAGCAGCTGATAAGCCAAAGCACAGATCGGCCAATCAGAAGGATCTTGACAGGCTGGAGAAACAGAGGGATAGAAGTAAGTGAAGTTCAGAAAAGGCAAATACAGAGCCCTACACTTGGGATGGGAGAAGCATGTCAGTGGTACAGGTTGTGGAGCAGCTGGCTGCCCAACTGTGTTGCAGAAGACAAGCTTGAGACGCTGGTGGCCAAGGTGGGCACGAGCCAGCAGCACACTTACAGCAAAGCTCAGCTGTGCCCTGAGCTGCAGTGGTAGGACTGCAGGCAGCAGGTTCAGGAAAGCAAACTACTCCTTTCTATTCAGCACCTGTAAGTACAGGGCCCACTTTCAAGCTCCCTGATACACAAAAATGACAGGGGTAAACTGAATCAAGGACAGCAGAAAGCCCCAAGGATGACTTGGAGTTGGGTTACCAGGCATAGGAAGAGTCTCAGAATGCTGGGCTTGTTAAGCCCTGAGAATGGCAGATGAGGAGTGGATACAGCTACTCCCTCCTCACAGCCACCTCTGAGATACCTAAAGAGAGCACCATACACTTCTTACAAGGGCCACAGCAGATGGACATGAGGCAGAGGGCACAAGTTGCAGTATAAGCAATTTCAATCAGGAAAAAAAACCAGACAGGGAAGATGTTAAAAATACTGGATTACGCTCATAGTAACCCAGTCTGACCGACCTTAGACATGCCAAGAGCAAAGGATTTGACCAACTGAACTCTCAAAGTTCCTTAAGAATCATAGTATCATCATTCTAGTGTTCTATGAAGAAAGGTCACATATGACACTTCACATCTCTTAACAGAAAGACTACAGATTCCGTTCATGCCTGTAAACGGCAAAATCTTTTGTACAAATACAGAAGCTCCATTAGTGCAAGCTGAAGCCAGGCAAGCTCACATTAGCCATAAGATCAAGTTCACATTACTACTGTTACCTCCATCAAATGGAATCTTTTAATATGACAAGATGTCTGTGCTTTGCTACAAGAAGGCTTCCAAAGCTGGCTACACTGATCCACACATTCCTGACCCCCTTTGTCTTAGTAAGCAAATCTTTACTCTTACATTGCAACTTAAAAGTGGGAAACATGGACAATGGAGAGGAGCAGAGCACTACTTTCCTGTAGCAGTCGTATCTTCTAACCACCTGATTTTGCAGAAGTAGAAAATACCACAATGCATATAAGAGCATCAATAGCACAAAAGGCCATGTGAACACCAACCTGCTTTAGGCTCTCAGGAGCTCACAGGTCTGCTGACTCAGTAGTAAGGAGGTATCCAAAGCAGAGCAGTCACACACAGGTTGTTCATGCCATTCTTTATCTCTTCGATATTGACAATTTGCATGAACTAAGACTCTTGATGGAGAAAGAGGAGAAAAAGAAAAAAAAAAAAGGGAAGTAAATAATCCAATAGTAAAGAAATAAGCCCATCCTTCACCCTACACAGTATACTCCGGGATTGTTTAAATCGGTCACTTGCAATAGGCACAAAAAAGTGAAAAGTCTGCTCTGTTTTGGAACCTGGATTTCTCCTGTTCTTGCAGAGACATGCCCTGGTTTCTCACACTAAATAGCATGAGCTGTGTTTCTTTAGCTGATGGAATGAAATGCTCGAGCAGTAGTTAATGAAGCAAAAAGATGTGCAGCAAGAAGCCAGGCTCAGACAGACTCCTGCAAAGAGCTCTAGGGGATGCAACTCCTCCAGAACCACAGCCAGAACACCAGGATTGTCCATGTTTTGCACCAACACAACAGCCAGTGAACCAAGTACTGGTGCTTTGCTCACTTCTCAGTCGGCTGTGGGTGAGACTGAGGCATGGAATTCTAGAATAATACAGCTTTACAGTTCCTGCCAGGGAGATTTCTTCTGTCAACATCAACTGCTCACCAACCTAGTAATACCAGAGACTCATTTAGAGACCTGGAATGTCTGGTTCATTATAAGAATAATAAAGTATTTACAGTTTTGTAAACCACCACTCCCACAATGCCCCAATGAGGAACTGAACCTGCTGTCTTGGCAGTGGTGCATTTTAGAAAACAACCATCCAAATGCAAAAATGCCTCTTTCTGACTATCACTGACATCTGAATAGGATGGATTTGATCTTTCAACTGAGCATTAGGACACAGCTTCTTAAAGTTACAAATTAACAATATGCAGTCGGGTCTGAGAGAACCAATAGATGAATGATTAGAAGTGGTATCAGAAATATGGAAAAAGAAAAACAGAATCTAGGCATCTGCAAACATCCACTGTAACCAGGAATAGGGATGGGACTCCACATCTGTGCACATGCTGCAGGCATTGCAACTTCAAGCATGCGTACCTGGATTATGTTGAGAAAATACTCCTTGGCTTTTGTCCAGGTTGGCTGCATTAACCTGATACTGCACTTAAGCTAATAAGCCTTCCTGGGTTTGGCTCATAGTTTTCCTCCTCAAAATGCAAACAGAGGAACTGAGGCCTGCCTGCAGCTATTTGCACAGACCTGGACTTAATTAACCTGAACTCAAGTCTTAGAGATTCACGTCTTTTGAACTCACTTTTAAGTTATATTCGCAGCTCAGCTGAATATGACAAGGAATGTGAATGGTAAACAAAAATAGATTCTACAATTCTGTGAACAGCAACACGTTTGCTGTTTATAGCAAACAGGGAAAACATTGGCATACATGGGCCACTGCTCTGGATCTCTCGGAAACGTCCCTGGAAAGCAACTCTGCAGAGAAGGGCAACTGACCCTAAGCCATCACTGCACCCTCATGGCAAAGGCCAGCAGCATCCTGGGCTGCACATCAGGAGGAACGTGATCCTTCCTCTCTACTGAGCACTGGTGCGGCCATGTCTGGAGTAATGCGTCCAGTCCTGGGCTCCCCAGAAGAAAAGAGGGGGGAACCTGTTGAAGTAAATTCAGTGAAGGACAACAAATAAAAGGCTCATGGAGAATCTTATCACAGAACCCCAGAATGGGTGAAGTTAGGTCATCTGGTCCAAGGTTCCTGCTCAAAGGGGCTGCCCAGAGCCAGCTGCCCAGGCAGCTTCTGGATATCTCCAAGGACAGAGGCTCCACAACCTGCCTGGACAACTTTTGCCAGTGCTCAGTGACCCACACAGTGAAAAAGCATCTCCTGATGATTGGGGGAGCTTCTGGTGTCTCAGCTCATTCTCATGGCCTCTCATCCTGACACCACACACCACTGTAAAGAGCTTGGCTCAGCCTTCTTCAAACCCTTCCTGAGAACAAATCCAGGAACAAGAGTAACACAGCTTTAAATTCTGTTCCAAAGCCAACAGTCTTGCACACAGGGTGGTGNACATTGCAACTTAAAAGTGGGAAACATGGACAATGGAGAGGAGCAGAGCACTACTTTCCTGTAGCAGTCGTATCTTCTAACCACCTGATTTTGCAGAAGTAGAAAATACCACAATGCATATAAGAGCATCAATAGCACAAAAGGCCATGTGAACACCAACCTGCTTTAGGCTCTCAGGAGCTCACAGGTCTGCTGACTCAGTAGTAAGGAGGTATCCAAAGCAGAGCAGTCACACACAGGTTGTTCATGCCATTCTTTATCTCTTCGATATTGACAATTTGCATGAACTAAGACTCTTGATGGAGAAAGAGGAGAAAAAGAAAAAAAAAAAAGGGAAGTAAATAATCCAATAGTAAAGAAATAAGCCCATCCTTCACCCTACACAGTATACTCCGGGATTGTTTAAATCGGTCACTTGCAATAGGCACAAAAAAGTGAAAAGTCTGCTCTGTTTTGGAACCTGGATTTCTCCTGTTCTTGCAGAGACATGCCCTGGTTTCTCACACTAAATAGCATGAGCTGTGTTTCTTTAGCTGATGGAATGAAATGCTCGAGCAGTAGTTAATGAAGCAAAAAGATGTGCAGCAAGAAGCCAGGCTCAGACAGACTCCTGCAAAGAGCTCTAGGGGATGCAACTCCTCCAGAACCACAGCCAGAACACCAGGATTGTCCATGTTTTGCACCAACACAACAGCCAGTGAACCAAGTACTGGTGCTTTGCTCACTTCTCAGTCGGCTGTGGGTGAGACTGAGGCATGGAATTCTAGAATAATACAGCTTTACAGTTCCTGCCAGGGAGATTTCTTCTGTCAACATCAACTGCTCACCAACCTAGTAATACCAGAGACTCATTTAGAGACCTGGAATGTCTGGTTCATTATAAGAATAATAAAGTATTTACAGTTTTGTAAACCACCACTCCCACAATGCCCCAATGAGGAACTGAACCTGCTGTCTTGGCAGTGGTGCATTTTAGAAAACAACCATCCAAATGCAAAAATGCCTCTTTCTGACTATCACTGACATCTGAATAGGATGGATTTGATCTTTCAACTGAGCATTAGGACACAGCTTCTTAAAGTTACAAATTAACAATATGCAGTCGGGTCTGAGAGAACCAATAGATGAATGATTAGAAGTGGTATCAGAAATATGGAAAAAGAAAAACAGAATCTAGGCATCTGCAAACATCCACTGTAACCAGGAATAGGGATGGGACTCCACATCTGTGCACATGCTGCAGGCATTGCAACTTCAAGCATGCGTACCTGGATTATGTTGAGAAAATACTCCTTGGCTTTTGTCCAGGTTGGCTGCATTAACCTGATACTGCACTTAAGCTAATAAGCCTTCCTGGGTTTGGCTCATAGTTTTCCTCCTCAAAATGCAAACAGAGGAACTGAGGCCTGCCTGCAGCTATTTGCACAGACCTGGACTTAATTAACCTGAACTCAAGTCTTAGAGATTCACGTCTTTTGAACTCACTTTTAAGTTATATTCGCAGCTCAGCTGAATATGACAAGGAATGTGAATGGTAAACAAAAATAGATTCTACAATTCTGTGAACAGCAACACGTTTGCTGTTTATAGCAAACAGGGAAAACATTGGCATACATGGGCCACTGCTCTGGATCTCTCGGAAACGTCCCTGGAAAGCAACTCTGCAGAGAAGGGCAACTGACCCTAAGCCATCACTGCACCCTCATGGCAAAGGCCAGCAGCATCCTGGGCTGCACATCAGGAGGAACGTGATCCTTCCTCTCTACTGAGCACTGGTGCGGCCATGTCTGGAGTAATGCGTCCAGTCCTGGGCTCCCCAGAAGAAAAGAGGGGGGAACCTGTTGAAGTAAATTCAGTGAAGGACAACAAATAAAAGGCTCATGGAGAATCTTATCACAGAACCCCAGAATGGGTGAAGTTAGGTCATCTGGTCCAAGGTTCCTGCTCAAAGGGGCTGCCCAGAGCCAGCTGCCCAGGCAGCTTCTGGATATCTCCAAGGACAGAGGCTCCACAACCTGCCTGGACAACTTTTGCCAGTGCTCAGTGACCCACACAGTGAAAAAGCATCTCCTGATGATTGGGGGAGCTTCTGGTGTCTCAGCTCATTCTCATGGCCTCTCATCCTGACACCACACACCACTGTAAAGAGCTTGGCTCAGCCTTCTTCAAACCCTTCCTGAGAACAAATCCAGGAACAAGAGTAACACAGCTTTAAATTCTGTTCCAAAGCCAACAGTCTTGCACACAGGGTGGTGGCTGTCCTACGCATTAGCCTCAAGGACTTCTGGCAGGAATATCCTGCTGTTATATAACGCTGGCCAGTTTCTCCACAAACACTGAAGGACAGAGGTTAGTCAGTTCCACTGCCTCGCCCCAATAAAGCAAACAGCGCAGCTCTCAGAGGCAAGACTGGTGCTCTCCCAGGCTCTCACTGGGGTGTGGATTCCCATCCCTGAAATGAACACCAGAGCACAGGGACCCTCACTGTGCTCAGGATGTGAGCCAGGATCCTCTGCATTCTGGCTGTAGTTGAAAATAACCTTTTGCTCACCATTCCTATGACTAATGAACTTTCCCAGGGGAGACTTTACTTTGAACACTGGGACTACCAGCAGTGACCTGGAAGAGACTCCTTTGCTCTAAAGTACATTTCTCTTTCTGCCCCAAACAGCTTCAGCCCACTGGAAGTGTCAGCACAGCCTGCAGTAAGCAGGGCATAAATCAGGCCTTTCTATCCCCAGGTACCTGTGATAGCAGAGAAAGACCTGAAGTGTTTTTCCCTAATTTATTCTATTCTAAGTTTATTACACATAAAGAAAGTTAATTCCTTGCACTTCCTTCTTCTGAACAAATCAAACGAGGCATTGCAGGCAGTGCTGCTGTACGCAAGCCCTGGACCAAACCCCTCACATTGCGCACGGCGCTCCGACAGAGCCAAGGACCGGCGGGAAGCTCTGGAGCGCCGTGCGGGGCCCCGGGAGCGGCGGCTCCTGCCCCGCGGAGAGCGGGCAGCGCCGTGGGGCCCCGGCAGCCCCGCAGACGTACCGGACAACGCCCCCGGCGGGTCCCGCGAGGCAGGAACCTGCCCCGGCCGGGCTGCGCTCCCGGTACCGGCGGGCACCGCCGGCGGTGTCCTACCGACGGGGGGTCCGGGCCGGCCCGCAAAGCCCGGAGAGAGAGGACGGGCCCGTCCGGCCCGGTCCGCTGCTCCTCACGGCCCGGGCCCCAGGTTGCTGCGGACCCGCCCCAGCCCCAGCAGGGCCACGGAAGGAGCGCGGCCCAAGACCGCCGCCGAGAGCCGGGCGGCAGAGCCCGCGGGCCGCACACGGGCGGAGGGACGGCACCGAAGGGAGGCACTGACCTGCCGCACAGCGGGGGAGGGGGGTAGGGGAACGGAGGGTGAACACCGAGGGGCAGCTCGGAACCGCCACCGGCCCCGCCACCGCCACTCTGCTCCCACCGCCACCTCAGCACCGGAACGCGCCGCCACTTCCGCCCCGGTGGGAGAGGGACCAATCATCTGCAGAGCTTGAAAGATAGACGGGACCACCAGCCAATCGCGACGGAGCAGCACCCGTGACGCCATCGTTGTCCCGCAACAAGGCACAGAGTTGGGGCCCCGCCCAATAGCAAAGAAGCTGCCAATCAGTCGCGGGTTCCGGTCAGGGGCGGGGCCGGTCGGGGGCGGGGCCCGGCAGATTCCGGGCCCGCCTGGCCGCCCGCCCGTTCGGTGCTGGGAGCGTCCGAGGCGCGGCCCGGCAGATTCCGGGCCCGCCTGGCCGGCCACCCGTTCGGTGCTGGGAGCGTCCGAGGCGGGGCCCGGTCACGGGCTGGGCGGTACAGAACTTTGGGGGTCATCCAGCCGGTGTCCCTGCAACGCGTCCCAGTAGACCAGGTTGCTCCAAACCTCGTCCAGCCTGGCCTTGGACACTTGTGAAGGTGCCCAATGCAAACCTGCCCGCTTGCACAGTTGTCTCTTGTAGGGCATTACAGCCCTTGTCAGAAAAAGATTTTTGTCTTTCTTGTAAGTGCCCTCTGCATACGTAAAGGCTGCAGTAAGGTCTCCCTGGAGTGTTCTCTTCTCCAGGTGAACACTCCCAGCTCTCCCAGCCTGGCTCCAGAGCAGAGAGGCTCCAGCTCTCGGAGCAGCTCCGTGGTCTCCTCTCGACTCGCTCCAGGAGCTCCACGTCCTCCTGCTGTTGATCACCAGCGCTGGAGGCAGCTATGCAGGGGGGGTCTCATAAGAGCAGAGCAGAGGGACAGAATCCCCCCCCTCCCCTGCTGCACACGCTGCTGAGGATGTGCACACTGCCAGCTCCTATCCAGTTTTTTGTTTTCTTTGATCCATTCATCTCCTGGTCTGCACTGGTCCCAGAGGGTGCCCCCAGCCAGGTGTAGGGCAAGAGTTCATGAAGCCTCAGCAGCCCAGTTCCCTCTCCCCTGGCCGTCCCCATCAGGTGTTGGCATGTGCATTCGGATGCACCCATATTCCTGCTTCTGGAACGGGCACAGGCTCTGTTCTGAGTTCACAAGGCCTCAGGACTAGGCTTGCTAGGCATGTCTGAATATTTCACACCCTGCCTGTAGCTTTGTTTGCTGGGTTTAGCTGTGAGAGCAATTTCTCTAATGTCAGGGGTTTATGGCTCGTTTATTTTGCTTATTTATCTCTGTGTGGTACAACCATGGTCCTAGATAGCTAGTCATAGCAAGCAGTTATTCTAGGTAAATGAGATATTCCCAACTCTAACACATGCATACATGAGTTAAAGTGGAAGAAAAGAGAAAAAAGGGAAAAAAAGACAAAAAGAAGAGAGGATGAGAAAACCATTAACAAGAACATCACATTTCTCCAGTGAAGGATTCTAAATGCTGAGAACTTGCCATGACACCGCCCTTCCCCCTGCAAGCATCCGAGGGAACCACCAGATCTTATTACCCAGAGGAGCAGCAGGCAGGTGATTGTAACACCAGAAAAAGCACAGAAACAAGGCAGGTGTGTTGCAATTTTAATTGGATTATTGCTACTAGTGCAACTTTTTTTCTTGTATATAAGTACTTGGCCTACATTATTTTTCTTTGCTTACTGTAATTAAATCCAGATTAATGATGACTCTTGAATTAGACTGTTAAAATTTCTATTATACTAAAAATAAATTTTAGCTTTAAATGTATATTTAAAGTAGTGTGGTTGATACTCTAGAGGGAAGGGATGCGGCACCCAGAAGGACCTGGACAGGGTCGAGAGAAGGACTCATGCCAACCTCATGAAGTTCAACAAGGCCAAGTGCAAGGTCCTGCACCTGGACTGGGGCAATCCCAAACACAGGTACAGGCTGGGTGACAAGTGGATCGAAAGCACTCCTGTGGAGAAGGACTTAGGGGTCTTGGTGAATGAAAAACTGAATATGGACTAGGAAAGTGTGCTCACAGCCCATGGAGCCCACTGTATCCTGGGCTCCATCAAAAGAAACATGGCAGCAGATCAAGGGAGGGGATTCTCCCCCTCTACTACTTGACTCTACCTGCTTCAGTGGAAGGTGCCCCTGCCCATGGCAGGAAGTGGAATCAGATGACCTTTAAGGTCTCTTGCAACCCAAACCATTCTGTGATTCTGTGAAGGTCTATCAGTGGGAAATACATACAGTAGCTGGGCTTAGACATCCATCCTACCCAGCAGCTGGCTCTCGATGCCTGGTCTCTCCAGCTGCTGGCACATGGACATGCTGGACTCCCAAGGTGCACATCCCCACCTCAGTCTCTGGTACACATTCCCTTGCACACGCCAACATACAAACAGACACGTACACTGTGGGTCCCTCCAGAGGCCCACAGTGTGCAGCTGTCTGTCTCCTGCACAGAGGAACACACAGGCAAGTGGATCTTCCTCAACCCCACACCTTCAGTCTCTCCAGCTGTTGGGCTGGACACCTGGTCCTTCCAATAGTCAACTACTCCAGTGGTCTCACTAAGACATACACACACCTGGTTCCCAAAACACTTAATCTATGGGCTGGCTAGTCTGGCCTAATATCACTGGTGATCATAGACTGACATGGTCTCACTCAATCCAGTTGTGGGCACTCAAATCCCCATGCACACATATGTCCAGAGCACAGCGCTGCACAGACAGAAAAAAAGGAAGTAGAAATGTTAGAAGATAGGAAAGACTGTGCTGATCAGGCACAGGGTATGGCTAGACATTCGTACTGACCAGCACCATTCTACATGCAACAAGCGTCTTGTATCCACTTTCCTTCCATTTTCCCATGCTTGTTCATCCCCAAACTGCCTAGACTCATCCCTTTTCCCACCTTTCGTTCCTCCCCTAAACATCCTATTGTGAGTCTTGCGCAATCAATCCCCAGATGCTCTTCCCCTCCACCCCACAGTGTTTCCCAGGCGCCCAGGCAGTACCCACTTGGTCTGTAAGGTACTTTGACAAATTCTCCTGTTCACTCACCATGATGATGTCACCTCTAGGCCGATGGGACTGATGGGTCTCCTGTGACAGACTTAGAAGGAGCTGGGACAGGGCCTTCATTTCTCCTACAGGGTTATTTGGTCCCCAGCCTGTGGTTGTCTCTCTGTTCCTACTGCTTTGTGTGGATGAGCCTTTCTTGGGTTGACTGCAGGTCTGTGGTGATTCTGGGATTAGCCAGGCCAGGGCATTACTTGGGTTCCCTCACCTGCCATTGTTCCTCTGTGCCACTTTGTGTACGTGGAAGTGAGGTTTTCCCCACATAGCCTCACTCTTGTACTGGGCCACTTCTGTAACACCTTCTGGTCCTACTCACCCAGTTGTTCAACATGTCTGTTTGAGAAAACAGACTATCAAATCCAGTTAGAGGAGTAGATCTTTACTTAACCTCACATCCCACCTCTCATAGCCATTTCCTCTTATCTTCATGTATAACTATCTCAAGGTTAAAATCAGGGTAGTCTATCAAACCAGTATAGCTCCCGTTGCCGGTGTCTGATTAACCTTCTCACCCTTTCTGGTTTAGCTCCTGAAATAGCAGTGATTTACTAGATTATCTTGCATCCATTCTAAGAAGACTGTTTGTATCATTGAAACTTTCTGATTTGTAGACCAGCCTCTAAGAAGATTAATGTTTATAATTGGCTTGCAGAAAGTTAGATCCCTCCCATAGCTGACATTAGTGTTGAATGTGGACAGGAGCAGACAGGCAGTGCTGTGAGAGCCACAGGAGGAAGAGGATCACTCCCGTAGCATCATTCTTCTGACCACAGACGCTCATGGGAAACAACAGCAGCTCTACCGTGGATGACCTACAGGCTGTCGAGATCCACCACTGGTACAAGAAGTTCATGACGGAGTGTCCTTCTGGACAGCTGACGGAGCATGAATTTAAGCAGTTCTTTGGGCTTCGAGGGCTGGATCCAGAGGCCAATAGGTACATTGAGCAGATGTTCCGCACGTTTGATATGAACAAGGTGAGTTCTCCAGCAAGGAATTAACTAACTGTCTCATGCTGCTTAAAAGCGAATAAACTCCTGCACTTTTAGAGTTCTCAGTTCTCTCTCAGAAACATTGGTGTGGAAAGCTGCTGAGGGACGTTAATGTAAAGTAGGTAAATGCAAGGAGCGAATTAATGTGCATAGATAATGACATAGATAACATAACCATAGGTAATAACACCTGATTACTACCTTCCTTTTGCAAGTTCATCTTTGAATTTTGAGAATTCCTTATTGTTTATTATTTGACTTGGCCTTGTTTCACTATCAAAGTGCTAATTTCATTATACTTTTTCTTACATGTTCTTATTATTCAAAAATATATCTGTATGAGGTTGTAGAGATGACAGGAATCAGACAGAATAGAAATCATTATAGCCTTGACAGAGGAGTAATTTCCAGGTATTTGGGAGCCAAAATGAGCAGTGCATGGGCAGACAATCTCTGTGGCTCTCCTGAGTGCCGGCTGTGCCACATGGAACAGGAGCGAGGGGTGGGTAGTGTTCCTCTCTGTGTCAGATGACCACTTGTAACAAGCAGTAGCCCCCATAATTCCTTTTATCATGCAATGGCCCTCACTTTTGCATGCTTTTTATCCGTATATACCTCAGCCTATGCTTGCAGGCCTGTAATCTCAATGACAAAGAAATTTGTCTTTGGGAAAATTCAGCTTTGCTCTCTGCTCCACTGTTCTGGAATGGAGTCAAGGAGGATCCAGTCACAGAGGCATGTGAACCAGGTGGGAAATCATGGGGCCAGTCTTGAAGAAGGAAAGCCCAGGCACTGAACAAAGAATGTTAGTTTGGACATGTGAGACAGCATAAGGAGTTAAAGAATGCTAAGGAATATTACAAAATTCTTAAAGAGATGAGCAACCAGGCTCCATTAGGGTAGCTGAGGTCTTGTGGTGGGCATAACGACTGGAAATGACTCCAAATCTCGAAGAATATCCTTTCTCATCCCAAAGTCCTCTGTGCCCAGGATGGTGATCATGATAAGAAGCAATTTCATAAACAGAAGTAAAACCTTTACAGATTTTGCACAAGTCTTTCTTTCACTTTACCTCTCTCATTTCTTGAAATGTTTAAGGACTTTGAAATTTGTTCAAGGATGTTGTGCATTCCAGAGTTCTCCTGTGAGCCCTGTGTTATATGGTAAACAATGTTTTAAGAAGACCCTTGGTCAGAAAAGATAAAAAGCTATCATCTAAATAAAGCAATAGTGATCTCAAGAGGAATAAAGAAAGAGCATGGCAACTAGTGAAGATGGACCTACATCAGTCAGTTAACCTTATTCTGTTACTAGTTAGTCACTTAATTTAATCTCCTTTAGCTTCTTTTATGAACAAGTGCAATGAACAAGAGCACCCAGAGGAAGATCCACCCTGTAATAATACAGATTTATGATGGATGGAGTCATCTGCCCTCTGGACCTTCAGATTCTGAGAACTGTGCTGAAGACAAAAAGGATGAATTTTCAATAGACTGAGTTTAGAAATTGCAATCATAGAATTATAGAATAGTTTGGGTTGGAAGGGACCTTAAAGATCATCTCATTGCAACCTCCCTGCCATGGGCAGGGACATTTTCCACTAAACCAGGTTGCTCCAAGCCCCATCCAACCTGGCCTTGGACACTTCCAGGGATGGGGCAGCTACAGCTTCTCTGGGCAACCTGTGCTAGGGCCTACCCACCCCCCGAGTAAAAACTCCTTCCCAAAATCTCCCCTCTTTTAGGTTAAAAACATTCCTCCTTGTCCTATCACGACCTGTTCATGTAAAAAGCCACTCTCCCCCTTTATTGAACCCCTCTTAGGCTGGAAGGGGCACTGATGTCTCCCTGGAGCCTTCTCCAGGCTGAAGAACAAATGTGAACAGCCCAGCAGACTGACAGACAGAGCAGGGACTTTCCCAGCCCATGGGTGCACTGAGCAGGGCTGAAAACACAGTTAATGAGGAACACAGAAACTTTATTTCAACACCTCAGTCACATCAGCATCGGTGTGGGTGCAGCGGAGCAGCGTGGGCAGGACAGAGCAGCCTCTGGCCCCAAGACTACCTTTGGCCCAGCAGGAAATGGCCGTGGTCCACTGTAGCCCTGGATCCCACTCATCCCACTGCTTAAGCCTTTCTGTCCTTCAGGAAGTGCAAGAACTCCTGCAGCAGGTTCAGGAATTGCACCAGGATCAGGAGTGGGAAGGCCGTGGGCATTAACGAGGCCGAGGAGGTCGGTGCCGGTCTCTGGCTGTGCTTGGGGATCGAGCTGATGTCTGGCTCTGGCACTGGCCTCAGATGCTGCTCAGGGGTCAGGCTGATGTCTGGCTCTGGCACTGGCCTCGGATGCTGCTCAGGGGTCGAGGTGATGGCTGGCTCTGGTTCTGGACCGGCTCTTTCTGCTGGGCTCAGGCCCGTCTGGAGCAGGATCCAGTTGTAGAAGTGCTGAGTGGAGGTGTAGATCCCAGGGTGCCTGGCTTTGTCACAGCCTCTTCCCCAGCTGCTCAGCCCCACCAGCCAGAAGTAGTCGGCTCTGTTGTCCTTGCAGACGAGGGGACCCCCACTGTCCCCCTGCGGCAGGAGAGAGGGCTCAGGGTTTGTGGGGGGCTGCTGCAGCACCAGGGCTGGCTCCTCTCTCCCAGCCCCTGCCAGAGCCGCATTCCCAGCACGGGAAGGCTCTGCTTGGGGGCTGGAGCCTCCAGAGCCTCAGCTGGGAGCAGGTTGGGGGCTGTCCCATCTCTGCAGAGTGGTCCCAGGTGTGCAGAAGATGGATGATCCAGGGTCACATCTGCAGCTCGTGGCTGCCAGGAGCACTGGATGGGCTTTGTGGGCAGAGCCAGGCCTTGGGCACAAGGGGACACAGGGCAGGGACCCATGGATGGGGAAGGGATGGGAAACCCTGGGATAGGGGACATGGGACAGGGCAGCCCTGGCAGTGATGGGGACCCAGGGCTGGGAGGGCACTGGGCCAGGCCCAGCCCTTGCCATGTTTGGGGCAGGGGGTCCCTGTGCTGCCGGGGGCTGAGGGACTCGTCCCACACTCCCACCTGGCAGGTGTCGATGCCACCCTGCATGTACCCAGCGCACAGGTTTTCAGGGTGCACGGCCCCCACATACCACCGGCTGCTGTTGCAGAGCTCTGTGTCCATGAGGTGGACCTTGGCCTCCTGCAGCACCACATCTGGTCCCAGAACTGTTGGCAGGGAGGGGAATGAGCCCCCATCACCTCAGTGCCAGTCCCCTCCCCTGCCTGGGGCTGTCTTCAGAGAGTCACAGAATGGTTTGCGTAGAAGGAACCTTAAAGTTCATCCAGGTCCACATGACACTCCAGGCAGGGACCCCATCCCCCAGCCCTGGCTGCTCCTAGGCCCAGCCCTGCTGATGTCCTGCAGCCACAGCTGGACTGTGGCTGTGCACAGCCCATGTCCCTGGCGTGCCCATTGCACCCCTCAGGGCATGTGTTGTTGTTGGGCCTCACCTCCAGGCATGGCAAAACTCCATCCCGCGATGTAGCAGGATTTCAGCCCCGAGACCCTCAGCAAGGTGTCGGGCACACAGCCCAGCTGGATGTAGTCGCTGCACTCCACAGGCTGGTCCAGTTCCCACAGGGCAATGTTGTTCCTTGCCGTGGCAGCCACATAGTGCTGGTGCACCAGGATCCTCTGGATGTGCCTCACCTTGGCCTCAGGGCCCGGCTGAGTCAGATCCGTGGCCCCGATCACCACGTCCCACCGGTAGACATCCCTGGGGAGGAGATGGAGAGTGGGGTGAGAGGGAGCAGAGCCACAGACTATGGCAGCTTCCCAACCTTCTGCTTCCCAAGGTGGAGGGAGGCAGCACAATGGATTGTGTGACTGCCCAGTGTGCCTTGGACTCCAGGAATGTGGGGTTGGAGGCTGCTGGGCAGCCATGGCACAAGCTCCTCCTGCTCCTGAGCCATCTCACAGCTGGGCTTTGCAGTGCCTGGGCATCAGCCGTGCTGCAGGTAGCCAGGACTGGAGCAGCTGTGACCTGGGCACCTGCCCGAGCTGTGGGGACATCCCTGTTCCTGCCTCTCCTTACCCAGCCCTGATAAAGCAGTGGGCGACCATGAGAACCCACTGGGAGCTGAGGAGGACACCCGAGCACATGTGCCACATGCCATTCTTCCAGGTGGCCTGGATGCTGACGATGCTGGGCCAGGCCCCCGGCTGAACACCGGTGCCCCCCACAACGCGGGACGTGCCGTTGGCAGAAGACATTGAGTTGTGGTCAGAAGCCATGGGCTGGAGCCCACAGGTCCTTCTGAAAGCACAAAGCCATCACTGCCCTGCTTGTTATTCCTCCCTGCATGGTGCTGAGGGGCAGCAGAGCCAGGGACCCCCAAGGGCACATCTGTCCCCCCGGTTCTTCTGGAGCCCTGCAGATGGGCTGTGCCAGCACGTGGGTGCTGGCCAGGGACTGAGGTTCCTCCATGGGGACCAAGACATTGGGGTGTGGCCGTGGGGAACACAGAGAGCCCCTCCATGGAACTTCTAAATCCTGGGACCACTGACCTGCATGTGTCCCCAGTGCCATGCACAGGCCCGGCCAGGGCCAGCAGGACCAGGAGCCAGAGCCAAGCCATCGGTGGCAGCGCATGTGGCGGTGCCAGGACCAAGGGGTCACCTCCGGCATGGCCACCAGCATTGTGCCCACAGCACCCACAGTGCCCCCGGCCTGGGGCTGATGTCACAGAGGGGTTGGTTCCATGTGCTGGGCATGGCAGGGAGGGACAACACCGAGTCATAGAATGAGGGAATGGTTTGGGTGGGAAGAGGCTTTGTAGCTACCACCCAGTGCCACTCCTGCCATGGGCAGGGACACCTTCCACTAGCCCAGGTTGCTCCAAGCCCCATCCAACCTGGCCTTGGATACTTCCAGGGATCCAGCAGCAGCCACAGCTTCTCTGGCAACCTGTGCCAGGGCCTCCCCACCCTCCCAGCCAAGAATTGCTTCCTAACATCTCATCTAAACTTGTCCTCCTTCTACTTAAGGCCATTTTCCCCTTGTCCTATCACTACATGCTCTTGTCCCAAGTTCCTCTCCAGCCTTTTTGTAAGCCCCTCTTAGCTACTGGAAGGGGCTCTAAGTTCTCCATGGAGTCTTCTCCAGGCTGACCAGCCCCAGCTCTCTCAGCCTGTCATGCCCTTCTTCCCACCCTGAATGAATATTTTAAATGTTGTGAGCCTTGCTGTAGAACAGTAGTGCACTGCTAGTTCACCTACATTCACCTTTTACATAGGTTTATTTACATCCATTCCAGAAAGGCATCTGACTTTATTCGAATACCTCAATAAATGAAAGTTTTATTTTTTTGCTCTGTAATTTGTTGAAGTAGTTTGTTGGAATCTTTGGTGGAGGTGTTTTATTTGTAGTTTGGTTTTAACCGCTTCAAATTTTAGTCTTAAATCTAAGACTTACAAACCTTTACTGTCTGGCATTTTTCTTGCAGAAGAAACAAGAGCTTTTTGAGTTTCTTTGTAGAATAAAGAAATGGAGTGTTAAAAATCTAAATACAGACCATTTTTCCACTGATCAAATCATATTCTATGTATTTAAAAAACATCCCTAGTCATTTTATTTCCCAGAGGATGGAGAAGAAGTCTATGGCTTAGTGAAATAGCATAGTTTCCCACAAAGGCAGAGCAGACTACTACAGGAAACTTGCAGCCAGGGCTCAGTGCTCTCACCCAACACGCCAAAAGCAGTCAGCTTAAGTGGACAGAGGGGGGGTTGTTCACACTGGCCATGAGGAGTGGCAGGTTCCCCCACTGCAGGTGGTGAGAAGGGAGGAGCCTAGACATGCAAGAGGTCATAACCTTAGGAATCCAGGTATTTAGTGGCTGGAGGAGTTGAATATGGGTGTATGTGCACTAAAGCTTTTTCCTAAGTCCAAGTCTGCGTGCCATTTTTTTGCCTTTCTCTTTCATTTGTGAATCTAAGGAGCAATAAGGTAAAACAGCTCCAGAGCTGTAACTCCTTCTGTTTATTCCTGTCCCAGTTTGGTTTTTGTTTTCCCACAGGATGGGTATATTGACTTCATGGAATATGTGGCTGCCCTCAGCCTTGTTCTCCGAGGGAAGATGGAGCAGAAATTGCGGTGGTATTTCAAGCTCTATGATGTAGATGGCAATGGCTGCATTGATCGACATGAACTGCTCAACATCATTAAGGTGAATCTCCAGGGTGCTGTGTTCTTTCCTCTTTCCTAAAGACAAAATCACACAAGTAACACTTTTCTGTTCCCCATATGGATCATCATGGGTGAGATCTTTAACATCATTCTTTCTTTGAGCAGAATTACCCACTATGCCATAATGCAATAAGCAGACTTGACAGACTCTACCACTGCAGCATATGTTACAGCATAGCTAACCATAAAATTGTTTTAGCTGCCTACCACCTAAACTGGACTTTCCAAGGTTTCAGACTCCAACTGTCAGTTGCCGTCTCTGGTATGTGTCCTTCATATGTCCTTTTACCCATGAGAAGTTGGCGAGTTACTCCCAGTTTGTTTTTTTGAACCAGCTCCTAAATATCAATGCAAAAAAACATGCCTGACACTGGCAAACAGCTTGAAGAAGAATGATTTTGAATGGAAAGGATTGTATGCAAATAGCTACTCTGGACAGAGTTGGAACTACTGGTATTAAGATCAGATTATTTTGTAGACAGTGGGAAATTACCAAGATGCAGGAAAGAGTCAAATAAATTACAGACCCCAAATAGATTACATTTCTGAATATGAAAGGTCAGGAAATTGATTCGATAAAGATTTGAAGCCTAAGCTGTCCACAAATAGAAGCACTAAGATGTTAGTAATGCATTCTCATCTGGATATGCATTTTAGTGCTGGGTATTAAAGAGACCAAATCAAAATCAGTGACTAAGAATATACAGCCTCCTAGTAATAGCTTGCAATAGAAAGACATTACAGTGAAGCAACAGATAACAATAGTTAACACAGAGCTCTTAAGAAACAAGTCCCGTAGGCAACAATTGGTGGCAAACAATTTATTGCCCTTCGAATTTTTTGGGTGTAGTTCAGTGTCTTTTTTGGCAGCCTTAGGAAGTTGCTGAGATGATTCTTAACTTTAGTAAAATAGCATTTGAAAAAGAAGACTACTAAATATGAAAATTAGAAAATGCATAGTCTTAGAAATCAGTACAAAGGCTCTGGAATCACATATTTCATTGACATCGTTAAACAAAGGAGATAATTAGGCATGGAAAGCAAAGAGAACCCTGTTCTATGTGGTTACAAAATAAGAAGGATTGTAGTAAACAGTAGTGGATGATGCTTTACCTTTCTCAGGCCAAAAATTAATTTCTAATGAGCTTTCAGGAGAAGCCAGACACACAGGAAGCAGTATATAAATGGAAATTGGGAAAGCAAGAGTAGAAATAAATGACCGCAGCATATAACAAAGGAATTTCATAATGTCAAATGCAGAGGGCGTTTGACAGTGTTACAGGCGTAACACTGGGGGCCATAGGATTACCAACTGGGCCAAAGTGGCCAATCAGGTGGATCCTGATCCTGCCATTTCTGTAGTACCTAAACTGTACCTAAGCAGATTTTGGGTGATCCTCTGGGTTTTGCTGCTCCAGAGCCATCCTCCCTTTGCACTGTTAAGTGCCAGCCATAAGGCTTGATGATCTGTGTTGTGTTTTCCTGTGATGCTGGTTCATTTGTACAGGGAAAGTGCCAGGGATGACCATCTTATTCTAAATCTATGCTGACCTGCTGCAGTGGAATCATCACTATCATTCTTGGAGTCACTAGTCAGATTCTTATTCTTGCTCCTTCATTTTAGGCTATTCGAGCTATTAATGGTGGTGACCATGAAACTAGTGCAGAAGAGTTCACCAACCGAGTCTTTGACAGGATTGATGTGAATGGAGATGGTAAGATTCCTGCCTTTGTTATCCAGCTCAAATAGTCTCTGTTCTACAGAGAAACATCCATGTCTTCCTTTCTTGATTGAACTTAATGCCTCTTCATTTCATATTTTCTTTTATATGCATTTTCAGCCAGTAATGCATTCTCCATGAATCAAAAGGCATTTTTCTCCTTGCATCGTACATAATCAATATGTCCAGATTTGTTCCCTGTACTGAGTGTCAGCTGTGTTCTGTCCACATGAGTTCGGTACTGGGGTTTTGGAGTGGTGTTTTGTTTTGTTTCCTTTTTGTATGTTGCTGTGTAGTTTATGCCAGTTAGAAGTGGGTAATATTAACAAATGGCCCCAGCTGTTTCTTTCAGGAAGAGCCACAGCTTCCTTTCTTTCAGCAAAGAAAGGAAGAACTGGAATTTAATGTTGAAGTTCGGTTTCTTCACTGGGTCTATTGCAGGCAGTATAGCAATCACTTGAGGTGTTCATCAAAAGGCGATCAACACCACTGTAGTCACTGTATGGCCCTGAAAGGTATTTCTTTCCTTGCTACTTCAGGTACTCATGACCTCCTAACAAGCTCTTTTGTTATCCCAAAATAACTCTGCCGAGCTGCTTTCCTGCACAAGGGCTTTTTGGCCTAGGACAGAAAATCTATTTCTGCCCATCATAGCCTCCTTTTATCACTTTCTTTATTCATGAAAACCAGTAAGTATAGGACAGGTTAGGACTATGACAGGCTGGGCCAAAAAGGAGGTGGATAATTCAGCCTTATTTATAGGATGCTATGATCCCACTCCTTAGCCACACACTTCTACTGTTCTTTCTCATGTATCCTTTCCCTTCTATGGGAAAAAAGGGAGCTGGTGTTGCCTGGACACTGGGGAAGTTTCATAAAACTTGAGACTCTCTGAGGCTTCAGTGCTTTAGAACAGTGCCTATATAGTAAGCGGTGTCTAAAGTTAGATTACTGTACTCCTTTTCCTGTCAAATGTGGATTCTGATGCCTTTTGTTTGTATGTGACACAGGTGAACTTTCTCTGGATGAATTTGTGGAGGGAGCAAGGAAAGATGAGGAGTTCATGCAGGTTATGATGAAAAGTTTGGACCTGTCTCACATTGTGGCCATGATCAACAACCGTCGGCATAGTATATAAATCAAGTTGGGAGAAAATGCTGTGCCTACAGACAGAAGGGTATAGAAACACAAGGAAGGAGAGACACCATTTTTTAAAACAAAATTTCCATAAACATGAATATGGAAGTAGGAACAGAAAGACACTGCTATATTTGTATCTGAGTGCATGTTCCTGTAGAAATACTGAATCTTTGCCACGTAAATGCGGGGCAGGTTCAGAAAATTGTATCTGCGTGTCAGTATTTGACTTGACTTCCTAAAATTTAAAGACCAAATTTCAGGGCACAAATTTCCTCCTTATTCTGTGTCCCAGACTGTCACTTTGCAATGGAATGAAGCTAATGCCAAGTTTATGAAGACCACTAGCAGAGCTGGATGATGGAGTGTGGAGGATTTCTGACATGTAGAAAAGAAGAGCTTCAAACTGTTATTAATGTAGAGAACTATCAAAAGAATGTAGCTTGCGCTGCTCTTGTCATGACATTGGTTCATAAACACCAGCATGGCTGTCCATACCAGATGTGCTTGCATTTGGTAGTTTCTGCAGGAGTAGTTTTAGTCATAAGATCACAGGAACTAGAAGAAAAACCAGTCTGATTGTGACAAATCTGTCCCCAGCTGCACTGTCAGATGTTTGAGCTTTCTGTGATCAAAGAACTCTACCAAACAAGTCAATAGTCTGGAGCAGCTTCTGTAACCAGAGAAAATATGCTGCTCAGTTTCCCAAAGCATTACTTGATAGATCAAATCTTTTATACGCTCATTGTCCTGCTTATTCTCCTCTCATACACCTGAATCCCTGGAAGTGTTCAAGGCCAGGTTGAACAGGGCTTGGAGCAACTTGGAGAACTGGTGAGCGGCATCCCTACCTGTGGCAACCAATGGTTCTTTGAGGTCCCTTCCAACCCAAACCATTCTGTGACTCTATGATAAATGAAGCATGTGAAGATGATCTTGTTGCTTCACATGTTCTTTATTGGTCTTTCATTTTGTTCTTGAGGGGACAACCTAATCAAAAGAAACATCTCATCAAGGTGACTTGTGAATCCTGCTGTTCATGTGAATGCCGAAGTTGAAACTCTGTGCTGCCACAAAGGGCTCTCTGTACAGGATGGGAAGAGTGATGTAGCATGGATAAAAACTCAGCAAAGTGTCTTGTTCACTGACATTAGATAAGGTCATGATCAGAAGCTTCTTTGACTTTGGAGAGAGAACCAGATGGAAAGAAGAATGCAGCAAAAGTTCAGCTGAGTGCCTATGCCGTAGCTGGCATGTTTTTCCTGTGCAGGAGGAAGAACTTGCAGACTTTAGACTGGACTTATTCTTGCTCATATTTAAGCTTCTGTGATGTTCATATGTGTGTTGGGTTTGCATGGCCTTGTTTTGGCTGCAGGGGGGTGGGAAGGGGGTGCTGGGGTGGGTGGCTACAGGAGTGGCTTCTGTGAGAAGCTGACAGAAGTTTCCCCCATGTCCAGCAGAGCCAATGCCAGCTGTCTCCAGGATGGGCTCACCACTGGCCAAGGCTGAGCCCAGCAGAGATGGCAGTGACACCCTGAGGATAAGGTATTTAGGAAGGAAAAATGTTATTGGGCAGAAGCAATTGCAGACAGAGAAGAGAGGAGTGAGAATATGTGAGAGGAATAGCTCTGCAGACACAAAAGTCAGCAAAGAAGGAAGGGGAGGAGATGCTGTCAAATGTGGTGGAGCTGAGATTCCCCTGCAGCCCATGGTGCAGCCCATGGTGAAGCAGGTTGTCATCCAGCAGCCCCCAGAGGTCCACAGAGGAGCAGAAATCCACCTGCAGCCCGTGGAAGAGCCCCATGTTGGAGCAGGTGGATGCTGAAGGAGGCTGTGATCCAGTGGTTAGGCCACACTGGAGCAGGGTCCTGGTAGGGCCTGTGGAGAGAAGCACACACTGGAACAGTTCCCGAAGGACTGACCCCATGGAAGGGCCCACACTGGAGCCATTCCTGAAGGACTCACCCTGTGGAAGGACTCATGCTGTGGAAGGACTCATGCTGTGGAAGGACCCCCACTGGAGAAGTTCCTGAAGGATTGAACCTGTGGGACGAATCACACTGGAGCAGTTCCTGAAGGACTGAACCTGCGGGAATGACCCCACACTGGAGCAGCTCATGAAGAACAACAGCCCATGGGAAGGACTCATGTTGGACAAGTTCACAGAGGACTGTCTCCTCTGATCTGGACCCCATGCTGCAGCAGGGCAAGGACTCCCCTCCCTGAGGGGGAAGCAGCAGCACAGACTGACCATAACCTCCATTCCCGTATCCCTGCACTGCTGGAGGGGAGGAGGGAGAGAATCAAGAATAAAGTTAAGCCTGGGAAGGAGGAAGAGGTGGGAGAGAAGATGTTTTTAAGACTTGTTTTGCTTCTCATTATCCTACTGTAATTTTGATTGGTAATAAATTCAATTAATTTCTCCAAAACAGGTCTGTTTTGTCTGTGATGGTAACTGGTGAATGACCTCTTCCCGTCCTTATCTCAACTCATGAGCTTTTGTTGTATTTCCTCTCACCTGTCCAGCTGAGCAGGGGAGTGCTAGAAAGTCTTGGGTGGGCACCTGGCATCCAGTTAGGGTCAAACCACCATAGCAGTATCCTGAACAAAGCATCCAGACTTTCACTTAGGGGAGATTTATCAAGTATTGTCACTGGAGCGTAAGAGAGTGGGTGATCATGTTTAGAGTAGGCACCAACATTTTGCCAGGTGGCCCATGCTCCAGATCCCACTGGCACATGCATGTCTGAAGTCTTAGAGCTTTTGTGAGGAATCACAGCCAAGTGATTGGCAAACATTGCTCCATTCCCCAGAGGATTATTGTGAGCGGATGTGACTGGGCTTTGCTGTCTCTTTGGACTGAGGAACGCAGAGGTTGTTTTCCCAAGACTCTGTTGAACCTGTCCTGTACCTGAGTCTCCTGCAGTTTTGTGGGTCAGTTACATGTAAAACTGCATTTTGACTATCACCTGACATACAAGAGCCCCCTATTTTTAGTTCTTAGGAATGTGAAGAATTTTTGTCTGTGCATCTGGTATATTAAAGAAATCATCAAGAAGGTGTAGCTGCCAGCGGTGTTGCAGCAAGTGTTGCTATATGCGCTGTATGGAATCTTCTTGATGCACATAAAGGAGAAGGGCATATGCACAGTACATCCTCAATAATAATCCTGAATATTTGTAAGTGTAGTTTAATTTATTATTTAATTTCATTAAAGAAAACTGGTTCTTCCTTGGCTGTTACTGCTGATCATGTTGAAACAACTCTCAGCTAAGATGCAGTGATGACATTTGTAACAGACAAAAAAGCCCACATCATGCTATCACTACACTAAGTTGCAGATGTGTGTTTTTTTCTTAATGTTCCAGTTCTTCTGTAACTGAATGATTTCCCTGGCTTTTGGGTCTGTGGGCAGCATGTACTTCAAGAGACCATTTCCACAGTATATGTGCCTTTATTGGAATCTGTGAGAAGGGAGACTAGGAAGGGGGAGAGGAGACGGTACACTCCCCAGTTTAGGTTGGGTGGCCAGAGAGCAGAATTGGAGGCACAAAAGGCAAAGATCATGAGTTGAGATAAAATCAATATACTGGAAACAGCAATGACCTAAGAAAATGAACAGTAACAGCAACAATATTAATAACAAAAGCATACAAAAGGGAGGGTGATTTACACGCAAAATGCTCACTGAGCCTGACCTGACCTGACTGCAGCTGATGGCACTTGGCCTCAACCGCTCCATCTGCTTGGTCCCAACCCCAAGCCAGAGAGAGTCCCTTTTCCCCCACCCCTGGCAAACACACCAGGTGGTCTCAGAAACACTGAGATTGTGTCTGAAACTAGGACAGGGAGATAATTGTTTTTTGACCTACTTGGCTTTCTTTGTACAGTTAAGATTTAAAAAGTGTACAATAAACATCTCTTAGAACTGTTCCTTTTGACGGAAGAACAGAAGAATCAGGAGGTAGAATCTAGAGCTATGGTTTGGATTCAGCATATGGGGGTTTTCAAATATCTTCAAGGATGGGAAGCCCACAACTTCTCTGGTGTTGGGTGAGGGTTTGGAGTTAGGGGTTTTAAGGATTAGAGAATAGGGGTTTTAGTTAGGATTTTAGGATTAGAGAATATGGCTAGGATGTTAACATTCTCAACATGGCGGGGAGGGGCAGTGGGCACTGTCTGGAGCCTGAGTCAGAGGTGGCAGCTGGTGGAGCCGTGTTGGGGTGCGCGGGATTGCACTGGGGCCTCAGAATGGGGGGATCAGTGTCCCATCCCAGCAGGGTCAAAGAGCAGGGAAGGCTGCATCTGCATCATTACCATATTATTTTGCCATCCCTCTGTTCAGCTCCAGATCCCTTTTTTTCCCCCTTCTTCCCTCTCTCTGTCCTGTTGATGTTTTTAATTTCTCCATCTCTCTCTACTTGGCCTTGGCTCCAGCTCTCTATTTTTCCATTCCTCCCTCTCTGTCCTGTAGTCCCTTGGAAATTTTTCTTTCTCTGGCTCTCTTTGTCCTGCCAGTGCTTGCTTTTATTCTTAGGAGAAAATTGCCAAGGACTTTGATGAAAAAAGGTTTTCCCAAGCATTTGGAGATGAAGGAACCTGAAACTGCTTCTTCTGATAAATCCTTAAGGATGGGAAGCTGTATGAAGCTTGCTGCTGCTGCTGTAACCAGCCAGTAACTTACATTAATATTTGAACTATTAAAAATCATGACTTTTATCATGAGGGGGTGTGTGCTCGTAAAATACTAAAAACTGTAAAGTCTCTCATTTTTACATTTACATTGACAAATAATATTGAATTATATAAAAATTTACTTCAAAACAGAATCCCGCATCTACTCTTTTATATGTAGGATTTTAGATTATAAGAAATTCTGAATACAGGTCTACAGGGTCTGAAAATGTCTGAAGCCTGGTGTGGGGGCTGGGGGGTGGAGGGAGTACTATCCCCGCGGGGGCCCACCCTCGCCGCACACGTCGCCGCCGCTCCCTGGTCCTCAGGGCCGCCGTACCCTCCGCTTTCGCCAGCCGGAACCGCTGCGCCCCTACCCCATGCGCGCCGGTGGGGGCTTCCCGAGGGGCTCTGCGGGGGCCTTTGGGGCGGGAGAGCGCGGTCCAACCAAGGGTCGGGGCAGAGGACGGCGGTCCCGGGACCGGGACCCGGGACAGCCACGACCTCGAGGACTTCAAGTCCCACCAATCCCCGCCCCAGGCAGCGGCCGGCC
>VXAY01006701.1:4682-19570 GCA_013399855.1 Oxyruncus cristatus
CCCAGCCTGTAGCGCTGCAGGGGGTTGTTGTGGCCAAAGTGCAGGACCCGGCACTTGGCCTTGCTGAACCTCATCCTGTTGGATTCAGCCCAACTCTCCAGTCTGTCCAGGTCCCTCTGCAGAGCCCTCCTGCCTTCCAGCAGATCGACGCTCCTTCCCAGCTTGGTGTCATCTGCAAATTTACTAATGGTAGACTTGATCCCCTTATCCAGATTGTTAATAAATATATTAAACAGAACTGGGCCCAAAGTGATTCCTTGGGGACACCACTACTCACTGGGCACCAACTAGATGCAACATCATTCATCACCACTATGGCAAATAAAGAAACTGATGAAGGTTGAGATTCTGATTTTTTTTTTTTTTTAATAAAAGGATTGATCCTGGGTTTTGTTTTGCAGATGGAAATACCGCTTGATAAGAAGGAAGGCATTTGCATTTGACAACAGAGAAGTTGATAAAGGATATGGTCCACAATGTAGTGACCCACACTTGGGTTGGTGTGGCATTGCTGCAGCACTTAAAAGCTCAAAAGACAAAGCCACATTTTATGATGGGATGAAATGTAAATAATGTATTCATTTGACGAGATTCAGATGAAGTGCTCTGTGTGTGGCAAGCTGAATCTGTATTTATAGCAGTTAAAGAAACACGCGAGATTCTCTGGATACGCTGAAGACCATGAATAATACATTGTTGGTTCCTAATTTTGTTTTAAATAAACAGACAATGTTCTGCCTTAGGTGGTGTTTTTCTGCAGAAATGGTGCAACCCTTACAAAGATTGCTGCTACATCTGAGTTGTAATTTTCACACAAGAAAACGTGACATCTCAGCAGATGCTAGAGGATTCCTGTTGCATGTTGGACTGCTTGACATCTCAAGCTAAATTTTCTTTCATAATCAGTCTCAAAGATATATATTATCCCTTGTCAAAATAAAGAGTTGTGGCTCTTTCCAGACCAGAGAAATACGGTAAGTGCACATTACCGCCACAGCATCTTAGTTACTCTCTCTTTCACTACATTAGTGCATATTACAGCCTTGCAAATGATAGGCTTTCACAGCCTCATATTTTAGTGTCATGTCTTGTTCTATAATGACAGTGTATTTTTTCTAGTGATCCTAGCACACAGCAACCAATGTGACACTGCAGCTTTGCAACCTTTCTCAAAGTAGCAAGATCTCCAGGCCACATGTTGATACCTGAGGTGGGAAACAACAGCAATAAAATGATTCAAAAGTTTCACTTGTCACCAAAAGCAACTAGTATGGTTCAGCTAATATGGATGTAGGCAGAACTACCCACCTGCCACCATGTGATGTGTTCAGGTCTGAGGCTGGAGCCTCCGGTGCAAAAGTTGAATCAATTCTGGTGCTTTTTGAAGCTTTCAATAGGCATCCAAGGCACTGAGCTGCAGAGGGGTCTGTCCTCTAGCACTGCTCTCCTATGAAACAGCACACCAGAGGAGCTTGCTCCTTGTAAACAAGAAATGTCAGGGAGAGGCCATCTCAGACAGCGGTGCTTCCAATTTTCCACCATGCTGTGCTTACACTAGACTGTGACAACACAGCCCTCAGTGTTCAATATGTACCCATGGGCTCATATGTACTTGAGCTGCCTTTGAATCCTCAGTTAAATAGCATGAGGAGGCAATAACTGCAGCCTTCCCAGGACAGAAGTGGAGAAGGGAACCATAAAATCTATGCTTGATGTTTTGTTCCTCTGTGTTCTGGTTCAAACACGTAAATACAAGTGAGACAGTCCATTTTTGAAACCAAGACTCTTATTTGTGAATGTATAGATGTAGTAATTCCAATAAGGACAGAGTCACTAATGCTGAGAATTTCTGTTCACCAGAGACTGTTATCCTAGATCTAAATCTAGCAACAACATGAAAGTGCAGGTGACAAAAATAAAGTAACTTTTAGAAATGGCAATTAGTCCTTAACTTTATTCTTTGAACTTCAGTAAGCTTTTCTTATATTGAACTCTTCTGAGTTGCAGATACTGTTTTGTCTTTTGCGTATTCCCAGTCTGAGCACATCCATCATACTTTTGCTCACAAGAAAAATTCTGAGTGATGGAGAGCGCAGGAAAAGAATGGAAAATGAAAAGGAAAAATATGGAAAATGAGCACTAGCATGTTACCAAAAATCAATCATTAAAAATTGTAAATCTAGCTGCACACTTTTCTCTGAAAGGATTACTCAAGGAATAGAGTTATTCACCACAGAAAAAAATAATTACTCACCAGATAGCTGTACCTGCCTTTATCTTTCATGGTACTTCCATCAGCCATCAAAGTGGCATCAAAAATGGTGTTCTAGTATGAGTTGGTAGATTTGCATAATTTCATATGGTTTATGCATAACTTGGATAAATTATGAGTTAACTAATCTGTGAAAATTTTGGGAATCTACCCCAAGCAGCCTCAGTGCTCGAGAAGGGAGGCAGAAACAGTCCTCATGCTTCTCTAAAGACCTCTGGGAAGAGGACCACAAGGAGAGTTACAGAGAGGCAAGGGCTGCTGTCAACCAGTGTGGGGGTGTTTTATTTAGGCTGTCAAGCAGCAAAGGCAGAGAGCAGCAAGCAAGGACTCACTACCAGCCCACGGCTGGTAGTGTATAGCCAGGCCCTCAATATCTGAATGCTCACAGTGTCCATTCCTCCCCACCAGCCCTAGAGGGAAGCTAAGTTTTGACACATGATGAGGTATTTAGTCTTAGGATCTAAACTGAAGTGTTACAAATGTTTTCCCTTCCCTTCCAAAATTTCCTGAACTGCAGCTAATATTTGGATCTAAATATGTGATGTTCATATTTATTACAGTTTATTCAAAACTCTGCAGATTTTTTAAAATACGCTCCACAAAAACAAAACAAACAAAACAATAAAGAAAATCTTTTTTGCTCAACTGTAAACATTTACTTTCATAACTGATGTATGTAGGTTTTGCATAAATAGAAGTTTAGTAAGCTTCCCATGCATTACCAAAATGAACGTTTAGACAATAATGCACTGTGGTGGAGCATTTGATAAAACTGATAAGTGATAACTGATAAAATATCCATTATTGATTCTCTTTGGAAAGGTCTCTCCTTCAGGAATGGAATTTCTGTGATTAAAAGAAAAGCAGCAGGAAAAGCAGTCTCAAGGGGCGGTCGGGGGAAGCTGTTCATAGGAAAACAAGCGTTTTCCTAGCAGATGATGTGGAAAGCAACCAAACCCTTTAGCTTTAAACTGTATCTTCTTGACATAGGCCTCACCTTCTACTCTTACAAGAGAGACTGTTTTAAGCTAGGTAACACAAGGGCAAACACTCTTCCATTATGCTGACAGTAACTATGACCATTTAAGGCATTTTTTATGTGCATTAATATCCAGTCTTTTTAAATGATCTTGGCATGCTCTTGGCCTCAGGAACTTTCTGTGGTGATCAGCACCAGAACTAAATCATGCCTTGCTGTCAAAAGTTGTTTCTTGAACCAATATAATTTTGCTAGTTTGTTTTACGATCATTAAATGTTCTTTTATTCTTAGTGTCACTGAACTTTATTCACAACTACAAAGTTTTCAAAGCAGCAAAGCATTTTGTGCCTATGCCTTTACAAAATAAGCACTTCCAGTTGTAATCAAAATAAGTGATTTTGTGTTTCTGAATAACCCATGTATGTAGACAAATATTCCCACTGATCATTTAAGTAATAGCATTCAACTAGTTTAACAAATGGCATGATGATTTAATGCACCTAGTTCGTGAGTTCCAAAGAGAACTGGAGCCTGAATGCTATATAGCTTTACCTGTAAGACTGATATACTGACTGTTCCATTACACTGAGCATTGGGCCTTCTCAGTATTATTCTGGGAAAGTAATTTGAGCTGCTTCCTTCCTTTCATTCATTTGGAAGCTTAAAATTAAAAGAGATACTCGCCACACTGTTAACACTAACGTGAATGACATGCATCTAACAAGTGAAATCAGACACCTTTCTTTGCTCTGCATTTGCAGTTTAGGGGTTGTGCAAACTGTTTCTCTCTGTCTTAAGCTGTATTTACAAACATCTAATACTTTCAATTACCTTTTCAAAAAGGTTATTTTCATTAATATTGAACCATGTCAAACACCACCTTCTAATCTTGACATTTAAAATTAATGTCCTTACATACGTACAAAGTGTAATACGTTTGTTAGAACACTCTATCTCTTACTTTTCCAGAAGACTGGTTTTAAATTTTAATAATTTTTAAATTGTAGCCTTGCCCTTTATTTAGTGTATATAGAAGGTTACTGTTGAAACAGGACCAAGAGAAGTAATTCGTTAATCTACATTTTAACTAAAATACTGATAGCAGTATCAAACATATTCTGGTAAAGACAATACCACAAATTTTCTTTTCTATTTCTAAGTCAGTCAGGGACATTCTGAAGTGGACATGTTTGGAGAAATTATCAGGAACATAAAGAAGCTCAAATCAAAATCAGAAATCATCCCTCAACATGTTTAAGTTCGAAGGGCAGTCTTTACACATATCACAACACTAGCATCCCATCTGGGTTTGGCACGTCTGGACAGATCAGAGCTCTCTGACACCAGGATGTGACCCTGTTCAGAAAGAACCTCCTTTAGGGCTGTGGAGAGTTCAGTCCATTAATCATCCCACCTTGCTCTCTCTGCGTTGTGACTACTAAAAGCTTTGCCAGGTATCCAACCCTATGGTCAGTTGTCTTCCTGAAAATGGGCTGAAACTCTTTGAAAGAGACTAAAACACCATGCTGCTATTCAGTCTAACCTGGGAACTCAGTGGGGTGTTTCTTCCATACCTGGGCAAAGATGAGCCTCACTGATGGGGGATCCCAAAGCTGATGAGGTATGCTCTCACACCTGCAGGGCTTTCTTTCTTCCTTGGCCATCTGCTTCATCTATACTGCCCTGACATTATTGAAACAGCAGTTAAGATTTGAATGCAGTAAAGAACGTGTTTTGTTCTGTTCTGTTTTCCCCCTGGAACTCCAAAAGTCATGAAAAATGCAGGTTTTGTGGTGGAGGGCAAGAGAGGGACTAAATCCCTTCCCAGACCTAATCTTTTCACTAGCCCGTTGCAGTTCAGAGTAAGAGCAGCTGTTGAAAAGTGTAACTGTCTTTTCCATATGTGATTAAATATAGTCAAATATCAAGTGCTATCCTCAAGGGGTCATTTAAATGTAATTTCTTTCCGTTCTGCATATATGCACAGAGGGAGCTGAAGTCCTCTCTCATCTGGTTTCTTCATCCTTAAAAGAAACAAAAGCACACTGTACAGTATTTTCTAATTTGATAGTATCTTTATAGGATTTTAATATCCTCCTCCTTGCCAGCTACAAGCCAGACCAGCAACAAATGCAGCTACAGTTATGAGCTGCAGCTGTTTGGAGCCTGTAAAGGTCTATACACAGCCTGGAAATTTCCAATCAGTGCAAACACAGGACAGGCTCCAGCAGCATTAGCGAAAGTTTGAATTTTTGCAGGCAAAACATCTGCTACCACAAGCTAAGTGCTGGCAAAATTGAACCTGCTTAAGCAAGCAGGCTAACATTGAAAAGGTAGGGACAGCCAGCTGCCAGGGTGGAGCAGGGATCCTAGCAGTATTAAACACAGAAACTGTGTCGTAAGCCAGGGAAAATCCCATCTCCAAAAACTGCTCTGAATGGTAATTGTAATGGTTGTCATGGAGCACGATGCGCTTGATGAATATGAAGGATTTGGGTTGCTCATGCACTGAGCAGACCTATTTCTTCCTTCTGTTCTTCATGAGGTCAGAAACGGTTTGCAATAGCAATGACAATACACACAGATGCTTTTATTTGGGAGAGTGAGACTGCATTTTAAAAGATTCAGCCATTATCTTTTTTGTATCACTTATAATACGCATAATACTTGCATAGAATTTACATTACCATAGGTAATACAATTCCCTGGGTGAAGTTTCAGTTGCTAATGAAATGACCCAGATAACAACCCCCAAGTTAACTGAACTGTGCTGTATAACACAGTCTTATTTTGTGATCTTTCTGCAGCTCAAATGTTTCTTACCATCCTTGACATGAGAGTTATAACATCTTCCCACATTCCCAAACACAGGGAGAAAAGCACTCTTCTTCCTGGTTCTAACAGATAGATAGATAGATAGATAGATAGATAGATAGATAGATAGATAGATAGATAGATAGATAGATAGATAGATAGATAGATAGATAGATAGATAGATAGATAGATAGATAGATAGATAGATAGATAGATAGATAGATAGATAGATAGATAGATAGATAGATAGATAGATAGATAGATAGATAGATAGATAGATAGATAGATAGATAGATAGATAGATAGATAGATAGATAGATAGATAGATAGATAGTAGATAGATTGACAAAATTAAAAACATCTAATCATCTTCAAGCTCACTTCTATTCTAGCGGTGGAGGTTTTTATCTCTCTTGGCTGAGTTGTTCATATCATGGAGCTTTATTACCCTATACAAACCCTACTCAACTCACTCAGGACGCTGGAAATGTTGGTGAAGGATTAGCTGCTGAGGCTGGCACAATGAAACCTAGGGAAATACAGAAGTTTTAGCCACTTGCTCAGATGGCTACAATGTTTATCAACCCTAGGGTTTAGCTTAGCCCAAAACTGCTGCCTCAATAACTGACAGCACAATGCAGTGCAGTAATACCAGTCGTGTCACCTGTACAGACAGATCCATCCTCCCTCACCTTGGTTGGTAGCATCTGTACACACACTGCTTCACTGAAGAATTTGAATACCTGTCTTCTGGTCATGGCTTTCACTTCAGAGTGGAATCAGGTGGGAAAAGATTCAGGTAGCACAAGATATGAAGACAAACTTGCAGCATGAGGATGAAGAATTCTCAACACTTCCTCAAGTCTCATGCACTTGCTATAGAATACAATCTATACCCACTGAAAGGGACAAAAGAGACATTTTTTGGCTTTTTGTTAGATCTGAAAAAATACAAACTAATTTTATTTCCATAATACCATTCTGCAATTGCTGTTTAACTTGAAAGAGGGATTATTGAAGCAAAAATACACCATTTTGTAAGCCAAAGACCTCAGTCAATAGTATTTTTCAGTTAAATCTCTGCTTATTGAATGTATTAGTGGTAATATCTCTGTCAAACAAGCTCTTTTTGCCTGAAGGTTTGGCATTAACTCTCCCTTAAGTCTCTTGAAAACACGGGTAGTTCAGTGCCCTCATCCACAATAACAGTTGCTTGGCTTCATACAACGAACTGTGCCTGTATTTCTGCCCTTGACTGTTCTTTCTCTAGCTGCTGATGTGCACATTAGACAGAACATGTGAGTGCAGGCAGACTGGAGAAGTGGTTTGTAAAAATATTTTGAGACAGATGCTTTTAAGAGTCAACAACATTAAATCATATGTTATAAAATCCTTTTTTAAATTACTAAAATAATTTAAATAAAGTAAGTTTAGGATATGGTTTGGGGCACAAATATTTGTGAGCCAATATTTTTTCTTCATCATCATCTAAAAACAGGAGTACAAGCACACTGGTAGACCAGACATGAAGGCTTGTATCAATCTGACATTCCCTTAAGAGAAAGCATCAAATGTTTTCTTTCACAGAAAAGAAACAAAATATCTCCTTTAAACCATAACTAGATAGGTTTATCTGGGCTCTTAGCGTGAGTAAACTAAGGATTATGGGAATTTAGTTCCAAAACTGTCATAAAAAAGTTATCCTAATAAGAAAAGTGGCTGAAGTAGATATCTAAAATAACACAACATAATGAGACAAATTATTTTGATACATACCTTTGATTTCTGCATTACTGGATACAATGGAATATTAAAAAGGGTTTTCTGATCTCTCTTGCCAATGAAATTGTTTAACAAAATCTATAAAACATTTAAAATATTTCTTTTAGCAACTGTTATCAGTTATTACTCATGCATACTCTTGGACGTTTACAGGAGTTTCATGCCAGAGTGTTTTTGGAGGGAGAAAGTTATTTTTTTGTTATTCATACATAATATAATTTTCGTAAGAATGGAAAATAACAAATCTGGAATATGATCTGTTTAATGGCTGACAAAACAGATTCTGGACTAGTTTCAACCTAAGATCATCTTCCCTTTTTTTTTTTTCTGATTAAAAAAGAAAAATTATGTAAGCTAATGCTGAAAGGGAGATATTTAGGTCAGAAACATAAGGCATTTTATTTTATTCTCTACTGACTGCTAGCAGATATATATGCATTTCAACTTCTGTAGTTCAAACCATCAACAAACCTCATTCAACCTATTATAACCCAGCCACATCTCTTGGAAATAGCAGAAGATATTTAACTAGTTAACCAAAAGCAGTCAGGATAGTATTGCACGTAAAAAAATCTGAAATCATTTAAAAAGCTGACAGAATATGTGTACATTAATTTTCAGGGAAATTAGGATATAGGGCTTTTTTAATAACTGAACTTCTAACAAGTATATGAAAATGAACCAGTCCAGTTTCTAAGTTCAGCCCCTTGCAATGATTCCAGGCAGTCCCTCTCATTCCTCTCTCCAACACTCTGACTTTGAGGCCACATTTTTACGGTGCTCTAAGCTGCAGCTGGGTTATGTGACCTTGCAGTGCACTGATGATATTGTGAGAATTCTGGTGCAGAGCTGGAACTAATGACTCAAGGGGTGCTCCAGGTACCTGGTACAAGGCACCTAATCTGTGCAATAATAAGTCTGTGCAAAGTGTTCAGAATAAGATAGCAGGAGGTACCTGGTTTCTCTTCCCATAGTTCCTCCAGGGATATGCTGGTGTGACGCCAGAGATATCCCCTAAGCTGGTGCAGTGGGCAAGTGAGGTGAGAGGCCCTGATCCTGGTTCCAGGGCTGCATTTACACATCAGAGACACGACATGGTGTCATTGCATGGAACAGAAAGAGTAGTGGCAGCAGTTCCTGAAGGATAGTTGAGAGGACAAGGGTGATGAAGTTGATAATGTGTTCAGTGGCTGTCATCACAAGGTTCATGAGCTTTAATCATAAGATGAGATGATTTCTCAGGGTGACACCAACCTGCAGGTTCCAAAACCCGCTGGATAATACTTTTTTCAGTGCTGGTCTCAAGACTGTCACAGTTCAGTGACGACACCCAGAAGGCATATCCTAAGTTGCCGCTCTCTTGGAGGAACTGCAAGAGAAGTGTTTTGTTGGTTTTGTTTTTGAGGGTTACACTGGCTTCTCAGGCATCTCCACCATGTGTGCAATGGGATTTGAGCTGCGTGGTGAATGTACTTCCTGTGCTCACTGCTCTGGTCCAGTGGGACAGCACAGACAGGGAAATACACATATATTTGTGAACCTTGGCAAGGGTTTCCGTGACTTTTAAATTGGTACAATGTCATTGCTGTTTGGTGAGTTAACTCAAGAGAAACTGCTCTTACTCAGAAAGTAATTGGAAAAGAAAAGCATTTAGAAAATTACTCCACTTGGCTGGACGGTACTAGCTAACGCTCCTCGTCTTGTAAATATGCCCTAGGTCAAAGTTGTTTCCCTAATGATAAGAGGCAACACATTGCTGCAACAGACAGGAAAAAAGGAGATCATCACAGTCTTGGAGCTGATGATTACCACACCACCCTGTCACACTGCTTAATATCTGCCCTGTCCCCACAATGTCGCTGTTCGCTGTCTGCAGAGTGTACAAGAAATCAGCAGCAAAAAAAGCACATACTGCGGTCACATAAACACATAAACACTTTCACTCACAGTAGTGCTCTCATTATTTGGCCATCGGAGGCAGCTAAGGCTGAGACAGGAGAGACGTTACAGGACCCTGTCTGCCTAGTGTGTTCATAGTCCACTCCAGCCAGGAATGACTTCCAGATGTTGGTTCACTGAGAATGTGCCTCAAGCCCACAGTCTGACCCCTTATCGATCACACTGGACAACATTGGCACCAAGCGGGGGAAGACACGGCTCATTCAGCCCAGAGGGTGTTGGTAGACTCGATCAGGGGAAGGACAAGCTCTCCAGGGAAGTTGGCTGTGGAAAACCTCTCTTTCTGCTGCAGGAGAAAGGTTTCTTTAATTACAAAATTAACCATAAACATGAAAAAGAAACAGAAACAAAGGCAAAAACAACCCTAAAAGTCCATGAGGCTAGAAAAGTGTATATGATCTACCTTGAAGCTCTTATATGAATTCTGGCTTACATAGGTGCCTTTCTGAAAGAAACTGCTGTTAAAGGGTTACCTGTTAAAGAAAGGAAATGGTTGGATCTTTTTGTGTTGCTTTTCTTCTTAATGATGGCTCAGTTGTCAGAGATATAAAAGTCTGAATGGTTACTCATTTTGATTTTAAATGGCATGGCCCAGGTTATCTTAACTGCATGCCAAAGATTAGCTGAAGCAATGCTGAAATAATCAGACTCTGCACGACAAAACAATCGTTTCTGTGTGCAGCCAAGTCCTTTCTAGCATTATGTAGAATTTTAAGAAGAAATTATGTTCTTGAGGTCTTTCTGTTTGTGAACAACTTTTTAACACAAATGTCTAAAATAAAGACTGGAATTAATTTGCTGTAAGAAAAATTGCTTTCTTTCCAAGGCATGAGCAGGCTCCACCTACTGAAGGAAATAATTTATTCCTCTAGTGACAATCTTTATTTTTTTCTCCTTTTTAAAATGAACAGCATAGAAAACCTTTTCCTTTATTTTTTTTTCCTAAGGTATATCCCTGCTGTAATTTCAAGACCTGTCTATGCAATATTGCAAAGCATAAAGGGTTACAGATTCCCTTCTCAATTCACATGTCCAGTGATAGTTTGGAGGATTGACTTATAATTTTCTGCCAAGACATTTTAATCATTTACTGTGGTCTTTTCATAACTGTATGGATATGAACCTATCTGCTCCAGAATGTGTGTCACATTGCAGTCCACACCTACGTGGACTCACAAAAATTATAAAGCTATACACTCAGCCAGGTCAAGCCCTTTGTGGCAAATGTGTACCTATTTTGAAACTAAAACCAATTCTTAAAAGTATTTAGCAACCTAAAATTGTAAATTGGACACCTTTTGGGTTTTTCAAAAGAACACAGGCATAAATCTCCTACTAGATGCTTATCTGCATCATTAAGCCCCTAAACTACACTATAAACTTGCTGCTTAGGCTCTTTCTTTTTCCTCAGCAAATTACTTAGAAACCAGATGTGCCTTTCCCTGAATGTATTATTTTCAAGTACGCACCAAATTCTTTGGCAGAATTATGTTCATGCTTCAAGCTATGTGGAAAATGTTAATTTAATCAGCTCCCTTTTTGTTATTCATGTGGGCAGCCACTCACCTAAATCACATGTTATCGTTTCTGCCTTCTAACTGGCTGCCTAAATGTTTTCACCAGGAGAATTATGAGTACTGAAGGCAGTAAGAGGCAAAGCCCAGGTGATTTGCTGCTGATAGGAATTTGAGGATAATAGTTATCCCTGTTTAAATTCATTAAACCTGTAGTTGATCTAGGCATATTTGTGGCTTCCATTTCTTTACGTCTAATATAAACCCTGTCACCACAAATCACAGTTACCACATGCTTATCCACAGGAGTGTTTGCCAGACACTTTTCTTTTACTGTTGGTTGCTTCACCTGGCTGATGGTCCAATAAAGCATGCATTGACAAAGCTGGACTCTTAATATTAGTGCCTTATCCTGTGCTTTGGAATTAAAAGAAATATTTAGATGTGATACATACATTTAGGGGTTTAATGACAGACTTATGAGCCCACAAGTGTGTGCTGTCTGGACATATGTGTCCATTAATTCATTTTTATTACCAAATTGAATTTTAAATTGTGGTAATTTCTTACTTTTTAAAATTGATCAAGATAATAAAAATGAACTAACATCCAGGTAACGGTAAGGCCCAAAGCAGTGTTGACACTTTGTGGTAAGAAAGGTAAATATTTACTTCATGAAAGACCTGCCAACCTCACAGTTTCTGTGGAAACATGAGATTTTAGTTAAGTACGGAACAGGCCTGCTTTCACAAAAATAGCGTTCTGGCAACATTTTATTTTCATGGGCACTTTTCACCAGAATTGCAGCATTCTATTTTACAGAGACAAAGAATATTTTTGAAGAAGTGTTTGGAATGACTTGTCTCTTTTGATCAGATGGGAAGATAAGCATTTAAATTTTTGTCTGTTCTGTGGTTTTTCCAAAGATTACATCTATTTTTCAAATGTTCCAGGCTTGGTGCATCATTAAGATAACAAGTACTCAATCTCCCCAGCATCACGCCCTATGTCCTCTGGCACAATATTTCCCTGTAAATTCATCTGAAGCCTTGTTTCTCTGGATAAGGAGGCTAGGCCAAGGAGAGAGGTGCTGTTTTTTTACATTTGTCCATTGTAAAGAATTGCACATCATTCTGGTTTATTTGCTTTTTACCAAAATTTGGGGTCTGAATTGTCTGGGGACTTCTTATGTTTTATGACTTTTACCTCCAAATACAGGATCACTGAATTCCCTTACACCAGAGAATTGCTATGTTTGAGCAGATGTGCTTAAGAAAGCGAAAAAAATACAGAATTCTGTTTTCTTACCCATTTGTGATTGTCTGGGTGAAAATGACATCTTCTTTTTGACAGAATAACACCAACTTATAGAGAAAGCCAAGACTAGTCACACAGAGTGTGTAAAACAGAGACACTAAGGCAAGTCAGGGGAGCAGAAGGGGATTTCACTTGTGCATATTCCTAATTTCCTGTTTCAAATGTGTTTTAGTCCTTTAAAATTACCAGGCAGACAGATTCTGCAGATTGGTCAGTTCAGAGCCTCTCTGTAAATCAGCTGCTTCATGACCACAGCACAAAAACCTCACTTCAGCCTAATTCAATAGAAGAAGGTTTGGCAAGTGCAGGCACAGCCCCCTTGCCAAGGGTCTGTGGTTCTCATCAAATCAATCACCACCGCTGCTGGCAACGTGAAGATGATGCCACTTACAAGAGGGCTGTGTTTGAGGAGTGCAAAATCTGGGCTGTATATTTAACCCAAGTGAGACAGGTCAGGCTGGAAGTGGAGTAGAAGAGCGGTATGACTTTCCACTGGTGCTTCTGCTGTGGTTTGGGGATTTAAAGAGGACTTCAATCTCTCACCCTCCCTATGCCACAGCACAGACTCTAATGTTGCCACTAGGCAAGGATAGGAAACATTTTTATGATTTTGTAGTGAGAGCAGAAAGCAAAAAAGTAACTCTGTCGCTCTATGTCTCTGAAAAGCACAGTATCTTCCAGTATGGCACAAACTGTGGTTATCTTCACCGTTCCTCACCAGGCCTGAGGAAGAAGACCTTCCTGTTACAGTACAGTGGTGCTCTTGCCAGAGTAGCCGGGCACATAAAAAAAGCCACATTTGGGCAAGCAGAAGTGCAAATTTCATGTTGCACTGGCTACTCGACGGCACCTTAGTACAGGTTTACCAGCTTGCCAGACCCATGGTAAATGTGTGGTACATGCTCCCTTCTTGCCTGAGGAGCAAAACACCACAAATCACAGCACAGTAGAAGAGGTAACAGGGCACACAACAGGCAGCTGTGTCCAGGAGCCTGAAGGCTGAGTGCAGAGTATCCTAAAAGTTTTTCTATATTTATCTGCTAACACTAGATCCCTTCAATGTGGCTGCACACTGCACTGTGAAACACAAAGCAGTAGAAAAACAGAATACTAGCAATGCATATAGAAATAGTTTGGTTTGATTTCCCTGTCTTTTCTTTACCTACCTCAGTTCAAATTAGATGATCTCTACAGCTATTGGCTTCATTCCATACCATACTACTGACCAGCTCCCAGGAGATTTTGCTTCCAAACCTCAAGTTATTTCCTTAAAATTTAAAATAAATTAAGGAGCCAGAAGAGGGAAAGTGGTGGTCTCTTAGAAAAAAAGCTGTCCATATTCCAAATTTCCCAAGAGGTTGTATTTTAATTAAAGAACAGCAGTTCTGGAGAGGAGAGACGCATGATGAAAGCCCTTCCCAAAGCCAGTACTTCTATTCTTTTGCCTCTTTATGCATTTGCAATTCTAGAAAATTCTCTGTTGCATGCTAACTGTCCTGACTGTAACACCTGCACAGTGGGTTTAGGTTGTTTCCCTCTAAAGCGTGGCTTTTGGAGAGTGGTCAAGCCAGTTAAAAAGGACAAAGCAACTGAGGAATAGAATTTCACAGAAATTTGGCAGAAAGGTGAGCACATTTGTGCCAGGTTCCTCCCAAGCTGGATGCCTGAAACAGATGCAGGGGGAGCCTGAAGTGCCAGCCAGCTCACTGCTTTCAGTCCTACTCAAAGGTACACTGGGGCTCTTCCCAGGCTTTCTGCCCAAAGCCCTAACCCTGTGAGACATCTCAAGAGTGATCTGTGAAAGACACCCACCTTCCCTACCAAAGCACGGAGCAGCTTGAAGGTGGAGGCGGGTGAAGGTGGTCAGCTTCTGCCCACCACCACCACATCCAGGACAAGAGGAAGGAAGAGCCTTTCTCCCTGTGCTCTTGAAGCACTGCTAAGCAGAAAACTTCAATATCTTTACTTAGTTGCCCACTTCCCTCCTGCTTCTCCCTGGCTTGTTTTGCCATCTGCAATAAATATAAGCCTCAGGAGAAGGACGGATTGTCATATACATGTACTTAAATTGCTTTTGTCACCTACAGAGCCCTTTCTCTTGTTTCATATGTCTCCATATTTTGGCCATTTAGTGAATACTGCCCTTATCTTCACTGTGCTTTAATTCCAACCCATCGACCAAACATTTACCGTGTAAATGTATTCCAGCCACAATTTCCACTGCCCAATGCATACTGTGAAAATATCCCC
>VXAY01006701.1:19614-70857 GCA_013399855.1 Oxyruncus cristatus
CCAGCATGTTTTAAGGTCAATTCCATCAGTTCAAACACAGATTATTCATCACATCAAGTATCTGAGCTGATAGCTGATGACAGCCAGGAAACCATAAGCTGCTTTGAGGTTTGTCTTCCTATCGGTTCCCGCAGCTGAGTGATGAGGGACTTTTTTTTCTGCTACTGAAACTGCTCGGTTGCTGAAGTTTGTTTGGTTTCAGCTTACCATAGTTGCTGCCATTTCCACAGTTGATTTGAGCTATGTTTGACGCTGATGTACAATACAAAGTGTGCTGCATGTGTAGCTGCTCTCCATGTGTCAAGAAACTAGGGAGAGAGAGTGTGTGTATATGTGCACGTGTGCATATATGTAAACATCTGCCATGTAGCTGTATGCTACTTACACACGTCTCTGAGGGGTTTACTTTACCAAAGGCAACTGAGTCTCTTAGCTGTTCTCACAGTGATAATCATTCAGGTTCCTGCTACTGGGAAGATTAACTTTGGTTGCATGGGAGCAGACACTGCAAGAAGGGAAGAAGTGGGATGACTTGCAGAGAGTAATGCATATCATGTTATAGACCACAAATCTCATGAACAGGGAGGTGTACATGGATGTAAGGCCATCAGGGTGATATTTGTTCATCATCCTTGGGCTCTTGTCCCTCTCTGAGGAACTGTAACTCAGTGTAGTCCCAGAGCTAGCCTTTCCATAGGCAGCAAGGCCAACAGATATTTAGAGTTAATAGACCTGGAGGGAGCCCTAGCCCAGGAAAGAACAGGCAACAGCTAGCATGGGAGATAGGGCTTCTTTGGAGCTGCTACCAAAGACCGCAGGACAATGAGATAAAAGCTTGGGTGATTCTTGCTGTGTCTCAGGTTCTCATTTGTAACTGAAGGATAACAAAGGTGCTTCCCATCACCTTCTGACACATTTGTGCCCCAGGTTCCTTTGGGAGAGAACTGTCCTCAACTGTAATGCTGAAGCATTACCCAGCGTGATGGCAAAAAGGCACTGATCACAAGTGTGTTACATAGGCACCTGAAGAGTACCTGATGAAAAGGAGAATAGCAAAACATAGGGCAGTGTGTTTTCATTAATAGAAATAAGACAAATAATCATAAGGTGGACTATGTTTCTTATTATCCATTAAAAATATATACACTCTTTCTGTGGGTCTTACTTGCCCTGTGCTGACCTATGCTGATGACAATCAGTTTGTCCCTTTGAATCTCTAGGGAATACTCATATTAGGTGAAGGGGATGGAGGAAGCCAGGGGCTTCTTTGAAACCATATGAGGACTAGAGGAGAAGGAAAAAGTGCTCGTGGGTGGGAGGACAACGCTTCACTGAATCTCATTCTTTTTTTGCAGTCATTTGCAGCTTGTACCACACCTGGGTTCCATAGTAGCATATCATCTGGCAAAAACGAATACAACTAGGTAGACAGTGGGAGAGAGATGTAGAAACACAATATGTTGAACTAGCTGTAGTGGGTGAACTCGAAGTGATGTTTCAAGTGTTTCATGTGTGTCTGAAAGCCCTGCCCACAACAGTTAACTGGATGGAGGCTGCCATGTTTTGCTTCACACCCTGGTTTTCCTTGGTGTGTTGAGGAATACATTTAGTGTAGATAGCTCTGTGTGCAGCTGGAGTGCAAGGTGAAGGCTGAGCCTGAGGCAAAAGGCCATGAACTGGTGCCAACCCTTTGTATAACAAAGGGCATGGGGACTGGGGACCTGTGGCCCAGTCAGGTGACCAGGCATATGTCTCCTCTGTGACTGTAACTAAATCACTTATGAAGACCCAAGGACACATCTCCTGAGTGTGTGCTGAACTAGCCCAACACCCTGCCTCCAGCTCTGTCCAAGAGCAGATGCTAGCAGAGGATCAGAGGAAAAGGACATGAGTACAAGAATCAAATGGTTACAGATCTGAGGGCTGCTCCTGGGGCCCTCAGTGACCATGGCCACAGAGCTGTGCCTTGATGTGGTTTAGGCAGCAGGAGGCCGGAGGCTGAACCTTAGCTCTGCTCCAGAGGTGAGCTCCCTTCATCTGTTTTTGGATAATTGGGATAACTAGACCTCAGTACCTCATTCAAGTGTGTGCTTTCAGATCCATAATTTCAATGCCACATGGGGACTGAACATCAGTGTTTAACGTGGTGTAGCACAGTACAGGGAAGTGAAAACTCAGCATCTGGCTTCAGAATAGTTCAGGTCTCCCAGATGAATCCACACGTTGTGTCATCCACCATCCTTTGGGTGCAAGCCTGCACTCCTGCTCCCACAGAGGCTGATCCACATCTCCTGTCCCTTCTCTCACCAGCATCCCCGAGCCCTTTGTCCCTTCCCATCTCCTCCCTGCTTACTGATGTCTGCTTCTCCCAAATGCCCTTCCTCCCTCCTACATAAGCTACCTCTGTCCCTTGCAGCCTGTCTGAGACAGCAAGTGAGCTGATTACAGAGTGCTTTTTTGTATGTGAAAACTGAACCATGGCGAAGCAGCAGCTACTGTTACTCTGCAAGTTTATATTTGTTTCCACCTGCACTCTTACTTTCAGGATTTGCTGGGTTGAGGAAGTTCCAGTGTTGAATAGATGCCTTTGGTAGAGCAAGGATTTGAGCCCTAATCCCCCTGGGGTGGGACCAGTGCTCCCTTGCCTGTCTTCCCCTCTCCAAGATCTCTGCTGATACAGCAGGGACCAGCAGCGCCTACCTGCCTGGTCCAAAAACACCATGGGAGTGAAATGCAGGTGACAGTTTCAGTTCTACTGCAAAATCATGGCGTCTATCTAACACGAACTCTCCTTGCCAGTATCACCTTTACCAAAGTCTCCTTTCCCCCCCGCTCAGTGAATGGTTCATGTCAGCGTCTTATGTCACACTATCTATAGCCCTCCCTACCACCACAACTGCAGGGGCAGGCAAGAGTGTGATCCATTGCTAAGGATGTATTTTCAAAGCGCAGTAACAAAGCACAGCCTATACAGAGAAAGGATTCAATCCCTTACTGTGAATAGTGTTTGCTGAGATAAATGAAAAAGCAGGTTGCAAAGCCTTTTGTTTCTCAGACTGACATTCACACATTTTTGCATTTTGATCCAGTAGTCCCCTGTTCAGGCTAACACATTTTTGGAAACACTACAGAGGGGCTGCAGACATTGTATTTGCTGACACCAACTATAATCAGGAGCATGTCACATGAACAACTGCTAGCAGCTGCAATACTGACTGTGGAAAAGGGCAGTAAATGTAAAGAAATTGCAGTAACAAAACCCAGTTTAAAACAACAGTAATGCCCCCTACACATTTGCAATCGTTTTGCCATTCACATGAGGTCAAGCAGCCCTTTTCCTCCATCATGTCTTTCCAGATGATCCTCTGAGCCCCCAGTTTGTGCCTGACACTTCAGCTCGGGACAGGGTGCCCCAGCCAGACCTGCAGTCATATTAAAGAACGCAAGGAGTGACCACAAGTCTACCATGCAGTTGTCCTGTAACAAGCCATATTACATTCCCTCACATCACAAAGAAACAGTGATCTCCAGAAGCATGTCATCTGCAGTTTCTCTGAGTTTTTGCTCCTGCTGCTGCTGTTTGGCCTTGTGCTTATCCGTGCCCTGAAGTGGAGTGCATGGACCTTGCTCCTCCAGCAGCACAGCAGATGGCCCAAGGTAGCAACAACCAGACCAAGCTGAGCAGAGCAGCTAGGTCTACAATAGCACAGAAATTTTGATTTCCTGTTTAAAAAAAAAAAAAAAAAAAAAGGAAATAGTTATTTGTTGGAGAGGGAAGAGATCATTTCTTTTCCTTAGCAGGAAGTGGTTGCAAAATCAAATGAAGACTAAGGAGATCAAACTGGAGCGGATGTCAAAAAACAAAAAGGTGAAATACTTAAGAGTGCCTCTGAAATATTTTTTTTCCAGAGAGAGTAGAGGATAAGAAAGTCAGTTCCTCGCATGAATTTATTTCACTGTTTATGACTCTTAAGTCTCTGTGTTCAGGGGACAAAAAGAAGAAAGAATAAAGAGAAACAGACTTTACTGAAGTCTTCCTAATCTGAAGAAGCCAAAACCCACGTTAAATGGAGGATAAATCATTTTCACATTGAAATAGTTGTTTGAGGGAAACATGCTTCTTCCTACATGCCCATACATTCACAAAGTGAATTAGGATTTTACATCAAAAGATGGTTCAGAGCAACAGTCCAATTGACCCATCTCAGAGGGACCCACACATTATTTGTTGATTAATTAATGGGGATTTTTATGAACATCATGTATTTTTACACACACTGTCATTAAGAAATGGGCATAATGAGTCCAAAGAAGTGTAAATATAAAGCAGAGTGGAGTTTCATGTTAGGAGCTTGTAGTGGTTTTGATTCTAGGCCTTCCTTGGTAACCAGGTTGTAACCAAGGAACCAAGGCCATGTTCCCAGTATTCCATACGATTTTTACGTAAGCAAGGGTATAAATAAGAAAGGAGAGGAAGCTCTCCCTATCTTCTCTTCCAGTGAGGTTCGGGAGCAGTGGGTCTCTGCGTTGGTCTTGCTTATCTATCAGCTGAGGCCTGCAGCGACTCCTGGTCTGCCACGCAGGAGATTGGAGAGTGCCGGCTGTGTCAGGCCATCCTGTTTTTCTAAGGGACGTGGTGAGATTAATTTTCACCCGTTTTTTATTTTGCTAGTTCTTAGGTTTTGATTGCGCCCATCTGTTTTTCCCCTTTTCCCTTTTTCCCTTTTCCTTTTCCCTTTCCCTCCAGCGGAGGGCGGTGTATTCAGGATCCCTAATATTGTACATAGTATTCTAGCTGTGTATAACTGTAAATATATGCAAAAATATATATTTTTATACAATTTGGTTGGTTTCTGGTTCTTCAGTTTGTATAGTTTTTTTTCCTTTGCCCTGGGGGAAGAAGGGAGGGGGAGGCTTTCCCTGCGGGCTCGGACACTTGGTGTGAAGCCAACACAGAGCTAAAAGGAAATCTAGAGTTTACCTCAACCTGATAACTCATGTTAAAACTATGATTGTAACACTGACATTGTGATGTTGTGTTATCTACAAATTACATGGTACAGGCAGACCAACCTGGAGCAGAGAGCTTTAAACAGGAGCTACTGGGGCTTGTTGACAGAGCTTCAAACTAGCTTGGAAGAGGGAAAGGGACAAAACCAGGCCTGCCAGGAATGAGTGATGGGATGGTGTGCTGAAATTCGAAGAAAGAAGCACTAATAGGATCCCTCAATGTGCTTCACAAGATGTTGGCTACATGTCCCACACCTGAAATGTTTCTACACCAATGCATGCAGCATGAGGAACAAAAAAAGAGGAGCTCAAAGCTTTGGACCAGCCCAAGAGATTCAACATCATTGGCATAAGTGAAAGCTGGTGGGATAAGACCTGTGACTGGAGTGCTCTGTTGGATGGTTACAGGCTCTTCAGGTGGGATAGGCAAGGCAGAAGAGGTGGAGAGGTGGCACTGTATGTAACGGAGGGGTTAGAATGTATGGAACTCACAGTGGGCAATGGCACAGTTGAGAGCCTCTGGGTAAGAATCAAGGAGCAAACAAATAATGCTGATGTCATCGTGGGATTCTGCTATTGACCTTTGAGCCAGGACAATCATGCCAATGAATTATTTTTTGAGGAACTGAGGGACACTTCAAAGGCAATTGCCCTTGTTGTGGGGGACTTTACCAGAAATCAACTGGGAGCATCACACAGATGGTACAACTCAGGCCAGAGATTCCTAAAAACCTGGATGACAACTCTATTGAACAGGTCCTAAGGGAGCCGACTCAGAAAGTTTTTACATATTAAGACAAGACACTTACTGTAAATCAGAAGCTACCTTAAATGGATCTGACATAAATCACTTTAAATATCATTTGTTAAAAGAACACACTTCTTTAGTTTTAAAGGAGAGCAGGAATACAATACTCACTAATAACTTCTAATGAATTCCCAAAAACCAGCATGGAAAATTGCTTCTTAACAATGACAGAACTGTAAATGTATGAAACAATAAGGTTCTCCTCGAGTCAGAGTGGTTAAAAATTACTGATGGAGGGATCCCCCAATGGCTCTGCTCTCAATCTCTTCCATTTGTATCTAGGTTGCACATTCTCCCTTGAGTAATGTCTACAGGCATAGACTGGTCTGTGGAAAAAAAAATCTATTTTTAGTATGACTGGTTCAACATTAATAGAGTTAAGAGTTTCTGAATTCAGCATGAAAACACATTATGTCAGGAACTAGTGACAAATCCTATTCCAATGTCAGGTGGATTGAGTAATGTCTGGAAGGCTGTACTTCTAAAATGAGCATCTGGACATGTCAAAACAACTTAAATATCCTTTCCAGAGTGTGTAAAATTAAATTAAGTATTCATTCAAAATATTCTTCATACTCCCATGAAACTATTACTTACCATATTGTAACCATTTCCATTTTTTAATATGAATGCTCCCAGCAGCCAAAGCTTGTTTAATACAACAAGAACTTGAGGTAAGAGGTGTGAAGTAAACCCTTTTTTTTACCTGCTTTCTTAGTGGAATAGAAATTTTTTTTAACATTGAAATCAGGACACTCTTTCTTGATTTGTGTTTGTTATATGCTACCAAGAGCATTACTGAATATTGCACAGGTCAATAGAATTAGGATAACAAATATGGTTTGTCTCCCTCAAAGTACCCATACATGGATGAAAGCTAAGCTATCTTTGATCAACTGGAGCCTAAACTGAAATAAAGGCAATAAAAATGTGTGGAATTTCAGTTCATGCAAGTACAAACAACATGGAGAAAACCAATTACAGGCTTCTAGGAGTGCATTCCAGATTTTAAATGTCCATGTTGACATATCAGATGCTCAGCACCTTCAGAGATCTCTCTTTTCTCATTTCTGTTGGAAAAAGCAGCATTGGCATATGCCTGGATGGCTTCACCATGACTCTAGGAGACTCCTGATGCAGTACCCTTTGGAGTACGTATCATTCAAATTAACTTTAATATTCACCAAAGTGTTAATAACAAAATTTTGAAGCATCTAAGTTTTTAGTTGTTCTGTTCTGTCTTGTTGACTGTTTTTCTTTTCTTACTTTTCTTAATTTCTTTGCTCTTCTATCCACTGCAAAGGCAACCTGGGAAAAATTAAAATCTCCAACCTCCCTTCCTCCTCCTGTAACAACAATAACACATTTTCAAGCCACAGGAGTTGTAAACATTGTAATTTAACTGTATGTGGCAGTGACAATTCCTCAAACAGCTGTGGTTTAAACATCTCGATGCTCTAGAAATAATATTCGAGTGTATCAAGAACACTTCTGCTATGTGAAAATTTCTGCAAACATCTCATTCTCTCTTCACTCCTCCCCATTCTTCCATGTGTGTATTTGGGTGAGGCATGTTAAGCAACGTCCAAGCACATAAAAATGTGCTCCAAGTACTGATTTTGGCTCCCCCACCAAAACTTAGTTTTTATTCTGAAAAAATGTGAAAGATCCAATACTAACATTCCTTTTAATGAAATATCAAACATTCCGGTCTACAATAATCCTTCTCCCCTCCAAAATCAAGTTCTTCTGCATTTTTGACATATGAAGCAAAGCTGAAACAAAATGTTATTGCTATCAAGTTTCAATCAAAAAGATGTTTATTGCACTGTCAGATTTTCACGTATGTAAAAAAAAATCCAAGCCAAATTTTATAGTTTTAAGACTGCTACTGAGCAAAGACTCACATTTTTGTAATTCACTTTCACTGATTTAAGCTCTGTTCTAGAAGAATACATAAATATTTGTCTGTGTGCTTTGAATGGTTCAACCTAGTAAAAATACGAGCAATTTTCCCCTCCTGAATCTTCTTTTGTCTTCTAGTTTTAGAGTTCAGAGTTTTCATCTCATAGCAGTGAACAAAAAGCAGGACATTATAAAATGTACATAGAATGCTGGCTTATGGGAAGATATTATGGACAGAGCTTCTGTTCTTCACCTTCCCTCACAAGAAGGTTTGTATGAAACTGAATGAACATGAGCATACTGATAAAAAAATTTTCATGCAAGATGGAATTAAACCTTGGGATCTGTTCCCACAGTCAGACCCCAAGGTCATCACAAAGGGCTAGATGCTTATATAAACTTTGAAAACATTAAGGGCAAGTATTTTAGAAGATGTATTAAAACATACTCTCCAGAGCTTAAGCAAAACTATAACTATCAGTAATCAAGACAATCTCTTGTCTGTAAGTTTTTTACACTTTGATCTGAAGCAGCTGGCACTGACAGCTCTCAGATGTGGGATGCCAGACTAGATGGATGATGTACATAATCCAGTCTAACAGTCTCTACATTCCTGTTTCATTGTACAGAGGCAAAGAGGGCCTTTTTCTCCTCCATGCAGAACTTGAAATTTTCTCTTACAGCCTTCTGCACTGCCTTGTCTGACAGGCTTAGTAGATTTTACAAGCATAATGTTATGAAGCACAAAGGTGCACTGCTATCACTTAAGTCAATTATTGTGATCTTTATTAGTTTTTCTTCTTTAAAAGAGATTCTCATTATGAAAAGCAACTGTGAAAAACAAGGGTTAACTAATCAAGATTTATTCACCACTACTATGTTAAAAATACTAGAAAAATGAAATTATTTTCTAGAGCTCTTTCTTCTGGAATCTGTGCTTGCAGCAAATGGTCTTTCACAAATATTTTTTTTTTTTAATAATCATTTTTAAATCAGCATTTTAACCCAGTATCAGTTTCTAAACTTTAGGCTCCATTTTAACTGATGTGAGTCAACATGTCTGTGTTTACTTCACTAGAGCCATCACAAACCCAAGGATCAGTAGGAAACTCCAAAGGTGCCTAATTACTGTCCCACCTGAATGGTAAGACTGACTGAAGGACATTCCCAACATGTGCTTGTCTATGCTCTTTCTAAAGGTGAAATGCCAGCTTGTCATTTCACCCTCACACACCAGCTGTCATGCTGACTCTTCTATTGCTTCACAGTCTTTGACAGTCCCTTGAATTACAGGAACACAATGTCTATGAAAGAGCAAAAGCGGATTTTCCTAATCTGTTGAGGTGGTGGTCGAAGCCCCAGGTGGTAATGGAAGTCCCTTCTGGTAAGGGAAGAAAACCCAGTGTTGACTGAAGTCTGTGTGTGGTATTTTATTGGGCTTAGGCTAGGTGGGAATGTCCCTGACATATTCCCTGCGTCTCTCCCAGAATCCTTCTGGACAAAATGCCCAGCACACAGTTGGATAAACACATCATGTGGTGGGTGAGCAATTGGCTCATGGGTCGAGCACAGATGGTAACAGTGAATGGGGTGACATCAGACTGGTGACCTGTCACTAGTGGGGTTCCACAGGGCTCCATCTTAGGCCCTGTGCTTTCAATATCTTCATAAATTACCTGGACACAGGACTGGAAGGAACACTGAGCAAGTTTGCAGATAACACAACACTGGGAGGAGCTGTTGACTCCCTCAAAGGCAGGGCGGCCCTGCAGAGAGACCTCGACAAATTAGAGCACTGGGCAGTCACCAACCAGATGAAGTTCAACAAGGAAAAGAGCCAGATTCTGCACCTGGGATGGAGCAACCTGGGATGAACGGACAGACTGGGGAATGAGATGCTGGAAAAAACCTGGGAATTCTGGTCGATGGCAAGTTTAATGAGTTAGCAGTGCCCTGGCAGCCAGGAGGGCCAACCGTGTCCTGGGGGGCATCAGGCAAAGCATCACCAGCTGATCGAGGGAAGGGATTGTCCCACTGTGCTCTTTACTGGTGTGGCCTCACCTTGAATATTGTGTGCAGTTTTGGGCACCCCAGTGTAAGAAAGATATTAAGCTCTTAGAGAGTGCCCAAAGGAGGGCAACAGAGATGGTGAAGGACCTTGAGGGGAAGCCATATGAGGAGTGGCTGAAGTCACTTGGTCTGTTCAGCTTGGAGGAGACTGAGGGCAGACCGCATTGCAGTATGCAACTTCCTCGTGAGGAGAAGAAGAGAATCAGGCACTGATCTCTTCTCTGTGGTGACCAGTGACAGGACCAAAGGGAATGGCTGAAGTTGTGTCAGGGTTAGGTTAGGTATTAGAAGGAGGTTTTTCACCCAGAGGGTGGCTGGGCACTGGAACAGGCTCCCCAGGGAAGTGGTCACAGCACCAAGCCTGTCAGAGTTCAAGAAGCATTTGGATGACACTCTCAGGCACATGATCTGACTCTTGGAGATGGTTCTGTGCAGTGCTAAGGTTTCAATGATCCTTGTGGGTCCGTTTCAACCCAGCATATTCTGTGATTCTGTGGTTTATCTGAGGCTGCAATGCTTTTTGACAGCCTACTAAAGGTTTCCTTTCCTATTTTAATGATGCCATTATTTTCTAATCCCTTAATAGAACTCTGTAAAAAAAGCCCCTTAACATTCAATTTTCTGAAGCACATCTGGTATGATCCGAAATTGAAATACACACTTGGTAAACTTAATTGAAAGCCTTGTCTTCTCCAGTGACATGCACTTTCTGCCTGCAGCAAAAGAAAAGGTGGAAGTCTCTCACAATACAGTATTATTCAGAGACATCCAGATTTGGCTTATCCTGTCCTTAGTAATATTAGACACATCAGGACACGGATCAACTATAAAGCATTCCTTAGGACAATTGCTGAGACCAGCAGCTGCCTTTCAGATAGAAAACTTAGGTTATTCCAGACTTCCCCTCAGTCATACAGTAACGAGTTGCTTAGCACTGCGTGGCAGGGAGGCACACAGTTATGTGAGATGCCTGGGAGAGCAAGAGAGCATGCTACAATGCTGGGAATTTAAAAAATGCCTCAGAGATAAGGAGTAGGCTGCACATATACAGAAACACGCAGTTGTGAAATAAATGTCACTATTTTTCACCAAGGGCAAAACATTTCTCGTCAGGCTCTGGGGATGGGCTCTGCAGCATGTGGATACTAGGATCTGATGGGGGACAGGGTGACACAGAGATTGCTGTAAGGCACGGACCCCTCTGCCCTTGGGACCATTTGCTCAAGTCCCATGAAGTTGAACATTTGGTGTCTTTTACACTAGTGCTTTAGGTAGGGCCAGGAGAGCATCGCCACTTCCCACCCATTAATTCACCATGGCAAGCACTCCTAGAGGGCATTAACTGGTTTCTTTGGGGGAAAGACCAACAAAGGCATTCCAGGAAGTCTACTGGAGTCCAGTCCAGCTACTCCTTTACACCTTGTCCCAAAGAAAATCCACCAAGCATATAATCAGTAGGCCTCTGCACTACCACTTTCACTATGCTGGTCTGCTTCTCTTATGTTGCATTTCTTGCAGCTGATGGAAGCTTGTCACCCTGCAACAGTCCAGGCAGGTAGTACTAGTTTACAGAAGACTTGGCAGAAAAAAGGCTGGTCCTCATTCACCATTACCAGTTCTGATTGCTACATTTTCAGTAGCATCGGCAATCAAGGCACAAAAAATACAAGCAATTACTTATTTTTGCTAGTTATGAGTGGTCCATACCTGTCCATTGACTGTCCTCCAAGAGGGAACTTGTGCTGCTTCACAGCCTGCAGTGTCATGCTGTTTAAAATGCAATTTTAGCCATCACCTGAAAATGCACTCTTTGGTTCTTTGAGATGAATGGTGTGATTGAACCAAATTAATATGGTGGAGCCTGCTTTGAGCAGAGGCTGCACTGAGTGATAACCTGCAATCTCCTTACCCCTTCTGCAGGGCAATGCAGAGAGTAAGTTTTATTTCTGCTTCTCCCCAGCATCACTTCAGTAGGCCTTGTGCAACAGCATGATGTTGTTGCTAGTTTCCCCAAAGTGCAAGGATATGTTTAAATTTTAAAACAATGTGGTCATTTATGAAAATAAGTGTTCCTTTTATATTTTGCCATAATATTTTTCACATTTTCTTTTTCACATATGTCCCTTCAAAAACAATCAGTACCAAGCATAAATCAGCTGTCAGTATCCATTTAAAGATATTCTACTTGAGAATATCAGGATGTTTGTGGTGCAGCATATTTAGACAAAAAACATCTTTATCCTTTACACAATATTAATTTTTTGCCTCCTCTTTTTTTTTTTTTTAACTCTTCCATCACAAAATACAGACCAAAAAGTGCATATAGGGCTTCGGTTGAAACCAACTGGGGAAAAGCTGAATAAATCAATTACAGCAAAAAAATAATAAAAAGGAAGCCCACATCTACCAGTGTTAATTGTAAGGGAGTTGTTTTTAGGAGAGGAAAATAATGAGTTGGATGAAGAGCAGCATGGCAGTGCAGGCAGCTGCCAAGGACCTGGCCAGCATTCGGCAAAGCCCTACAATGGGAAAGCAGAGTATGGGGAAGGACAGCCTCTGACTCCAGGGAAGCACAGTGACTGATGATGGCACCCCTATTCTTTTTTAACTGTTAATACTGTATCTCACCGCCATCACTATATCCCAATGGCTGGCATGTATACCTCTGGCTTTTGTCAGTAAGGTGTCAACACACATCCTCCCTTCCAAGGCCTCCCCACCCAGCAGAAAAAGTGATCAGAAATACCTCTTCCATACTTGGACTGATTTATACCTCTCCTTTTCAAACTTGCACTAAGCCACAGGGATAGAGAGGGCCTCCTGTAATTTTTTACTCTGCATCCTCCAGGAGATAGTGCCACAAAAGCCTGTACTAGTCCCCATCTTGCTGCAAGATGGTCACCCACCTTGTATAGGGCTGGTGCTCAAGGGCAGCAGCAGGTGCATGAACACCACGAAAGTGGGCAGAGAGACACAAATTCCAGTTCCAGCTGACCCACGCCTGGCTGAAAGGAGACAATAATAAAAATGGGGTTGAGACCCAGCCCAAATCACTGTCAGGGACAAATGCAGTCCAGATGGTGCATCTTGCTGGGACAGGATGAGGATGCTGTGCTCTTTCTTCAATCAGCACTGTGAAACCATTCAACCCAAAATGAAAAGAATCTTTACTCTCCTTTAATATGTCTATGTTTCCATGGTTACATCTTTTAAACTATAAACATTTCATGCTTTAAAGATTTAAGGAATGATCGTGTTACATGGACAGTCTTCTTTTACAGAAACCCCATAAAATACCAAAATGTTTAGTTCTGCCTCTCTGTCCTATTGCTACTTTGAAATAGCCAGTAATCTCTACTAAACAGTCATCTTCTCTCCCACAGGGTCTAACATAAAAATGGGCTCATCAGAAAAATAAATTACAGATTATTTTTGCAGAAAAAAATGTTAGTTATGTATCCTTGCAATTGGCTCCATTAGGTTTTCATATTCCCTCCACCCCCTTGCTTTCTCCCTGCCTCCCTCCCTCTTTTCAAGAGCAATTTTAAAAGCAGTAAATGGCAGGATTCCAGGGGTTATGTTACTGCCAAAAATTAATTTAAAAAACAAGAGGGAGGCTGTGAGCTGAAAAAAAAGGAGTGGGAAATGCATTCCCTCTGCATCTGGGACCTTAGATCTTGGCCACATAACTGGCATTTTACCTTGGAAATGACTCCTCATCCTCTGTCTCCCCTGTCCACCAGACATGGCTGATTGCACTGAGATTCTCCCTTTTTCTGCTACAAGAGACATAAAACTTCACTTCTGCAATGCAGCTTGCTGGTTTGCATGGAAGTGATGAAGTCTAGTGTAAAAGGTGGTTCACACACTTAACCTAGGTTTTATTTGTTTACGGTAGTGAGACTGTGGCTGAGAAGTGATGTGGAAAACTAGCTTTTAAGTAAAAGATTTTGGAAAAAAAGAAACTGCATGTGTTTACAGAAGAGTTGATTCTGCCACTACGTAGTGGAGTGGATACTCTCAACAAAATTACTTCTGTTTATTTTTACAGCTTTGTCCTCACATCCACTAAAAATTAGTGCCTTTCACAGCAGCTCTCTGGGACAAGTCTGAAACAAATGAGGCAGAAGTTAGCCCCAGTCATAGCCTCAGCAGACCCTGGGAAAGGCCCAGAACACCACTCCACTGACCTTGTAGGGTGTCCCTGACATCATTAGTGACAACTCATTAGGAAGATGCTCTGTACCCTTGCTGACCTTCTCTGGCTCCTTTCCAGTTCTGCTGTACCCTGCATAATATGAAAGAACTAAAACATTGACAGACTTATTGATGGATTTTCTCCAGTAATAACTGCCACCATTTTACATGCTTTCTCAGCCTGTGTTGAACTGATATTGCCTTGGATCTGTCGTACCCACGATCTTAATCCTGAGTTGTGATGGTCAGCTCAGAAATCGCTGCTTAACAAGTTAATTTAATACCATTTCCCCCCTATTTGTATCACCTTATTTTTATCTACCTTGAATACCACCCTGTAGATCCATCTACAACTCTTTGCAGAGGTACCTCATCTTAGCTGGTTTGAGTAATTCCATTTCATGAGTAAATTTTCTTATGTTACTACTCACCGAACATAAAAGGTCCCACCACAGATCACCATTCAATCCACCTGCTGACATCACCTTACTCCAAGAATTGGTGATTTATTCATATATCCCATTTTTTACCCTTTACCAAGTATTTATCCATTTAAGAATCTTCTTTATCATGTTATGTTTCTTACAAGTTTTTTTTGAAATCACTCCATTAAAAGTCTCTGGAAAAACTAACAGTAGTTGGTCAGTGGAACGCCTCTTATCTATGTGCCTCTTTTGAGAATGCTGTCAGGTTTGTGCAGATGAGCTTCCTTTTACAAAGGCCATGTTGAATCTCCCTAGAACAGCAATTACTGAAGCATCCACCAGTTTTATTGAGTGTGCCCCACTTGTAAATCTTTCTATGCTCTTGAAAGGCTAAGAAACCAACAGGCCCTTGACCACATTTAAGTTCAGTAAATTAGTCTTCCAAATCCAGAGTTGGGAACAAGGACCAAAGCTGGTATCCTCATGGCAAAGTACTCTTAGTTTAATGTCTTTTGTGCTTTCAGATGAGTCTTAAAACTCTTCCTACCTCTGCCATGGTACTCCAGAACAGAAAGAAGGGGTATGGCTGGTCAAGAGACAGGTCCCAGACAGTGTAAAGGATAAACTTTACCCAGCAACTTGCAGAATGAACCACAAGTATTTACATCATGACCTCCTTAAGAAATGTGGCTTGGAAACAAAACCAAAACCAAGCTGCCAAATGTGATACTGGTACTTTCCGGATAAGTTTAGGATGTAGCCTCATGTTGCATTATTGAAATAGTATTGCAACAGCCTAATCACCAGTGACACTTGCAAAGGTTGCAGCACAATACACTCATTGTAACTTAGCAATAATTAAATGCAAAACAGGGAACCTGGCTTTGCACTTGAACTTTTTGGAGCACAACCAGATGTCTATTGACCACAGGCAGCCAGCAAATCTTTTCTGAAGTCATATTTCTGTGCAGTAGTTCTTCACATAGCAACATGCAAATATTTTTCTGTCAGGAAGAAAGATAGATACAAGATGGATACAAAATGAATGAAAGCTGAGTCCTGAGTCCAACAACATGAGGATTTCTTCCCTCAATCTACCTACAAACAAGAAAGAACCGAACTAGTTTGCTGCCTCCAAAGAGATAAATGGCTCCAAATAGCATATGCAAATAGCACTGGTTGAGCTACAGAATTTGAGTAAGATCGAGCTTTTCCAAAGAGTGTGTCTGATGATAAACTTTTAATGTTTGAGGTCATTGTAGCAACCCTGACCTTTTAGCACTTCTGAAAATCAGATGCTTTTCTAGATAACAAAATACAGTGAAGTGGCATAAACTGTAGATACTCATCTTTCATAAACATTTAAATTCTTTCTTTTTTTCTTGAATTGTCTACGCCACTCTTCCTTTTACCTCTATATCCATCAGGCCCCTTTCCTTAACCCTGGTGAGCTGACTCTCTGAGCCAGGGTATCTGTGCTGTGGACCACAAGGTCCCAGCATTTTCTAATCTTCCCATCTGAGACCCAGGACATCTCAAAAGCCACAAAGGCTCCATTCTCCCAAACACTTTCAGCCTCAAAAGTGATATCCTCATAGTTTCTGGGATAAGCAGCTGTTCCAGGACATCATTCCCATGAGAGAGGCACTGCCTCAGCTGACTCTGCCAAGTCCTGAGGATCCTGGAGGTTACCACTGAATACAACTTCATATTTCATGGGGAGCCAATGTAACGAGTAACAAATCATGATGACAGTTACTTGGCAAAATGGACACTTAGCCCAAATGGAGGGCTGCTCCACACAAAAGCTTCCTCCATGCAGCAACGCTTGTTTGTAGGTGTAATCATACTGCTACCTTGGTGTACCTGGGGTGCAGACTTGACGCACATCACCAATGTCTGGGTAAAAGGAGGCACCAGCAATCACAACTGGAGGAAATATTGGAGAAATTTCCTGCTGTTGCTGTCCCAAGTCCCTTAGCAGCAGATTTCAGGAGGTGGCTGTGTCTCAAAGACAGAAATTGGGAGAAAAATGTAAATAAGGTCATAGCACCTGGAATGTCTTCACAGAGTTCTCCTTTTTCCATCTGTGTTACCTTCCTTTCTCCACGGTAACAGCCAGGTGCTAGTTTCAACTGTGTGAGAGGAAATGGTAGAAACTCATGTGTCCTCTATTTTAAGAACATGGTTGGCCAGACATGGCAAAGCATTTTCCTAAATGTAACTGTAATGGAGCATACTGGGTTTTAGCTATTTCTCCACTTGCTTTTTAAGAGCATTTGGGCTACAATCTGTGCTCTAACTACTGATTACAGAGTATTTTAAGAGACAGTGATTACATTACACAGCATTTTCTGTATACATGCCCAGGCTTGCAGTGAAAGGACCCTTGAAAATTACTTTTCTTACCATCCTCCCTTGAATTTTCAGCATTCTTCTTCAAAACAAGTGACAAACCTATTTATTCATGGTCATATCGATAGGGAGGGAGGAAAATTAGCCACAGCATAACTGTTTTTTTTTGAAACTTACTTCAGTAGTACTGAAATATCACTGTCCTGGTACATGTACTTGTACACTAGAACACTATAAAATAGGGGACTCACAGGATCCCTAACAAAATTTTTCTAGTATGAATCAAACCAGAATTGTGGACTTTTACACCGTTTTCTTTTAAACAACAACCAAACAAACAAAATCAAAAAGGCATAAAGGGAAGATGGACAATGAAGTATACAAAAAAGTGAAAAAGAACAGGTACAAATAGTGATGTCACCCACATCCAAAACACAGAAAAGTATGTCTGTAACCCTGAAAAATAAATGCCACACACTTTTGTTTTCAGAGCTGGCCTGTTCTTGTACAGGAGTGTGCAGAATTCTCAGAAATAAGTAAAAAAAAAATATAAAAATGAACTACAGCAGACATCAGCACCTAGAAAAAAAAGAGAGAGAAGACAGACTGACAGTCCAAAAAGCCACATCAGGACTGGCTCTCAGTCCTGAACACAGTAAGACTGAATGGGAGAAGTGGTCTTAAAGAGAAGATGACCTGGGATGACTCATGTTTCATTTTGTATGCTTTATTCCCCAGGCATTTCAAAACAACTCAGACACTGCTAGCAGCATGTCTTTAATCCTGCCAGCAATAGTTTTGCCTGCTTACTATTTGCTTTCACAGAAAATGAAGCATGTTACTAATGCTCCTCTCCATGTTTGCTCCTGTCAGTTTTCTTTCTAATGTCATAAAAGCCTCCTGCAGATCTGTAGCACAAGGAGATAGAAGTAGCAATAAAGTGTGGTGTAACCATCTTAAGAGCACTTTCTTTCTATGCAGTTTTTTATTTTCCTGTGATAATGCCAACCAAGCATCAAAGAGCAGAGAGAAATACTTATGCTTCTTGAATTCCCAACATGTTCCTCCCTGCCTCGTTACAGACATTGTTGAAGGACATGATAAAGCTGAGCTGACCTGCTTCAATCTCATCCATCAGCACAGGCACAACAGGAAACAAGCCCTCCTGGAGTAATGTCAGCACTTTCATTGACAGCAAACGTAAACTACTCAAGGGCAGAAGGTAAAACACCAGAAAGCCCTATTTGGTGTCCAAGAAACCCTTTTGTCTCCCTCTTTTGGCCCCCTTTATCACATGCGATGCAGTTGTTAGTGCACATCAGTGCACACTGAAAACTGGACTTGCCCATACACCCATTACAGCAGGAACCTGTGCCAGTGTTTGCACAAGAGTTATTTGATGCACTGGTGGTGGGAATGTGCAAAAGGTTTGAGAGCAGGGTTGGATTCTTTGCTGGCATTAGTGTTTGAGATCAATAGCAAGGCACCGCTGAGCATCAGCTGAGCCCAGGATGTAGCAGTAATTCAAATTAGGGATGCCAACAGCAATGCTGTCTTTCCTACACACATGCAAATGTACAGAAGCACTCATGCCTTTAATTTTCACCTGTTTAATACTTTTTCATAAAAGCCATAACCTCCATCCTATACAGCCCTTCACAGCAAGACAAGTCTCAAGAGAAAAGGGCTTTTAGCAGAGGTTTTGGCACCCTGCACAGGCTTTTCTGAGGCACAGGAAACCACGCAGAGACCCAGAAGTCGGGATCCCAAAGGGATCTACAGCCTAGAAGTAAGGATTAAGGCAGGAAGAAAGCAAAACTAAAGGATGCATTTGAGGCTTTGGAGGTTCAGACTGCTCCTCAGGACAGGTTTTGTCCCTGTAACCCATGAACCCTGACGCAGGATACAACTCATGACCCTTGTAACATCTCCACTGCCCTTGTCCAGGTGAATTTGCGAGGGGGCTAGTTGTGTGAGGAGTAGATATGGTTTTTTCACCTATCCAGGCTGAGTCCCCAGGTTAGCTGGGAAACCCCCAGCACCAGAGTCAGGCTTGTATCGAGATCTGGAAGAGGACACCATCATCCCATTGCACCTTCCTGTGGAATGAGGCAGGAGAAAACTACCCACTGTGAGGCAGATTTCCTTTGGTGTAAAATCTTCATTGTGTTTGTCATTTCATTCCAGATGAAATTTCTTCCTTTAAGCTCAATCATGATATGGTGCAATCAACAGAAAGCAGCTGCATAGATCTTAAATCTCATCAGCAGCACACATAATAATCAATTAGGGCAAAGCTAGGTTTTCACCTGATATGAACTGATAACTCAGCAAGTTTTCAGTGTCAGTTTTGAGGCCCAGTAGAGAGCCCTGGCCAGACTTCCAAACACTATCATTTGGAAGCACACAGTACATTTTTCAGCTGGGTGAGGCTGACACCAATGCAAATGTCAGCAGAAATTATGAAGATGTCCAGTTGCAACTGTGGCTGTGCTGAATAGTATCTATATGTCGCAGATATGAAAACACATATAAAACCAGCATGCAAACACATAGAAAACAAGTGAAAGTGTACATTTCAAAGGCATATGCTCTGGGTAGGCAAGCAGTGTAACCAATAACTGACTCCTGAATTTGGTAAACAAAATGAACCACAAGTGATAAATGGGAAGAAATCCATAATTTTATTGAATCACAATTAACAGTACTCAGAGTCTGTTACCATGACTCCATCTCTTTTAATTCTGACAGACATGTTTTATTTATTATAGGCACTGACTGCAGATTTGAATGGGGGACACTTGTGACAAATTATTTCTGACTTTGGGAGATAAAATGAGTTGCAACTGCTTCACTAAAATCACAGCCACTTGCATGGCAATTCTAATTCTGGGGATAGGGCAGTACTTAAACTAGTGTGTGCATGCTTGCAAACAACAAATCCAGCGCAAATTACACAGTGAGGTTTGCAGAGGGGCGTAATTTGATTCACAAGTAAATAAACAAACAACATTTGGTTCTCTCTGTGGCTACTAGAGTTATTATGAAAGTCCGAAACCAACAGTAATGCTTTTTATCATAAAATTATAAGGCAAGAAAAAGGATTTAGATAATAGTAAGGGTCTTAATTGTGTGTTTGTAAAGTTACAGTCAAGCTTTTCCTTATTTACAGATGTAGTTTAAACAGTCTAGCTCATACAAAGGCCATATTCTCTTCTCCCTTGTCTCCTTCCATTCCTCTCCAGGTGACATACCATCAGATAATGCTGTGCTTGCCAAAACGGCTGAAACACATGGCAAAGTTTTACAAAAGACATCACTCCACACTGAATTTCAACACTTGGATCATTTACTAGGATGATAATGTGTCAAAGTACCATGGCAGTACTCCAGCAATGTCCTCACACAGTCACAAGACTTCCAATAACAGAGTTTCCTCCAACTTTTTTTTCTCTTTTAAGAAGGAATCGTAAAAAAGAGGTAATTTGAGTGAACAAAATGATGTATTGCAAATTCCATCTCATATACTAAAATAATTTATTTATTTTAAAGATGTTTCTACAACTGTTTATCTACAGGAAATCTAACAGACCTTCTTCATCTTCTCCAGGCCACTCTGTCAGTTCAAAGGAAGACAAAATTTGTCTGGTTCATGAAAAAAAAAAAAAAAAAGGTTTAAAATTCCTTCATCTTGGCATCTTGTATAAATATTACCAGTCTCTGTCCTCTGTTAACCTGCATTTTAGCTTGAAAGAACCTTCAATTCCTTTGAAAACTTCAGTAGAACTAGAAGTTGACCATCAGATCCTGAGTGCACATTTTTGTTTTCCAAGTGTTTCTTGCATGGCATCTGGCTACTGACAATATGTTTCCTCTGCAATGCTTTTCAGTTACATGGATTTTCATAAATCAAGCACCAAGACAATGGAGAAAGCAGCATGACTCACGATGAAGGAAAGTATCTCTGAATGTGAGCAGACTATGGAAGGTAGAAAGTTAATATTAGTTGATATTAGATCTCAATGTTTAGTTTGATTCAGGTTGTCTTCCACCATTTAGGTGAAAACAGTAACATTAAAGTGCCTATGTTGGACACCAGCAGCTTAGCAATGATAAAGAAACATTTCATCTATCTGTATGATAAAAAAATGCAGGTGAAAAGATAATGACATGGGGAAAAATAAGAGAGGAAAAGTCAGAAGTGGGAATAGAGGACTCATTTTTACAGTCAGATTAAATAATATCTGGTCATGACGGGAACTCTTTTATCCCATCATGCATCAAAAGTGTCTTTTTCCATGAAGGTAGTGGATGGTCCTGGAGAGGACACAGGAGTCCCATATGTTTCTAGAAGGCTCGCATGTGTATTCTCAAATAATATAGGATAGTCTCCAAGATAATCATTGCAAGCCCAATGAAAGAAAAATGACTATTCATCACCTTAAGAGCAATGGCTACCCAGGCAAAGGTTGATAGTTGGTATCCAGTATAACATTGCGTTTGCATGGCTACAAAATGCTCTTTCAAAGCTTCATCTCCTAGAAGGACTAGGAGCTTTCCCTGAAGGTAAATGTCTGGAAACATATGGTTGGTGGGCTTGAAAGATTCAGGTGCAAATTTCATAGTCAAAGGAGAATGGTACTTTGAGTTTGCAACTCAGTAAAGCACTTTGAAATGTTACATTATTTATGATTGAAAAGTAACTCTGGGAATTTCCTATTCCTGATAAGGTAAAGGATCTGCAAAAAAAAAGAGAGAACATGGCCTACACCCATGTTGTACTTCAATATCTACATGGATGACAACATTTTCTGGGAGTGACTGATAAACAAGACAGCTAAATATGATGCATGCTTGTGGTATTTTATGCTTCCCATGGTTGATGATAACCTGGAAATCGAGAAAGTCAGCCAACCTAGTCAAGCAAGCAAAATTTTAGCCAAAAGTAATAGAAATACTTTGCTCCACAACACTGAAATGCAAATGTCACAAGTCTGAGTTTTTTCACAGCATCCTAGATATTGCCTACTGCCATTCTTAACTGTGTATGAAACTCCAAAACAGTCTGAGCCCACATCACTTTATGGTAATAGTTGGCCCCATCCATCTATAACTCTGAAACCTACCATTAGCTCACTGCTGCTCCTGGCTCCTTGGTGCGAGGGCAGAACCAACTTCTCTCCGATTACTCCTTGTCTTGGACCCAGGCTCTGTGCGCAGCCTTGGAGGGGCAAATGGGCTGTGAGGGACAAATCTAGATCCAGGTTCTCATCTCATTTTCACAAGTGTTTGTAAGTACCAACACACACAGAGATACACATACACCCCCAAAAAAGCACAAGCATAAAAACAGTGGCACAACTGCAAAGAGCATCTCCTAATTATCATCAGTCAGTATGGTAGCATGTGCTTTTATTATTAGTATACTCAAAGCTATGACCCAACAACAAGGAAATTTGGGGTCTCCTTTCCTGCAGGGAAGAAGACCACTTGAGCCAAGGAGACCTCAATAGCTAACCTCAGGACAATGCTTTAAGCAAAACAATTCAATTCTTCAAAATCCTAATTTTTTTCCCCACACTTCATGGCAACCTCTGACCTCATGTCTGGAGGTGACAGATGAGGTGAGACAGAGCCATGGGAGAAGACCTGAGGATAGCTGCTGGCATGCTACAGCTAGCAGTCATTAACAGGCAAGTTTTCCTCATAGGGAAATAAGAATTATTTCAAATTAAGAAAAATAAACACCAGAAGAATCAGTTGTGCAGAGTGGCTCACATAAAATATGAATGTGACCAAGGTTTGCAAGTCCGAAGGGGATCCAACCTTGTGAGCTTACTGCAGAAGAATGCAGGCCCCAGCCCCAAGGTCTTATAAAAGCACTGAAAGGAAAGAGTAAAGTCCTTTCCAAACATACAGAGAACATTGCATTAAGGATTGCAGCCCACAACTTTTCAGGCAGTCCTCCAATACCAAGATGCTCACTGATTGTTGCTATCTGCAATGCTCTCTTTATTTGTCCACCACAGGCAGAAGACTGGAGAAGTGAAAAGTGTTCCCTGGCAAGTACTAAAGTGAGACTTTGGTATACGGAAAAGAAACCTCTCCTGGTGTTTGTTTTGGCAGGAATAGTTTCAGCAGACACTATTACAGTCCTGCCTGCTTGCAAAGCAAAGCTGCAGCTCACATATTATTAAAAACTCCAGGATTGATTGCTTTCCACACAGCAGTGTTATTGGAGCTAACAGGACACAAGCAAACCTGCTTGGTCAGCAAAGACCTTTTTCATTAAAAGATACAATAACATTTTCTTTGAATAGAGTAAGTTGGTTGGCTTAAAGAAGGGGGAGGACAGGGTCCTTCTAAATGACAGTGCTGGGCATCAAAGTTGAAGCCCCATATCTATCCTTTCCAGGCACTGGAATTACTAGCAGCTGCACTGCCTCATTACCAGACCTTGCACAAGCGCGAAGCAAGCCTGGGAGAGGCAGATGACCCTGGTCTAGCATTAGAGCTGCACTTCATGGTAAGGCTGCTTGAAAATGTTGCTAAACCACAGCCAGTTAATTCTCTGCGCATCCAGGGGAGCTACAGGGATTGAGAGTACCTTGTACACTCTAACCCAGTTTTGTGCCTATTAGAGCAAAGTGGCAACAGAGGGCCATGTTTCTGTAGTTTCCTGGTGGCTGGGATCTCTGATTATCTATCCTACTTCCAGTCCCAAGTAGCAGGTCATGGATGCTGATGTAGGCTATCCCAATACAGGCCTGCCCAAATCTCTCTGGGATCTCACCCTGGACCTCTAAGCTTCCCCATGCTCTGATGGAGATGGGGCAGAGAAGTTTCCAGGACTGGAGGAAAGTGTCCTTTCAGTTTTACAGAACCCACCTGCCCAATGCCTTCTCTCAGACACAGGAAGCCATCTTAGAAGACAGGAGTTTTCCCTCCAAGTCCTCCAGCATACAGCGTCCTCTGCTCACAGACTAAGCTGCTGATTTTAGGACCCAGAAATAGCCATTCCATGTACAGCATACAGCTCGCTTACCAGCACTGGTATATACACTGCTATGCTGCCTTTCTTTCACATCAGTTAAAATATGCCTCATTGGCTGATCATCCTGGAGTATCTTACATGGTGTAGTGTTACTGAAACAGTGACATAAAAGAACAATATTCATCACATATGAATGAAAAAATCAGTCTTTCTTGGTCAAACTTACCACAATGTTTATTTACCAATGTCAAACACTAAAGTGCTGCCTTTCTCCTGAAGCATGTTCTTCACTCTGTGGCCTTGAAGTCAGAGTGTGTTGTGTTATTTTACTTTTTGATAGTCTGTAGAGCTAAAGTGAGAGTAAATAACTGGTTTCCATGTGTTAGTATATCCTCAGAGAGCGCAGTCTTTCTCTTATGAATGCAAAGGTCAAAATCAGATCAGTGACCGAGAGTTTTTTACAATTAAGGCCTATAACTGGTAAGAACTCAAAACATCTATCTAGCTTGTGCAAACAAAAGCCACTTCTGGAAAATGTATTTACGCATGTCTGTTCCAAACAGTAATGGGCTAAACTGTCTCCTTGGCAGAACAAGTTGACATCATGAGCTGGTGACATTTGTGATCCTTCTACTGATCACATGCAGCCATTGAGACTTGGGAAGACTTGGTATTTGTATATCTTGCATTACCACTTTCCTTCTGTTTGCCTCAGAGCTACTTGTGGTTTGCACTTGAAACAAATTATTCAAGCAATCCTGTAGGCAGAGTCATGTTCCTCCTGCACACCTTATTAGCTGACACCAACAGACCCAAAAGATACAAGGTCTGCTGGACCCAACAGTACAGACACCTCTGTTATTTTCCTGAACACAGTTTGATGCTCATAGGTGTACACATGTTTTGGACTTCCCCCACACAGAAAAAAAATCTGGGTTTTTTTTTCAGCTGCACTACACAGTCAGTGAAAAGCACTGAGCAATGTGTTACCCAGCAGTTTTCTATGCAGGGATCAGATTCAGCAGTTTTTCAGACTGCATTACTGGACCATTACTTGCTTCCAACTGAGATTTATCCCTTTCTAGTGCACCAATAGCTGCCTCACTTTAGGAAATATTTTGCAGGTGTTACTGAATGCCAAGATCCTCTTTGCACAGAAAGTCTGGGAGTAGCTGTATAAATCTGACAAAAACATCTCTTTGCACTCAGTGTATGCTGCTATTTACTGTCATTTTCTTGCCTAGGAGAACTTCAAAAGACAAAGTAAGAAAAAGTTGACTGTTTGATATTAATCACTGAACAGAATCAAATCTTTTAAAAACCATGATCTTTTTTGGTGAACTAGTGGAAAAGTTGCTGAAGTCAACTTCAGCCCAGTATTTTTTTTTTTTCCAGCACAATTACAGAGTTTCCAAATGAATATAGCAACAAAAATATTTCCATGTATTAGGATTCAGAGAATTAGTACAAATTTCCTGTACTATCTACCCATATTAAAAGTAAAACCAGACAATTTCTTTGCAGGTGGCAAATGAACTGGTTTATGGTTGTACAAACCTGCTAAAACACACGTTGTAAATACTTATTTAAAAATAGAAATAATTTGTATTTTTCATTGGCCCTTCCTACTCCCATGGCTTCATGCAAAGGCACTCCCTCTAAGAACAGAAAATTTTTTTCTGTCCCATTAGTGTTCCTCCTGTAATATTTTATAATAAAAGACATGGCACCCACACAACCTCACTTCAAGCTACATAGAAGCATTTGGAAAGCTTTATGTCTTTAACTGTGCAGAGGTGCCTGGTTTGGCAGAGAGGGGCCCATGTGAGAGAAAGAATTCTTTTTACAAATTTAAAATTAAAATGGTTTTGTACTTTAGAGCGCTAAAGAAAGCAGAGCTGTTCATTTCCATATTTCTCACTTTAAAAAAAAGCTTTAAATGGATCACATATTTTACAAAGAAGTTGGTCTGATCATAAAGTGGCTCAACCTGTAGGAATATTTTCATAATACAATAAAAATAGCCAGGTTGGAAGAATAGAGAGCTTTTCCTGACCTAAAATTAAACAAGGACTCATCAAGGAATTTTTATTACTGATTCTTGGAAGTGCCCCTATTCCAGTCCTCAACAAAAAAGAAGCAATTAACCTGTGGTTAATAACAACACCTTCCAATGAATGGCTCCCAGGATAGCCTATGCTGTTGTTCAGTTGCAGAGGGAATGAAACTTCCAGAGGTGCGTTCTGGGTAGATGACTGCACATCCTGACCCCAGCATGGGCTCTCCTTACACTGAGACCCCCAAAGATCAGCATACCAGAAAGATGACCAGGCCTAATCATGTTTACATCCCCTAGAGGGCCTTTCCTGACAGGGCTTCCCAGTGTTTGGATTTCTCCTTGATACTACTTCAGCCCTGCAAAGTGCGACTCATCTACATTGCCTACCTGTGTGAAGACCTTCTAAATGAAATCACAGTTCACAGGGAGGATGGCCACTTCTGTCACAGTGTGGGTTTTTTGAGCCTTGTGCCATGATGGCACTACAGGGTTTTTTTTCATTCTCTTCACCTTTGAAAACCAATCAACCAACCCAAACACTGTGCTGAGGTCTTCTTGTGTTGAGTAGGACTGATGAACCCCTCCCCTACACGCCCAGGCCCTGCCTCCCCATGGCCACAATTGCCCAGCAGTTCTCTGGATAGAACACTGTCCTCCAAAAGCCGAGTCCTCTATCCCCAGAGCTCTGCAACCTGCATTTTCCTCAGGCTTCAAAGGCCCTGTAAACGCTCCATGCACATACCTGCAGCATACAAATCAAAGCCCAGCTGAAGAGTCTGCCTACCTTTCCCACTTTCGTGTGCCAGTATTGCTTACAAATATTTCTCTCTTGTCCTTGTGGAAATCTCTGCCTGTGAAAAAAACGGAAAATGAGCTCCTTCCTATCTCCTTTGTAACCAAACAGACTCCCTTTCAGAATGGATTTCTTCAGACTACAAAGCTCTGTGCATTTCAGCTGATTAATCATATCAGAACACAGCATGCAGCGTCCCCTGGAGCATAATTCCTAGGGCACAACTCCTGCTTCCCGCTGTGCCTGTCTCGTTACTGATGCTCATGCTGACAACAAGTTAGGAGAAGTAATGAACCTCAAACAAGCAGGAAAAAAAAAAAAAAAAAAAAAGAGAGCACAAAATCAGGAATTATCCCACTTGGCAGTCTGTTTGTTACCTGGTGCTGAAGTGTACCAAGGATAGCAGAGAACTGGAAGGTAAGGAAACAAGCAAACAAAAAAAGGACAAAGATATAGTGCCAGACAATAAGTAAGCTTATTCTACCCAAATACATGTTGTCAGAATTGTTACTTGCAGGCAGAAGAAGCTGACAAAGATGGGAACCTTCAGTCAGAAGGTTAAGCAAAACAGCATTAAAAAATTTTACCTAAAAAAAAATTCTTCCTTCTTAATATTCAAAATAAAGTACATTGATTCTTCTGTAAAGAAGGACATTGACATGGGGGAAACTAAATTACAAGCCACATTTATAGAAATTTTTGTAGCAGGACATAAATCAGAGGCACGGAGAGTTCAAAACAGTAGTAAGATTAGTTCTAGGAGTGAAAGAAATCCCAGTAACAGAGGCAATCCAGACCCTGACAAAATTAAATTATTTTTAGTAAAATACAAATCCCAGAAATATTCTGTATAACTTCATCTGATAGTTGAGAAAAAGCCAGAGATAAATTTTCCTCCTGTCACAAGGAAATACATTCCATTTCACAAAGCAAACAAACAAACACACAAAAACCCACAAACCCACCAAAAAACAAGGTGAGGTTAAACAGCTACTAAAGCCACTTTTGAAACAGAAAAGCAAAAACAGGTAAGAAAAACTTGTGTCCAAAAACTGTACAAGGAGTTTACATAAAATGTTCATGCTCATGTATTGAGATGTTTTAGAATATGATGGAAATTCCATAACAGGGAACTGGACAAAAATTTAATTCTGCAAGAGAGGACCGATAAATAGGTGTCCTGGGTAGTCAGAGAAATGTGAGTGGGTATTGGGTTGGGAAAGCAGACTGGAGCAGTGGTGGGAGGTAGCATCTACAGTGCACCTTATTACAAACATGTTATTACAAAGAAAAGTGAGGAACTGGTGCCTGCCAGCCTCCAGGTGCATTCCACATCCCTGGCATCAAAGCCGATGCCAGATTCACACTACAATTACCAAGGACCAGCCAAACTAAGAAGCATGTAATAAAGTGTCATTCTAATTGGAGCTGAGGTTTTTGCAACAGCTTTTTGCACAACTAACATTACCAGGTAAAAGTATAATGAAGACTAGAAAGGTGGTACTGAAATAAAATTTGCGCTAACACAAAATAATGATGATTAGATTGCCACTGCATTTAGGATCACTTGGGAAGATACAGTGAAATGACAATGTTTAGTTCAATACAGTCAACTGTACACTCATCCATCTAGGAATAAAATGAGACAGAGGTCATACTGAGAGTCTACTCCGGAAGCAGCAGCTAAAAAAGATTTGATCTCCTGCTGGCTAATCAAGTGAATGGCTTTCCAATTCAACACTGTGCTCAACAAGTGTGTTCCTTGGATATATTAAATGAAGGGATTTTGAGAAGGATCAGAACAGTCTCATCTGGCCTTATAATATATATAACATCCAACACTAAAGGCAATTTGAGTGTCCATTAAAGATATAAAAATCCAAATGAACTCAGAGAAATTTTGACACAAAATTATTATAGGCTCAGGACCCTAAATTTTCAGATACTGAAAACATATGGCTCTATCTCCAGAGTTTTAAATTGACTCTGGTCTTCCAGTTTATGAAAGCAGAAAACTTATTTTGGACACTGCAAAAATAGGTGAAGAGGAAAAGTATGAAAGGAAAAGTTGAGCTTCTTATCAGGAAAAAAAACCCAAACCTTTTTCAAACAATGAAATTTATTAAATTGGGTAACACAATAAGTACACGAAAGAGACATTTAAAACTAGACAAATTTTTTTAGAAACACATGGCAACAAACAAAGTATTGGAAAAACTAAAGGGGAGTATGACACTCCCCTCACCTCTCACCCCCAATTTCTCTATCATATGGTCCTATGAATCATTCGATCGGATGTAAATATCCATTATATATACTATACATTGGGGATAGATACATAGACCAAGACCCACAATACCTGTATGAACAACTGAGACAAGTAGAAACTTTGTTGTCCCCATAGGGACAACTTTAGGCAAGTAGAAACCTGTACCAATTACAATAGGACTGAAAATGAAGAAATGAAATGAGAGGAGTTTATTATGGAAAGAAAATGTAGAAATTACAGCTGCAGATACCAACAAAGGAAGCCAGGAGGAGGAAAGAAGAACAGAGGTCAAATACTTTAATGTACCAAGCACATTCAAGATAAGGAAGTGAAATAACATCCAAGGCGATAAGAAGAGTATGTAAACATCATTGGAAAATAAAGTCTGCTGACTCTAGACTTCCAGAAAGTATTGCTGTAACCTGCAAATAATGTATGAGAGAAGCAACCATCAGGCATGATACTTTAGGAAATAGAGAGAGCTCAGCAGATGGAATATTCCATCTTCTGAGGCAAAGTTTCCCGATCTCCCTGCCACCCCAGAAGCTGCTCAGCAAAGCTCCCCTCACAAAGGCTCTCTGGTACTTTTTCTGGAAAACACAAGGCTGCTGAGCCTCTGCATACATAGGGTTGTCGTGCCAGAAGTGGAGTCCCTTGTGGACACCAGCAATAAAGTACTGAGCCTGCAGCAAATTGACTGAATGCTAATCCCCATTCTGGAGCATTCAGTGCTAGATGCTTTTAAGGCCTCCTGTTCATGAAGAGGAAGATTTTTTTTTTTACTCAACTGGATTCTCTGTGTGCTCCAGAAGGCAGCATTTCATTGGCATGAGGATAGTTTTTGTGGGATGAAGAGAACAGGGAAAATGTCTAGTGATGCACTGCCTGTACCAGGTAAAAAAGGACAGAGCAGGAGGAAGAACCTTCTCTCTGAAGCCTGGGTAGTGACGACAGAGCAGACACGGACAGCCACAGCACAAAGACAGTCATCTTGGGCGCTGTTGATATTGAGTCCACATTAAGATGCTGCCTTACAGTACAGAAGTTGACACATCTGCATGACCATGACCTCTTTAAAGTCCCTGGGAGATTTGCTGTGAGGGTCAAGAATTTACTGCATCATTTCCAAATACCCAGATTGCCTTTTCACTGTCAGGGAATGATTAATGTAGAATAACCATTACCCTTCCCAGTGTTGTCCAGAGGTTAAAAATGAAGTAAAACACAAGCCAAGTGGAGTCATCAGCCACTGAACAATACAAAAGTTTGCATAAAACCTACTCCTTGGGTCTGTGGTGTCTCAAATAGTTCTGGGTTAAGCCACAACAAACAGATATCCCTGAATCATCGTTTTTCTTAATGGTTTCCCATGTAGCTTTATTAAATCTCTTCTACAAAATGACATATATTGCACAAGTTTTTCCAAATCTTGATACCCTTATTTCAAAAAACAGAACCTATCTTCTCTGCTGATAAAGCAATTTGAAAGCTGTGACCCTTCCTAAAAAGGAATTTCTGAGCCAATTTCTACTGTCAAAGATTTGTAGTATATTAACCATTGTCCAGCTATGCAAACATTCTCAAATATAAAGTCAAAAGCAAGATGTTCAAAAGTATTTAGCTTTCTCTGAAGTCAATGGCCAATCTTCTAACCCTACAGACCTCAAAGATTCACTTCCCCATAATTTATTTAATCTTTTTATTAATAAATGAACAGGTTACATGAAAAGACTCTTCACAGAACATACTGTATGTAATTTTGCAATTAACAGCCCCCTCTCATTATCAAATGGTCCAAACAGTCCAAAATCTCTTTCACTAGAAACACAGTACTCCCAAGTCTGCATTTCAAACAGTGGAGCCACTTGTATCTTTGCAAAGAAATAACTAAATTTTACCCATGATGGATGATGAGTCCAGAAGGAATACAAAAGCAGACTTTGTCCTATGAACCATGTGCCATTTATCTGTCATTCCGTTTACTCCCTACTGCAACACATACAAAAAAGTAAGAGCTTATATTTTCAATTAAAAATATTAATTACAAATAACTTTTGTGATAAGATATTAAATAATTCTAGCCTGTCTTGCAGGGTGAATGACTAAACTTCAAAAAAACATTTTGAGTTTGTCAATGCAATTATACAGTAAACCGAAGAATATAAATAGAAAGTGAAAGATGTTCCATTTAAAGAGAAATGAGTATGCTTAAAAAGGCTGAGTTTGCAGGGCATGTATTGCTCCAAAATAATTTTCAGAGTCACTACAGACTATCTGCAAAATAGACAAAAGATGGCTAACAGCTTTAACATTTTGCAGGAATGCTGGAATTGTGAAGAAAGGCAGAGAAACCTAAAAAGGGAGAAAAAAACCACAGTTGTCCCAATGCTATCTGAGCCAAAAAAATCAGTGAAGGCAGAAATCAGAATACTGTGTTGAAACAAGAAATTTCAGCAAAGACAAAACATTCAGAGCACTGTCTGAAGAAATGCCTCAAAAAAAGCACTAGTCCCAATATATATTAAAAAAAAAAAAAAAAAAAAGAAAAAAGTAATGAGCTCAGAAAGCTGAACAACCCAAAACCAAGCCATGGGACCAAATGTAATAGCAAAATCTTTCCCACTATAGAAAATCCACAACCTATAAAGTGTCTTACATCAAAACATGCTATAGATTTCACTAAAGAATGCCTTTCTTCCCTAGGAATAACCAAACACAGGTTAAGTGTCTTGAACTAAAGTAGAAGCAACACTCACGCAAGTGAAACAGCTGTTTAACATTGAGTTTTCATAGAAAAGAAGGCAGAACAAAGACCAAAAGCACAGTAAAATTATTCAATTGACTTGTGTGAAACTGAAGAATAATTCATACCACAGTTTCCATATCTCTTAGATTATTTGCAAGGGCAGAAGGAGAAAAACAAAATGCCAGCCAAAAAATTTATTCACAAAATAAGAAAAAAAATACCCACAGGATACATCAGAACTTTATGGCACCAACATTCCTGCAAAGCAAATTAGACTTTACTACCTTGATTTCTACACACAGAAAACCAAAATTCCTCTAGCTGATTGCCCTTTTCCTCTGGGGAAGAAACTAATTTCAATTAATACTAATAAATCTTAAAAGGTCTAATGGTTTAACTTGTTTTTTGGAATACAGAAGATGTCTCTGTGAAAAAACTGTTTCTCATTTATTTGAAATCTCCCCAAATGAAATGGAGATGCAGGCAACATGTAATGCCTGGGAAGATTCCACCAAAAAAGGACAGAAGAACTTGAAAGTCATCACTCTCAGTAACAAGAGATGAAGCTGAGCAGCCTGAAGACTTGAAGATTTCAGGGAAGGGAAGGATGGATGAAAGAAGGCAGTTGTCTCTACCATAAACACTCTCAGTATATATCATGCCTGTGAAGATAAGTCACCCTACTATGGGGATCCAGTTTTCATAAGAAATCTCTCAGCCTTTTACTTATCAATTCATCAATTCATTGCACGAGCAGCCTTATTACAGACTTTCTCTAGGCTGTAATCCCAGAAAAATTCCAGGGAGAAAGCAGGAAAAGGAGGGTAGCCCCAAAGCTCTAGGAAGCATCTCAGGGAAGCAAAGGGGTTTATTTTAAACAAACCACATTTAGAAAAGCCAGATTTTCAAAAACAAATGCATAAAGACCATCCCTGAGGACGGACCATCCCTGTTATAGCCAAGTCAAAGACTCTCTTAAAAATCTCTTTTGATCATAATCTGTGGCACAAGATCATGGGAAACATATTATCCACATCAATCAAAGACGTCATTAAAACTAGAAATAACAGCATGATCAACAAAGTGTTCCTATTTGCCACTGATAAAAAATGTGTGTTACAAGGTAGCAAAAAGGCAGAGCGTAAAAATGATTAAAAATAATAAGGATTCTAATTTGTGCAAATGACTTTGATGACTGGAAAACCCCAGTTTCGTACTGAAAAATGTGCCCTTCACTGAGCTCACAAGCTAACATCCAGGCTAAACACTGTCTGAAGTAAAGCATCCTTAAGGATGCTCCATATGCCCAAGACTACAAATAGTGCTCTCAGCTCTCTTCCTAATCCTAATTACTGTTATGCAGACTGCCCTGAGCACACATTGGTAATGGCATGCCTGAGAGACAGAGAGAGATCTCCACTAATGACACATGCATGTCTCATTTATTATTTGTTAGTCAACTTGTAGGGAAAGATTTGGAATCCCACACAGTTTCCACAGCTCTCTGTAGATATTCTTCAGGAAAATGAATAGTAGATATGGTACCAGCTTTTCCTTCTCAGGGTCTGTGACTCTATGATATGTGGTTGTCCTAGTTAGGTTTACTTCCTTCGAAGTCAGGTAAGAGATTTGTTGGAGATGGAGGATAGATGTATCAAACAGACTTGTAAAGGTGATTCATGTGAATGCTTTCAAGTGTCAATCCAAGTTGACAAAAAGAGAAATAACTCTCACAAATGCATTTCTTCTTCCTAAACTTTGTAAATAAGATTTTAGCCCTGTTGTTCTATGAATACACACACCACACACAAACATGCTTAACACTGTCACTACAGTCACTTCCATTCAATCTCAATATTTATCAGCATTCAAATCGTCATCTAATTCCAAATTACTTCATTTTTATGATTGATATTGATAAAGCAGGCAGAAAGAATACAACAGGCTTTCCAGCACTCTGCTTGAGTTGGCAGTGCTAACTGTACTGGAGAAACTCTTCTTGAGTCATTGAGAAAATCTGTGACCCAGCCATTGCTGGAGATTCCAGTTTTTTAATCCCATGCTAAGGAATGCTTCAGACCTTTAAACATGTTCTAAGAGTTGTCAAACATTTGTGCTGGAAGAGGCTTGCTCTGGAATACACGACCTCCTCCAGCAACTTTAAAAACCTTAGTTTCTTCATACAGAGGGAGCCACTCTGACTCCTTTCAATCTAAGCCTAAGCCTCACAACCCATACTTTTGCTCTTTACTGTATAATCAGAAACAAAAATCTTTTCTGATATTGGAAGTTAAACCTCAGTAATCAGTATGGAGTTAGAGGGAAGCAGGAGACCACTTCCAAAATAAACCAACCTTTATTGGATCCTTGGATATAAAAAGTCAACTCTTGAGTCAGCTGCCTAACATTTCCAAAATCTGAAGAATGTCCTAGGTGTCCATTCAGCTGGGCTGTAGTATTCAGTGGTGATTGAGAAAAACAGAATGCAAAGATTATTTGAATTTAGAGATAATCTCTTTTATCATACCCACACCAATGAAGGGTCATCAAATCACAGGGAACAAGAGAAGCCTCAGATTATAATCATTAGCATTGAAGCTAGACACCATGAATCTAACTGCCTGCCTGAGAGGCCAGTTTGCACATGGCCACTACAGCATGGCAATGCAGGAGTCTGGTCCTACATATAACAAAAAAAAAAAAAAGTTTCTTTTCTGTCGAACAGATAAATGTTTTGGATATCAAAACTGGTAAGACCTACAAAAACATCTTTAACCATAAGTACATTGTTCTATAACATCCTGCAACCATATCTCATATCCACAAAAGCCTAAAGATTGCTTCAAAGAAACGAGATTCAAAAATGACGAGGTGAACAAAGGTAATGGTTGCTTAGCGGTTGGTACCCCTTGCCCACAAGCTACCCTCCCCTGCATGTTGGAGATGATGTTGGTGCAGCACTGGAATGTAAAAAGGACCTACCTCCTCTTTGTGACATGTGTTCTTTATATTGAAAAACCTTCTCTCCTCTGAAAGCCCGGGGGAAGATGACTTCTCATTGATCCACTCCGTTGCCTGCTATTCAGTGGCTTTTCTCCAGCTGCAGCTTTTGCCTTGCTCTTTATCTCCTCTCACAGAGCCTTTCAACTTACAAGAACCCAGTCTCCAGGTTTGGTTGGATTATTGACAAATTATCCACCATACCAGGAGGAGTTGATGAATGAATAAGGTCACATTCACCCAGATGTATAAGATCTTATGAGTGAAGAAACAGTACTCAAAATCTGTATTTTAAATTGTCCTTAAACTGGCTTGCATTCTTAATTGCCTTTAGCATTTACACATACACACAACAGACAGAATGCACCATGGTAAGGACCTTAGCAGTAAATGACTACATTCCTAATTCGATAGATCTTTGCTCTGCTTGATCTAGTAAAATAATCAGATTTGGATATTTGCCTGTGCAGAATCCATAGACAAATGTTTTACCATCATGTCTCTCACCAAGGCACAGCTGTCAGGGATTCAGCCTCTAAATAACATCATCTAGAAGAATGAATCTGTACGCCCCCTGTTGGCATAAGCACCCCATTTAACCTTTCCTGTGCAGAATGTAGCATTTTATATAGCAATGATTTTAGTGAACAGCTGGGCTATGGGTTAGCATAGCTAACCCATTTACTCATCTTTTAGACTTTTTGCCATTGGGTTAGCAATTCACAAATGCCTATGTCATTAATGTTTTTGACTCTAACAAAGCCAAGATACCATGGCATTTTTTTTAGCTCTGTCAATATAAAACATTTCCTTAGAATTGCAGATGGACATGGCACATTACAGTTCTAGAAAAAAACCTGTTCCCTGCTCTGGGAGAGCTAGAAATTGAAGTCATGCATGAAACATTTTGACCAGTATTGAACAGCTTCTCAGAGCACTCCAGAAACTCTGTTTATTAGTTCTCTGTTTACTTCTTTAAATATCTTCTCAGGCAATAGCAAGACTTAATTCAAGACTCAGAGACCACATTAATCTCTACAGCAAAGACTTCCTGTATCTGTGGCTTTCAGTCATCAGAACAAAGTTACACATCCTCTGGTCACAAAATAACAGTTTCAGGATCATGTGAGTATATGCTATCCAACCACACTGGAGCACCCATCTCAGTCTTACGTATTTTAGATTTTAAGATTCTTTTCCTCAGTTTTGGTACAAGAAAACTATAAGATGGAAGACAAACAACTGGGCTATTTCTTTCATATTTATTTTGAGAATCTAAGTTTTTGCTTTTGACTTAGAGGACAGATTCTTCAGACTATGAAACGGCTGCCAAGTTTAACATGAATGGCATTTAGCTGGCAAAGAGTGTATTACTGCCAAATGCCTAACACACTGGGCATATTGTATTTATACCATCTGGGAGAGTAAACAGTGACAGGAAATAACCACAAACAGGTGTTAATGTTAGCCCCTTAAGGATCATTAATGAAGTATGGCAACTGACAGCATTGAAAGAGCCCACACACAAGTCCTGACAACGGGAGAAAGTGGGATTCCAGGGACTGTTAGAGTGTATTAATTTGTAAGAGTGTATTATTTTGTCACATGAAAAATCTGTTCTTGATTGCATCTCCTCCACATGACCTCCTTTATCCTCTTGCCATACCACATCCTTCAGCTGAGCTCCTGTTGAATACTCCTTCCTTTTTCCCTTTTAGGCACCAAGCTCCATCCTTACCCCAGCCAGCCAAGACAAACACAATCCTGAAATACTGATCCTTCCTGGAAGCCTATCATCCTCTGAAGACAACTGCACGCTTTCATGCATTCTTCAGAAAACAAATACCGTCTCAATTCCCCTTTAGACATTTTCAGAGACATTTCCACCTTCACTAAAATAAAAGGACTCTGGCTTCTACAAAGTGTGACCCAAATTGCACATCAGTATTTCCTCAGTGCACCTCCAAGGCTAATTCCCATGTCCCAGAAAAGACATGAGAAAGGATGTGTGACAGTGACACCGCCTGCCTTTACAACAGTATCACACAAATCCAGTGTAGAGAAGGTCCGGATTACCACAGGGGAATGCAACAGGTACTGTGAGACAGTCTCATAGGTGAATTGAGCCTGATACATAACTAGTCAAACTCTTTTGTAAAACTTCATAGAAGAATATATGGAGTATTGCCCTTCATCTTCACAGAAGCTTACTAGATTTCCAAAGCAAATGTTAATACTTAGGCAACGTCATCCAAAAAAAGAATTAACATTTTATAATAAACTATGAAGCAAAACAGACTAATCTCCAGCCAGTTCACTACTCTCTGCCCCATCGTACACAAAAAGATGAATTTTCCCCAAAGGACTTTGTTTTCAGACAAATGTCACCTGGCTAATATGAAGTGTTAATGCTGCCTCAAAGGAACCTGAGAGACAGAAAAGACACACAAGGAAGGAGAGGCCGTGAGGCCTTTCTCTTTAGAAGATGGACACTAAACCACAAGTTTCACATTGCAAAACTTCAGACTCTCTCTAATTCAGGCCATTAGTGTTACAAAGAATACTGGTGGGCATGTGAATTTAGCCATTCACTAATAACAAAGCCTAACTACTGAATAGATTAAATGTTTCCAAAGATACCCTCGTTAATTCTGGCTAGTGTTTAGGAAAGGGGAAGGAGAATATTTTAAAGGCTAGAAAATAGTTTCCTTTCTTTACATCTTTGTTAAAAGACTACATGAAACACAGTCATAGATACATTTACCAACTCAAGAGGTGACCATAAAATTAAAAAATGTAACAACTGCCAACAGAGAATTACTGTCACTGTTTAACTCTGCACAGTTGTATACAATATTCCCTGTCTGCAATCCTGGGGCTTTGCACCAGTACGTGTCAGAGCCCCACAGGATCAGAAATGCAGCCATGCCAAATTCCATTTTGAAAGAAAAGAAAGTAAAAACAGTTGGAATGTATTTGGGCTTATTCAGGAGAGTCAATGGAGTTGTGTCTGCAAAGACCGTACCCCCAGGAATTGGCCAGTGCCAAATACCTTTTTGTCACTTGAACTGAAACAGATGCACTGCCCATTTTCTAAACCTAGGTGCTTAAAAAAAATTAGGTTCTTACCTTTCTGTAAAATCGCAGTTCATCTTTCAGTTCTTCATTAGTTATAACCAGAGAGGAAAGGAAACAAAATGAAATTTAAAGGATATTGGATAAACATTTAAAGGGAGAAATCTATTTAAATCTCACCATTCCCTTAGTTCTGATACCTGCTTTACTTACATTTCAAACAGGGTGATAATTATATTGTATTACTACTTTGGTTTTCTTCAGTTAATCTTACAACTTTTTCTTCATCTCTCAAGCTCCATTAAACTAAGGGAAAACAAACACTCTGCAGTATAAAACTTCAGATAAAAGCTAAGAATACTAAGGTTGTTGAAACTTGGCCCCTTTATGTATATGTTATTCTACTGCTTTAAAGTACACGCAAGCCTTCTGGTTTTCCAAATAGCCTCTGGAAAATTCTGGATAGAGGACAGACAGTTCGGGAGTGTAGGAAAGATATGCAATAAATAAAGCTGCTATCTTCAGAATCTCTGAACTATTTTTTGTAGAATCTGAAAGATTCATAGAAAATAAGGCAAGAGGAAGAATCACAAATCTGGAATGTTTAACTTTGGAGTGTTACATTTCTTTCAATGTTATTAACCTTGCTCTTTTGCTGCAAAAACAGAATACCAGACCATATGGATTCTCATTCTGGGCTAAAAGAGCACTTGCTTACGCCCATGAATTGTTAACCTTAAACTAGATAAGCCAGTGAAGGAAAATATGAAACATATTTTGCCTGTGTATTTCAAGGTTGTTTTCTGGCCATGGAGAAAGGCTGAGATTGGAAATCCCACATTCAACTCTCAAGTTTTCAAGGTTTCAAGGCAGAAAACATTTTCTACCCAAAGAAATGATCCTTCAATAAGCTCTTTATGCTGCTTTGAATAATAATAGTGAGAGCTTTCCTGCCCCAGTCTACTACCTGTTCTAATATCTAATCTGGAAGAGGCCCTCCACATACCCAGTACAGAGCAAGTACTGAACAATGCTCATCTTGGAAATAAGCAGATTCTGGGGGCCTGGTACTGGAATAGAGGGCAGCCGAAAAAAAGTGACAGAGGATGCAGCACTCTCATTGCAAGCTGAAATCTCTAAGCTAAATTTAGCTCTGGGCTCTGAAAAAGGTTTTATTGAGTAAGTACAAATCAAGGTTTTTTTGAAAGTGCTGAAAAAGAACTTGATTCTTGTGAACTCGCAGCTGGTAAATCAGCAATTCAGGTAGAGGCAGCATAATTCTCCATGCAGTGTGCCCCTGCAGCCAGGAGGGTCAACCGTGTCCTGGGGGGCATCAAGCAAAGCATCACCAGCCGGTTGAGGGAGGGGATTGTCCAGCTCTGCTCTGCACTGGTAAAGCCTCACCTTGAATATTGTGTGCAGTTTTGGGCACTGCAGGAAAGATACTAAGGAAGGATATTAAGCCATTAGAGAGTGTCCAAAGGAGGGCAGTGAAGATGAGGAGTGGCTAAGGTCACTTGGTCTGTTCAGCCTGGAGAAGAGGAGACTGAGGGGAGACCTCATTGCAGTCTACAACTTCCTTGTGAGGGGGAGAAGAGAGTCAGGCACCGATCTCTTCTCTTTGGTGACCAGTGACAGGACCTGAGGGAGCAGCTGAAGTTGTGTCAGGGGAGGCTTACATTGGAGAGTAGAAAAAGGATCCACACCCAGAGGGTGGTTGGGCACTGGAACAGGCTCCCCAGGGAAGTGGTCACAGCACCAAGCCTGGCAGAGGTCAAGATGTGTTTGGATGATACCCTCAGGCACATGTTGTGACTCTTGGGTCCAGTGCAGTGCTAAGGGTTGGACTTGATCCTTATGGGTCCCTTCCAACTCAGCATACTCTGTGACTCTGTGAATAACCAACACAGCAGTAAATAAAGGAGTAAGAGTAATTCGTTAGGGTGGTACAGAATGGTATAAACAGTTTATGGGCATCAGAACCAAAATATTCTCTTATTCTCAGGGAGTTACACCATCATGGTGGAATTTAGAAAAGAGCATGTGGTGGCATGTGTAGAGGAATTTGCCCCAGTATCAACTGTGTTGTTTCTGCACAGTCAGGAAGTAGAGAACATCAATGACTATCACACACAACCTTGGCGAGCAAGAGATGTTACCCTGGTTCCAGCACTAGACTCCCCCTGTGTGCAGAACCTCAGAGTGAAGGAAGACTTTCCAGACTGCAAAGTCCCCAGTGGTCATCTAAAACCCTCAGGTCGCACTACTTCATACACGGAGCAACAAAAGACATGACAAGGACAAACAGACCTCTCCAGTCCTGCACTGTGTCAAAAAACATTAACATTCACTTATAAACAACAATAATATGACATAAGCATGGTGGAAAAACACAAAAACTAACCCGGATACATGGAATTGCAATTAGAAAAGAACCCTTATTGTTCAGAAAGGCTGAATGCATGGAGAAGTAAAGTATTTTGTTTAAAATCTGTCCTTAGTTACAATGCCACCTGGACAAAAGTTTAGCTAAATTAAACAGTCTAAAGAAATTTCTATATTCTGTTGAAGTACATCCAGAATACACCAACAGCACCACTCTGTGGATTAATAGTGAACTCTTTGTAAACTCACAAGCTGGCTTCCCTAGCCTCAGACCAACCACACTAAAGCAAAATGCAAATACATTTTTAAATATATTCTTAAACTAAATTACTGTATCAGTGGTATAAATCTGGCACCATTAGAATTTAATGAACGACCTTACCTTTACAGTAGTATAATTGAGAATACAAATTGGCTTGCTTAGTTCATGTATGTGGCATGCCTTATTGTCACTTCACATAATTTTGTATCAGTGAGAGAAGTTGCATGTGCTGAATTCATAACAGATGCTTTACACTGCACCAAAATGAGAACTCGACTCTCTGAATCACATCCTAGATTTACACTTGTAGCTCTCATTAGTGGTAGCTGCAGCAGAGTCCATGAGAGGCAGATCAAAGTACCACAGGAAATAAGAAAATTTAAATACTTAAGCCAATCTTCAACTGAATTCCTTGAGTACACAAAAAAATGGCCTGGAAGGAGTCTTGCTTCCTCCTCTGGGAAGAAATCAGGGCTGAGGGAGGGAGAAGAAACTGCAATCCAAGCAACCACAAAATTTTCTATGCAGACTGACTGTCCCCGAGTTGGACACTTCAGCCTGACAGTCAGCTGTCTGGACTCAGTATTGAGTTGAGCTGTAATGGCAGCCAGTAATCCCTGCTGGAGCTCAGTGGGATATAAGAAATATTTCCTACTTCCCCATCTCCAGCTACAGCAGCTTCAAGTGGTGAGTCCCACACCAAGTGGTGGTGTGGCAGATCACTGCAGGACTGTGTGATGGCCTGCTGCAGTCTTTGTGAATCCCATGGAGCCTTTCACACACACACACAAAAAGGTTGGCTACAGGCATTACGAGGCTGTGCTTTTGCAGATAAATCTTACTGCCTGTGCCATGTAAAACTCAAATTCATAGAATCATAGAATAACCTGAGTTGGAAGGGACTCACAAGGATCACGAGCCCAACTCCTGGCCCTACGCAGAACAGCCACAAGAGTCACACCATGTGCCCAAGAGAATCGTCCAAACGCTTCTTGAACTCTATCAGGCTTGGTGCTATGACCACTTCCCTGGGGAGTTACTAGCCACCCTCTTGGTATAGAACCCTTTTTCTACTATCCAGTCTAAATCTCTTGACGTGGCTTCATGCCATTCCCTTGGGTCCTGTTGCTGGTCACCAGAGAGGTTCAAGTACCTTGAGAAACCAGAGCAAAAATAAGAGTTCTTGAGGATCTCAAAATTCCTGTTATCAAGTGCAAGGTGTAGTCATATATCATTTGAGGAGCAGTTACCTTCTGGGGTCCCAAAATCTTAGACAAAAGTGACAGGAAGGAAAAGCCATTCTACCACTAGATCATATGTGGCATATTAGTTTCTGCCTATAAGTGTGAAGGAAATAGGAAAAACAAACAAACAAGCAAACAAAACACCCCAAACCATATTTGAGTCTCGTTTCAGTCTGGAGGAGAGTGGCCACCTCTATTTCAGCTTGTCTCAGCTCCTCCAATACAAAAGCATCCAATACATAAGCATCTCTCCTGCTGTTATATATCTGAAAGCTTGGGCATGATATCAGAGACGAAATGCCTTTTTTTGAGCATATGCACAGAACATGAACAACTCTCATCAAGGTTAGCGTTTTTATTGGCCAAGCAGATAATTCTGCTCCCTGGTCTGTTTACTGTTTTCCAAAGTGTAAGTACAAGGCTCAACTTTCAGGAAAACCTGAAGGCAGCGTCTTTTACATAGGAACAGACACAAAACGAGATTCGCCAGCTGGCTGTGCCACACGCCGCTCCGGGTGGAGAGGGGGTGAAGGCTGCAACCGCCGTATGTCCTTGCTCTTTCCCCTTCGCCCCCCTCCGTGCCGCCCGGAGCGCCCTTCGCAGCGAGCCAGGTGCTCGGCAGCTACACAGCTCTCCCTCACATCCCCCTTCGCGTCAACCAGTCTCCACCCCTGTGGGCACCCATGCAAGGACAACGCCCACCCTCCTCGCGGCTCGCCCGCCGCCATTTTAAGGCCCTTGAGGAGCGCAGGAATGCTGCCGCCTCCCTCGCCCGCACGGGGAGAGCGGACGCGTGACCAGCTGTGAGGGCCGGTTTTTTGTTACCGAGTTGTGTCATGGTTGTTAAAATTAAATAGAGTTACTTCTTGTAGTGGAGCCTTTCTTGAGTTAGTGGCTGGTCTCAAGGCAGCAGTGAGGTCCTCACGGCAGGTTGCCTGAGGAGGGCAGCACGCCCTTCCCAAGTGCTGCTGTCATCTTTGCCGTGCCCTTCAGTTTTCACAGTTTCTTAATAAAACGGGCACCAAAGAGAAGGGCGCAGGGAGGTAGCTGCTTACTGAATTTCTCCCATGTAAATGACTCTCTAGGTTATTTTATAGATCTCTTTTGAAATCAACACTGTTCAGTTTTAAGACAGAGAAAAAAAAAATGTACAAATGTAGCAAGAGGCTATTTACCCGTTTGTCTTTCCATGAAATGGACTACTCAAAACTGAATAGTTTATGTTTCTCCAGATTTATTGTAACACAGCAATGTGTAGAGTTATGTTTGGAGAGATCTGTGAAGCACAGTGCAGGAAAGCCCTCCCCCTCCACCCACCTCAAGCTCCTGAAGTAAATGGCTTTTTTTAATGGTGCTTCCTCATGTTGACAAACAATTTTTCATTGACCTGACCAACTCTAAATGCAGTGGCTAGCTGTTCTTTGGTATCTAAGGAAGGAGGGCTAATAAATCTCATTTCTGTATAAGATTTTTTTTCCCCGGCGAATTTTAGACTTTGTACATCCAATATGTACACATACCTAAGTTGCAAACTTAACAAATTGTGACTCCTGAACTTAACATTGCTAGTAAAATTTAGCATCTCTTAGCCATTAGCAAAGCACCTGTTGTGCTTAACAAATACCTGGAGATACAAGGCAGACCAGAAAACATTTTCCTTTTAGCACACAACTTACAATGCCTGGGCTAGAAATCTCAAGCAGGCTGTATAAAGATCGGTGTCAGTGATTGGCTCAATCAAGTCACCTTGAAAACTCATCTGTAATTTCCTACTTGTATCTCTCTTCTGTTATCTTGCCTTGCTGTTCAAGTTCCTCCTGTGCTTTAAGTATGGTAACCCCAAGTGTATTCTATGCAACTTTCCACACCACCATTTCTTTACAGCTGCTAATTAAAGATCCCTCTTAATAAAGCCTTCTGCTTGAATAGTTGGAATGCGCTCTGAAAGGCCCCTTTTGTGGGAGACCATCTTGTGGATCACAACAAAGACAAGGCACTACAGAAAAACTGTTTTACTTTGTAGCCACTTCTCTGTCTCAAATTAATTAGCATTGCTCTGTTTTCAAGTGTAATAACACTCTGGCGAGGTGAATGGAACCTTTCAGGGAGTAAACTACAGCACATTCTCCCACCAGCCTTGAGCAACAAAGCAGAGTGGTCATAAGAGGTGATAGCTGATTAGGAGTGAGGTAGAACTCAGGTGACTGGGACTGTGATTCACACACACACCACACACACCCTGCAAACTCCTGAAGTATTAGCATTTCTGTAACATGTTATTAAAACAGAGGCCCAGAGTGATCCTAGCATTGGTAATTTGTAAATTAAATACAATTAACGGTATTTTGCCTGGAAAAAAAACCACATTCTAATCCATGTGTTTTCTTGACTTGATAATCATTTCCTGATGACTGTTTCTTGTCCTGCCTATGCTTAAAATTTACCCTGTATCCCTGAACACCTTAGCATATGCATCACTAGTGAACATATGCATCACTTGTGAAGAGGCTACATTCATCTGAGTCCATAAGCTCGTGTCCATATTAGAGCTGCTGAATTTTGTCCATGAATTAAATGCTCTTGAAAACAGTGCTATGGCAGTGTACAGTCAGAGCCTATACTGAAAGACTGCCAAAATCCAAGGCCTACATCTATAGGGTTGTACGGGTCAATACTTTATGCTTGTGTCATGAGCGTCATTGAAACAAGTTGCCCTGGAGATACCCCAGCTTCTCTGATGAGCATTCACCCATGGAGCAGCTCTTTTGGAACCCTCCTGAGAACAATTCTCTTCTTTCTGTTGCCATCATTCTTCATGTCTTGCTCATAGAAGCTAATGTGGGTATAGCACAGTGAGTACTGCAGCTTTCATTCATCCCAAAGGCAATCATCTCTGTATTTTCTTTGAGTAAATCTCCAGAGATGCGTAAGTTCACTATAATTTGCATTTGCTCATGAACAGCATCCCTGTAGGGTTATTGAAATTTCATGTTGTATTATTTGAGTCATTTTAGCTTAGCTGAAGGCCACAAAATCCAAAAGGTTGTTTGATATTGGCTCTTGGCCCTCCTGCCTGGTGTCAAATTTTGCTGTTAAATATATGAATGTAAAACAACTATCAGCTACAAGTGAATTATACTTCTCATATTCAGATCTAAAGAAGAAGAGGAATTGACCTATGCATTTTATTATCATATCTTCCATGTACATGTAAAAACCCTTTGGACAGGAAAATTCATGCATGTGGAGTATAAACTCTTCTGAGGCTTTGTTTTTACTTTCTATGTGAATACCTGTGCTGCACTGATTTGATTCGAACATATGACTGCAGGATATTGTTTCATATCATTCAAGTCAATGGGGATCCTGGAGTAAATTTGATTGCAGCAGGACCAGGCTTTGAAGAATGTCACTCTCGTGTAAGATGACAGAAAACAGACATGTTTTTATGATCAAAAGTAACCAGTGCAACTAATCAGTCTGCATAGTGAATGCTCACACTGTCCCCACTGATGGCAAACAACCTCACTGGCAGAAACCAACCTGGATTGTTTTTTCCCTTAGAAAATTAACAGAAAAATAATAAGCCTGCTGTCAGGCAATCTGTGGAGAATGAGAATAGTGAAGTGCATCATATGAATTATTCAATATAAACTGATTCACCCTTCTCTTTTAGCAGGCACTGTCTTCTCCTACTCCTCTTTTTTGTTCAGCCTGCATCTGCCTGAAGTTCTCACTGGGCAATGGTGCAGCTGACCCCACTGAAACATATTCCAGCCACTTCTGCTTGTTGCATTCATGGTTTAGTATTCAGCATACTCAGTTCTGCTTTTCTTTTTTGCTTGTCTAGTGTCTGTGAAGGCAAGATGCTGAGAACTGTGGAAAATAGAGGAGAACAACTGTGGGGAGTGGAGAGCAGTGTGGAGCAGGGTCAGCTGTGGCAAGATGCAGCTGGCAAAGAATCATGGAGCCTTATCAAGCAGTCCATTCACACCTGTACATGTGTCCCAATAACTTCAGGGGGATAGCCTTTGTGATTTTTTTTTCCACACAATTAAGGTTGTATTGGGTTCTTAAACCTCTGTACAATCCAATAAAGAAAAAAAAATTAACAGTTTTGTTAAATCCCCTGCATTAGAAAAAATCCTGCAACCTAGCTGTTTGTCTCAAAAAGCCCTTTTAGTGACTGATGCTCATGTTTTGTAAGTGTTCGCTAAAGGCCATTATTCATCAGCACAGAGTTCAGCAAATGAGAGACTTACGGTTTGGAACTCTATTTCTGAAAAATCTTGCATGTCCATTTCTTCCCTTGGCCAGTTAATATAACTGACCCAGACATTTCTCTGTTGCTGCCTGTTCTTGCCTCCTTACTCTTATCCTGCATGATGGGAAACAGTATATGAGCTGACAACAAACCTAGATATTTGTGCCTTCAGTAGCATCATTTGAATGAGCTACTCTGACCAAGAGACTTCTGTTTGTCTTCCGGGGACAGATATTTCTGTGCTCTTACTGCACTTCATGCTGCAATTTCATGGTTCTGTTTCCAAAAACAATTTGCTTTAATTTTTCTCTGTGAAGCCAGTCAGGCCTCAGTCCTAAGTTTGCGTGTTGCAAGAGAAACTCTACCTCAAATGTGATTGTTACTTGCATCAGTAGAGAGTACCAGTGTACACCACAACTGTGAAAGTGACAGATATCTGTGTGCTTAATGAAGACCCATCTGCAAGTTGCTACTTTCACCAGATGTGTTTAAAATTATTAGAAGTTGGTTTGTTTTTTTGTTGGGGGGTTTTATCTCAGAGGTTCTAAATCTTTGAATAAAACCAAAGTGGGTGTATTGATTTCTCAAGTGTTACCACACTTTCACAAAAGGATTTCTCCGACTATTTCTGTGTTTCCAAGCAACCTGGCTGAGGAGAAAGATAAATTGAACGTTGTGCTAACAGACTGACATAAAACTTTGACAGCTATTTTTAACAAATGTGAATCTAAATTACTGCACCAACCAGCTTCATTCAAAATCTCTGATCTCAGCTAATATAATACCTTTAGTTTATTTCTTTTCACTTTCGCCCAAGACACACAATGCACAGAAATCAGTCCAGATATATAATTATTGCCAGGGTGATATGGGCAGGCATGGTACTTGTTAAAAAAATGCCTCTGACAGCTCCTTCCCCAAATTAAGGATAATCTGAACTGAAAAGACAAATTGACTGTGCAAGTGAAGACAGACAAATGAAGGCAAGAGTGGATTCAGTCTGCAGAGAACAGAAACATTGACATTTGGTTCCTTTTCTCTTTTACAGACGCTTGGGAGCTCAGCATCTACGCAAGTGTTATCAGTCATAGATAGAGATAGGGGAACAGCAGTAAGTGTCAAGATCAAACAAAAGTCCTGCTTCCCTCAACACAGGAGAACAAACCTCAGTAGGTGGTTCACTACACCCACATAATTTTGTTCCCTGGAGAGCTCACTTACTCCTTCCTGCTTCTTAAACCAAACTGTTTCCTTCTGCCTACTGGCATCTTCCCCACAATTTTTTGCTGTACATGCAAAATTTGCCAAATAATCCTGTAAAGCCTGTATAATGAGAAAGCCCTTCTGTCTGTTGTTGCCTCAGGTGGTCCTATTGTTTCAGCTCTGTCCCTGTCACTGTGTAAAGTTCCGTAATTGATCTTTGTGCTGAAGTGGAAATATGAATGCTTAACATATGTTGTAACTACATCTGTGATTATGAGCTGACATAGGTCCTTGTTAACACTGGCCAGAAGGATGCTTTCACTTGAGACCCATAGAACAATTGTTTTTTGGTATCTGAGTGCGACTCCAGTCAGCCAGCACAAGTTCTTGACCTGTCCAAGGAGCCAGGCAGGGCGAAGCAGTGATCGGGAGCCCTAGCTGAGCCTAGATTTCTCCCAGTTTTGTGACAACTAGAGCATTGTCTCAAACAAAAGTATTAGCTAGTATAGTATACTATTCTATATTAAAAATATAATAATGAAATGCAATATTTTATTCTGATGAACATTTGCTTCAAAAAGGTCAGTAGAATACTATGTATTATACCTCAGAATGGGTCTGTGGTGCAAGCAGCTCAGAGCAGGTTATCACCACCAAAACCAGTAAGTCTGATTCTCTTCCTTCTGTTCCGAAGGCAGTATTACCAGAAAGTAAACTTAAGTAGCACCTCATGAAATTTTGTATCTTCTCTATGCTGACTAAGTCTTTTAAGTCTAGCTAAGGAACGGTAAGATAATCACTTAATGCAAATGAGCTAATAAGGGTGCTGTTTGGGATCAGATGTCAGTGAAGGTAAATGTCATAAATCTCTGCCAATCTGTTTCTCTTAATGTCATGTTACGTTTCCTCACTGATTTTGGTTTCTTGTGGTAAAATCCCTGGGATTTTCAGTATTCCAGTGTCTTATCTTTACCTCAGATGTATTAGCAGAAATCTGCCCATGTCAGAGTGAAAAATGGTTGTGCCCTAGTATATGTAGCATGTTTTGCTAGACGTTAGCTGTGTGGCTTCCACAGTGAACAATACTTCAGAAATTAAGAGTATGTTGTTTCTGAATTGCTTTGTGCTCTAATCAATGACACTGGATGATAATGTAGCCATAAAATTAAGTATTTTATTATTAATTGTTACTATATGTATTTTAGACTAAGCATTGTAAAAAGAGAGTGCTAGCCATAGAACTCATGTATTTTACTAAGGTTGGAAGTTCTCAAGGGAAAGTGCATAGTTTATCATTTCTTGTGAAGATCCTCTACAGGCAAGAATTTTGATAAAAACAATGACAGTTGCTTGCACCTGTGAAGAGAGTGATAGAAAGCAAGAAAGAAGCCAAAACAGATCCATGAGATTGGGTTTAGGCCTTGAACCAATTCCAGAAGGCATGAAACCATGCCAGAACGAAGGAGTCAAGAGCAGAACATAACAGGAAAGTTGTTGATGTACTGATATCACAGCCCTCTGTTTTTAGTGTGCAAGGGTTCTCAATTTACCAAGGTCCCTCTGCTGGTGGTAGCTGAAGCTGTTCCTGGGCTCCCATCCCTGCTAATACATAACCCACCTGGATGACCAAGGGAAGCCAGTTGACTTAATCATTTTGAATTTCAGTAAAGCTTTTGATACTGTCTCTCCCATGTTCCTTCTGGACAAAATGCCCAGCACACAGCTGGATGAACACATCATGGGGTGGGTGAGCAATTGGCTCACGGATCGAACACAGATGGTAACAGTGAATGGGGTGACATCAGACTGGTGACCTGTCACTAGTGGGGTTCCACAGGGCTCCATCTTGGGCCCTGAGCTCTTCAACATCTTCATAAATGACTTGGACACAGGACTAGAAGGGATACTAAGCAAGTTTGCAGATAACACAAAACTGGGAGGTTGACACCCTCAAAGGCAGGGAGGCCCTGCAGAGAGACCTCGACAAATTAGAGCACTGGGCAATCACCAACCAGATGAAGTTCAACAAGGAAAAGAGCCAGATTCTGCACCTGGGATGGAGCAACCTGGGATGAACGGACAGACTGGTGAATGAGATCCTGGAAAGCAGTACCTTTCTGTTTTCCAGGCACTGCCTTCCAGTGCCTGGAAAACAGAAAGGAACCTGGGAGTTCTGGTCGATGGCAAGTTTAATGAGTCAGCAGTGCCCTGGCAGCCAGGAGGGTCAACCGTGTCCTGGGGGGCATCAAGCAAAGCATCACCAGCCGGTTGAGGGAGGGGATTGTCCAGCTCTGCTCTGCACTGGTAAAGCCTCACCTTGAATATTGTGTGCAGTTTTGGGCACCCAAATATAAGAAACATATTAAGTTCTTAGAGAGCGTCCAAAGGATGGCAATGAAGATGGTGAAAGACCTTGAGGGGAAGCCATATGAAGAGTGGCTGAGGTCACTTGGTCTGTTCAGCCCGGAGAAGAGGAGACTGAGGGGAGACCTCATTGCAGTCACAACTTCCTCGTGAGGGGAAGAAGAGAGTCAGGCACCGATCTCTTCTCTGTGGTGACCAGTGACAGGACCAAAGGGAATGGCTGAAGTTGTGTCAGGGGAGGCTTACATTGGAGAGTAGAAAAAGGATCCACATCCAGAGGGTGGTTGGGCACTGGAACAGGCTCCCCAGGGAAGTGGTCACAGCACCAAGCCTGGCAGAGGTCAAGATGTGTTTGGATGATACCCTCAGGCACATGTTGTGACTCTTGGGGATGGTCCTGTGCAGGGCTAAGGGTTGGACTTAATGATCCTTATGGGTCCCTTCCAACTCAGCATATTCTGTGATTCTGTGATTTTAGCTTACTTTTTATTTCCGCCTCCTTTTTCTCTGTTCCTCGGTAGCTTGTTCATAGTATTAGACTGTGGCAACATCTTGATCTTTTTCTTCTCTTTTCCCATATTTCATGGAAACTGATTTAATGTAATTGCTTCCAAGTAACAATGGATGAGAGAATGTCTATTATGATCATCATTAAAAGGAACATGTTCTTCATTATTACAAGAGGAAAACACAGAGATATCTTTTAGCCCTGGAAAATTTAAACCACTTAAAATACAGGCCAGTTTTGTGGCTATGGAAACTGTAACTGTTCTGCCCTCTAATAAAATGGATGTACCAGGCTGTCAATTTGGCTGGATAACTGCATGCTAAGACTTACCATATCTCATTAATGAAAGCAGAACAGAAGTGTAAGCCATATGTGAGGAGATGTATTTTGGAAGAATCTTCAAAGGACAGGCTATCTAGCAAGACAAGAACAGTAGTACTTTTCATATTATTTAAGAGTACTGTCCATATAATGATCAGAACATGAATTCAGGAATGAGCACTCTTGCTTAGGTGGTAAGGCAGTATGAGCCATGGGTTATCTGGACGTGTGTTATCTGATGTCCATGGGTTATCTGGATGTGTGATATAGAAAGGGCTGTAATTAATCCTAGCAGAATATTAGATGTCCTTTATAAAAAGCCATGCTTTCATGTAAACATGGAAATATGTGGTAACATATTAATGCCTTATATTAAATAAAAATCAATTATGATTATGTTCTTTCCCAGGTTAAAATAGAAACTGTGGATTTTTTAATTGCTTTTAATACAGGAGGAAAGGTTTTATGTTTTTCTGTAAAACTATAGAAACTTTCCAAAACATTTTAAGTGCATAATAGGCCTGTTTGGGTAGTATCATTTTCATTTTCAAAAAAAAAAAAAAAACTTCTGAGGAGTTGGAAGTGCAAAAATAAGCTTTGTAACCTAATGTTAGTGGTCCCATGGACAAGTGTTATGGGTTTCAGTCCTTGTGCTTTCTGCACAGTATTATCAACTCATAAATTTTGCTAATAAGTAGGAAGAGTTTGCACAGACAAAACAGATCTCCTTGAAATGGGGATTAATACTAAGATTTATTGCTATACAACTAGAACTAAGGGAAAATACTTATATACACAACTCTAACTAGTTTTCCTATGATAACAAACTTATATATGTACAAATACCACTCCTCCTTCTCTTCCTCAAAAAAAACAGTCCAGAGGAAGAAGGAGAAGGGAAAAAAAAGTCTTTAAGGTAACAGTTCCAAACTCTTGCAGTTTGAAGATATCTCTCTCTTTCTCTCTACTGGAATGCAAGGGAGTTT